>CM063708.1:18633236-18646099 GCA_032441835.1 Slavum lentiscoides
TAAATTTAAAAATAATTTTTATTCTCTAACGATTAAAATTGTTTTATACGAATGCACAATTAATAAATCTATACCTTCATGTAAAATTATGATAATATTTACCAAAGAAATAGTGCAATATATAATAGGTAATTTAATTTAACGAATATTGTTTTGTTAACTGAGTAATTTATTTTTGTTTGACTGAATGATGTTTAAAAAAAGACTGCTTAAACCAATGATAACATACTGTTTTTAAATATGTGATATATAATTATTTCATGATTTAGGAAATTATTTCTTTTACATTTTCACTTGATTTGCAATTAAGAAATATTTGAAAAAATTGCCTATAAATGCATATATTTTGAATAAGAGCTATTCTTGCATATTTCTTAAAAAATTGAATAGTATATTTAAAATTGAAGCTTATCTCATTCCGTTATAATTCATAATGATCGTATTTGATTACTCTATTGTAGATTATCTTATTTATTATTTTTTAGGTAATATTAATAAATGATGATGAACATGTGATTAGCTAGAATACAGCCAAATCAGTATCAACTGAGAAATAAAATATTTTATCGATAAATTGTGCTTGCCAGGTTTGACTTTTAGGTATGTATGTTTATTGTTTACAGATTTATTACTCTGGGGAATATCTTTAATTTAGCTTTTAAACATTTCTTCGAATTTTGGCATTTGTTAGCATGTGAATGACATGCATGACAAACGTGTCCGAAAAAAATGCAAAAAAAAAAAACGAAAAACAAGGTAACGACGACGTGGCGACCGGGGTAAAGCTACTGACGGCACCTACGAAAAACCGCCATCGCCGGTAACACGCGAATGCCCACTTCATGTACTTCACTTTTTTCTTTTTTAATAAGAATCTCGTAGAAAACGTACGCGCAGGGAACGATAACGCAATTAAACGCAATAGGTACTACCAATGTGGATCAACCCACCTTGGGTACAACGTTCGTGTAAATAAAATAAACGTCTCCGTCTTATATAGTCCGAACCATGATATAAGAAACTAAACAAGTTTATTATAACATGGTCCGAACGACAACGGATAATACCATTGATTATAAATAATATAAAAAATATAGAAAAATGTTCGTTATAAAACGTTTAACGAAATCGAAATAACGCGAAATACAATTATAAATAAAACAATATTAATAACAGAAAACGTGGTGGCTTGAATTTTTCTTTCTTTGAATCACATAAAATATTTTTACACCACCCACCCGAAAAATTTTTCGTGATACAAATTGATATTACATAGGAGTTCTTATAAAATAATAGTAAATAACTTAACGAATATTTCGAAATTAATATTTTCTAATCCCAGTACCCAAGACACCCATCCAATACTCATCCATTAAAATTGTTTGTGAATGACAGAATTCTAATAATCTCGTTCGAACCACCACTGTGCATGGAGCACGCAAAAAGTTACTTACGTAAACGTCCGATGGTCTCTGCTGCGACGACATTGGATCCAAAAAAACAAAAATCAGCACTCGCCGACCGTTATACACCTTCTTCTTCTTCCTCTGGCACTTCATACTGTCTACGAGTTTTCTCCGCTATTACGATCTCCCTCCGTTTCTCTCGATCCCGAACTAGTAATTAATCAATTATTATTTTTGTTATTAATAAAATTCCTATTTTTTTTCTTATTAAACACAACATAAAATACAAATTATATTAATTAAATAATTTTTAAAAACTTTAACAACGTAATTTTTATCGTGTCCTTTTCTATTATTTTACAATACAAAAAAAAATTATTGTAATCGATATTACGTAATAGGAAATTAGTCCGTATATTTGAAAAAAAAATTATTATATTATACATATTATATAATATCAGTGGCGCTGAACCTATACACGAACTGAAGCGATCGATTCATAAATAAAAGGTGGTGTGGTCTTTGGTACATGCGTTTTGTTTTTACTAAATAATTATTAAATTTGATATTATAATTAATAAAAGATCGATTAACTACAATGATTGCGTGGGTGGATGTGCAATAATTCGATTTCGCTTCACTTAAATTTATACGACACGTCGCCACTGTATAATACCTATATAATATATAATAAATTTATACATTTTATACGCGTATAATAATAATCGTCCTCATAATTACTGTTCGCGCTGCTACGCGACCAAAGGTTTGCAAAACATTACTTACATTCGATATGGTCTCCGCTGCGACAATCCAGATGAAAAAAAATTAAAAATCGGCACTCAATGAAAAACGTCGAAGCGGAATAGAAAATGACCCGTCCGACACGTCCTGCCAAATAACGAGAGGCCATAGACGCTCACATTTTCTGAACGGCAGATTTCCGTCAACACATCGGACGACACCGGTGCAAAAAAAGCGCGCGCATTTAAAAAACATATGCGTGTTACGACGGAGCTGGTACCCGGTCGCTCGAATACGTACACAGGAAAAAAAAATACGCGAGTGTTCAAAGTCGTTGAACTTTACAAAAACGCGTCCCGCGACTAATAATTTCGTTTTCCCTCGAGATACGATTGAATTCTGTTTTTTTTTTTTTGTATTCGTCGACACCTATATTTTCGTTAATTAAATTATTAAAATCGCGTCAAACATTGTCAACAGATTTCCATATACCGCCTCGGTTTTCGTTTTAAAATATGGGGGGTTTTTTTTTGTAATCAACATAATAATACGCTTTAATATTTTTTCAATGTCCGTCATCAAATCGGCATGTTTTATTCGACCAGACGCTTTTTTCGTTTTTCCCTGCCTGCAGTATTAGTAGGATAAAGAGAAAAACTACCCTAAATTGTA
The DNA here is from genome assembly GCA_032441835.1 of Slavum lentiscoides. Classification (NCBI taxonomy): domain Eukaryota; kingdom Metazoa; phylum Arthropoda; class Insecta; order Hemiptera; family Aphididae; genus Slavum; species Slavum lentiscoides. The sequence continues at coordinate 18,636,059 of CM063708.1, forward strand.
AAATTGTTGACATATACATATAAATTGAAATATGTTTCAATATGTTTATTTTTCACGGTTAAAAGTGGGATGAGTATGCTTAAAAAAAATCACTCTGTATATACGTCATACACATTTTATATAATATAATGATAAATGTTACGCTTAAACTATATGGGGACATTAGTCTTCCCCCGCCACTTGAATTATTTTTCTGCTTTCAAGCCCTGTGGCTTTATTTTTGAATCATACTAATATGATTAGTATACTAAAAAAATCTCTCTTTACATTGGCTTAAAAAACATAAAATGTGTATTTTTGAATTGAAATACCGCATTATAGTTAAATATATAATATGATGGATCATATAGAAATTTATTTAAAATTAATATGTTGTTATATTTTCTTCAATTTATATAATAATAATATATATATATAATGCGAACAACGGTCGGAAAATATTAAACTGTCAACTGCAGTATGTCTGTGATTATTGAAAATATCAACAGAAGTAAACAGTCATAGATACGCAGATACATTTTTTTACCATTATTAATATTTTTTATTCGCGACTTTATATAATATTTCCTACTTCAGTGGAGATATTTGTATCGATGTTTATTGTTATAAATCTTACTTTAAAATTGTAGACTTTAAATATATATTGCTGATACGATCAACGAAAACCTAAGAACATTTATGATAATGAAGAGAATGAAAATGGTATTATGACACTTTAGCAGCAAGTTATAGGATACAACAAAATATTATAATATGCATTTACTTTAGTTACCTAATGCTTTAAAGTTTTTAACCATAGGCGTTTACAATTAAGTACATTTTTATATGCACCTATATATATGTTGTATAGAATACAGAAATAAATTCAAATATATTTAACTGAACAATCATAAGTATATTACACTAAAAAATTATAAATAACACTTAATGTATAACACAGATCAACTAGAAAGTAGCTGTTTTAAAGATGATGCAATTGATTCTTTGGCCCCTACATGTCTTAAAGCAATATTTACTACATTCTTGTAATACAACGCCTTTAATTCGAGTAAATTATTACTACAAATACTCAAATCTTCAGTGGCTTGAGCTGTTTTAGCAAATCACTGACTTTTCAGATCATGAGTTCACCTATAATCAGGTATTAACATTATTATTATTATTAACATTACTATATGACTATTACTTATTGAAATTTTCAATAAATCATAATCTGCAATTAAGACTTGATTAAAACATTCAAGTCTTATTCACAGATAACTCGAATTAGGTATCTGTACCTTATTACTACAAACGTATATTTCCTATATTAGATTTTACTAGTGATAATTTGTTATATTAGTATTTTATTGTAAAGTGGTTACACATTTGACAATATAACCAGCAACCCGTATTTTACAACAAAGTAAAATGTGACGACCTGGTAAACAAATTGTATTAGGTATATAATTACAGGGTCGACTTTAGTATTTAATATAATACCTACATATTTTATTTTTTTTTGCTTCCTTTACTCGTTTAATACATTGATCAAATTCACTGAAAAAAGTGATTAAAAAGTATTTTTACAAACACCTATTATATACATAATAAATAAACCATATTATAATTAATAATTATCCTTGTTTTATTTTAATGAATTATCTTCTACCAAATTATCAGAATCAGTTAATTCGGAAGTATAATTTATTTTAGAGCATACTTCCTCACGTCCATTTAGTATATCAGGCTGTGGCAGTTCTTGCCTAGAAGACTTCGGTTTGGGATCGCAGATGATTTAAGAATGTTCAGAGCTATTGAGGGGCAGATAGAGACACTGATCATTACTCAGTATTAGCAACCTTAACTGAAGAACTATTGGTTAGTTGGAAGCAAAACAAAGGTAGGAGTAAAATAGAGACAATAAACTTAGATAGACTTAAAAATCCAGAAGAAATCAGACAATATAGGACAAGAATAGATGAAGAAGTACAAGGAGAAATTCCTAAGGTAAGTACCTACTTAGTTTATTTTGTTTACATTCTTGGAATAACACACGCTTTACTATCATATCTTCACCATTTGTTTTTTTTTTAATTATAAGTTTTCATCATCAATTACCACTTTCCATTTAGATGCACTTGGAGAGTACTGTACTTGATGACATTTATTTCTTTTGATGGAAAAGTATCAGGAATTACAATAACATAATTTCCATCAGTACCTAAACAAAATTCGGTAAACTGTACATTAGGACAGTTAAATTTTTGGGAAACACTCGCCACTCCCCGTGCACCACGACTAAAGACAAGTTGAACGACGAGCCCATTGTCACTGGCTATATAAAATAAACTCTCTAAATCAATTGACAGTCAACGATTTTATTGCACTTAACGTATTATGTACGTGGCGTTTATGTCTTAAACTTAATTGGAGTAGGTATGTATATTCTAATCTTTGGAAGAGTATGAATAAAAATATTTTTCAAGTACAAATCACCCGCGAAATATTATTTTAAACGTATTTAAAAAGTATTCTAAATATATTTGTTTGCACTCAAATATTTTTACAAGTCTGTCTGTAGGTTATAATAATATTAAATTCTCGATATTTTTCTAGGCCGTAGAGGAGTATATTAATTATAAAAATTAAATGAATTGACACAATAAGTGCGACATAATGATTTAAATTTTAAACGACATAAAATGCAAAGAACAGCGATTAAATAAAATGAAAGGAAGAAAACGAATCGCATCTCGCACCGTCAAGTCGCCAGCAGGTCATCATATTCTACTAGCTGAATTATCTGTCACTGGCGGGTTACAGTAAAACAATTTTTTTTAAATTATTGAAAGTAAAAATTGTTTTCCATTATTATGAACTGTCAGATAATCGAAGTTAAAAAATATGTATGTATAGGTAATACCTCTGGTAATATATTATTATTACTCTGACGTGTAAATTCTAAGTATATAAAGACGTATGTTTTATTATTTTGTAATTCTCGTTTTTTTTTTGTAAAACGTATTCATAATTTTGTTTTTCAATATGCTATTAATTTTGGTTCAATAAATATCTTTTAAATTGGTATATATATATTTTTTTTTATAGTTATTGTATTCTATGATTTTCAAAATGTAATAATTTTAATTGCCCTCTCTTTCAAAACCCACAAGCCGCCACTGTATTTAGCCATGATACCTATACATAATATCTTTTACATACTTTCTGACGTCGAAAACAAAACATTGAATTTATATATTTTTAATAAATTAAAAAAAATTTGAGGTAAATATTGATATCGAGAATTTGTCGTTATTAAAAATTATACCAGCCACTGCAGGATAAAAACGTTCCATGAGTCTAGTAAATAGTTACAATTGTTGATACGGTTACTATAAGGTGAAATTGTTTCATAAATTTTTATTATAGTTATCGAGGAATATTGTTGATTCTGTTACTATAGGGATTACAGTATCTGTATATAGTTATTATCAGTTGTTACTTGTTACTGAAATAATGTTATTGTTTATATGAATTATACTTTTAAGAACCGGTAAATACCGGTTCCAGAACCCAATCGCAAATTTAAAAAACCGGAACCGAAAACGAAATTTGAATTTTCTAAGTACCCGAACTGGAACCAGGACCGATATTTTGTTAAGGTTCCATTCCTTGCAGGTCTATATAAACAATTATGCGCAACTACAGCAAACACTATAGAATATTCGCGATATAAATAAATATCGAACATATTTATCAGTCGAATAAATATAACTACATATATACCCTCATTGCACGGGGAGTCCTGCGGGAATCCCCTAAGACTCCTAAAAGAAGTCCTGAGAGTTTCGTCATAAGCTCCTTATGTCCGCGTTTCAATCCTCTCATTAGGAGTAACTCGGATAGTTAGGAAGCATAACATCGCTCTATAGGACTCCTAATATAGAATTTTTCTTAAAAGTTCTCAATAAAAGTCTTGAATACACTTTTTAGGACTCCTGAATGGGGACTCCTATAGGAGACTGTTGGGACACTCCTGCAGGTTTATTTCTGGGACTCCCTGTGCCCTTGTAGGCTGCAATATCGTTAAATAAATTAAGAACGAAAATTAAAAAGAAAAAAAAAACAGGACTTTGGTGTAATCTGCAATGTGTATTGTAGAATTATTTTCAATAATTCTTTGACAACGGCCAGTATTATATAATATAATTCAATAATTGTATACTCCGAGAAAAATGAAATATTTTAAACATACCGCATATTTATTGTTTAATAACGCGCCTATTTTAACTCGTTTTTTTTTTCAAACGTGCGTCATTTAATTTCGTTTATATTTATCAAGAAGATCGTCGTCCCAGTGATGAAAGTCAACTAATAGAATGTGTAGGCATTGCTGAGAGGCTGGAAACTCGTCGGACGACTGCTCTCCCACCGCCGTTTGAAACGATATAAATTTATCGTCACGTTCCAGTCGTAAACTCGCGCGGAGAAAAGCAAACACTCGCGTAATAATAAGAACAATATAATAATGATTAATTTCAATAATGTATATAAGCGAGAAATAACTGCGGCAAAGGTCGCGCGTGAACTCGGAAAATAATTATTATTATTATTATTATTATTATTATTATTATTATTATTATTACCGTCGTCGTTATCGTGTGTGCTGCGGTGTTTTCCATATTATAATATATAAACGCGGGATAACGTTAATATTATTATTATTATATTCGAAAAGTATATAAAAGCTCGAGGGATGATGATATATATAATATATACTCGAGAACACCGCGCATATAAAGTGTAAAACCACGAAACGATCCTTTTGTCACGCGTTACGAGTGCTGCGCGAATAACGTGTGTGTGTGCGTGCTGTCTGTTAACCCGAGTCCACCTTTTAAATGTCCGAAGACTTTTTTTTTTTTGTTTTTTCTTCAACGAAAAGGAACGATAGTTTTTATCACGTTTGCGATACCCTCGCGTCGGTTGCATATTGTGCGACACTTGAACGAGACGAGTATATAGTGCTGTTGCGCAGCACAAATAAAAACCGACAGTATCTTGGATATATTTATATTAGTATAATGGGAATTCGTTAAAACAAACAGATGTATCGTTTTGTGTATCCAAGATGAGAGACGCGACTTGGCGTTGGCGGTTTGCTGCTGCTGTTGCTGCTGCTGCTGCTGCTGCTGCTGCTGGTGGTGGGCGCGAGAGAACGACGCGGCAGAAACAATAAATATAAATTTTGTTTTCATATAAATATTTCGCCGAGTTACATAGATATATATCGTATATAGTGTTATTGTTTCGCGCGCGACGTATTAAATATTGTTCCAGTCCAAAACAGGACTGCAAATAAATCGGCGCATTTGGTCCGCGGAGTTAACGCGGCTGATAGACGCGACACGAAACGCGTAATTTTTTTTATTAGTGGGACGGAATTTCGGAAACCAAAAGATATCCTCATCGAATTCGTACGATTAGATGATTAAAATCATTTCCGCACTGCATAAAAAAAAAAAATTTTGTTTGTCAAAAAACGGACCGCGTGAAAGTTTCTATATATATTTCGTATGTCAATAACAGACGGCCTGCAATACGAGAACGACAGACACACACGGTTTTGGAGAAAACGAGCCTTATTATATAGTAGTATATTAACTATATAAATGTGCTGTATTTTCGCATTATAGGATCTCTATTAAGTCTCTCTAGTCTCTATACATACGCTTGCACAGTGGTGCCGAAACTATACGTGAAATGAAGCGATATAGTTTCATCGAATAAAAGGGGTGGGTGGTCTTATATTGCGCAGGTACGTGTGTTTTTGTTTTTACATTATATATAATATACTAAATATAATTAATAAGTATGATATTATTATTAATAAAAGTTCGGTTAACAATGATTTGGTGGACGGGTGTGTAAATATAGTTCGATTTCGCTACACTTAAATTTATATATGACTCGGCGCCACTGCGCTTGCATTTCATAAAAACGTCCATACATCTCTATATATAGGATCCGTACTCAACGAAACGCAAGTTCTGAAGCCAAAAATAATTATTATAGATCTGAAATATGAACTATATATAATTAATTGTATATCTATATTAATTGTCTTATTTAAACGAACAAAAATTTAAATAAAAAAAATTTTTTTTTGTGTTTGTTCTTATTGAAAAAATATTGGTCCCCCCCCCGGCAAGACCTAACCTTAATTATACGTCAATGATAGCATAGTCTATATCCGACGGCATACTGCGCACCAAGTATTTCCTTATTATAGACTCTAGCGAGCAGTATAGAAAAAAACAAATTGTAGAGCCGGCGAGTTTCTTTTTTTTCTTTATATTCGAGAAGTAACATATGAGTTAATAGAACGTCTAAATGCATTATTAGCTGTATTATATTATCCGTATCCGAAGCTCGTGTGTGTGTGTGTGTATTATATAGGCCATAGGGGATATAAAAAAACATTTGCTTTTATCCGACACGCGCGTGAATCTGCAACGGCTCATTGATTTATTATAAAAATATACGCATTTTTATTTTATTTTTTTAATATTTTTATTTCAATATCGTGTTTTGACGTCATATCGGTGTTTAAAATATTACACGCATCGTACTTACGCGTTTTTATTTTTATTATTATTGAAAAGAGGGACAAATTTTTATTTTTTTGTATAAGGCGAGAATATTTCGGTGCGTATAGGGCGGCGCGATATGATTGAATCTGTCACTGGAATAAAGAGCCTCTTTTATACGCTTTTTTTTTTTTTTTTTACATGTAACGCAGATTTTATCAAAATATTTTCATTGCTAAAAACGTACATTTTCGAAATCGTTATATAATTGACGTGTTTTTTTTACGGTTACTCAACCATTTAATTTCAAAATAGTAAGTAACTACAAACACTATACTATATATATATATATATATATATATACAAATGCCAACAGCGTCTAAAAACGAGTGGATTAAAGAAAAAAGTTAATTTTTTAAAAAAATTTTGAATTTTGAAAAATACGTAGTTTTTGTTTTATATTAATAGTTATATATATATATATATATATATATATATATACATATATATATATATATTTATAATTATTAATAAGGAAAACAGACAAATTTTTATATTATTAACACTGTTGTTTTGGTAAAAACATATAAAATTTATTTTAAAATGATGTTTTCTGAACAGTTTTTTGGCTATAACTTCCATATAATAAGTCCAACAGCTAATTTCCGACCGCATTGTCGATTTCAGTGTCAAAAAAACATTGTACGATTTGAAAAAAAAAAATTTGGAAGATCTCATATTATAGTTAAAAAAAAAATTACATTCCATCCGGCTTTTCACTTAAGGTAAAAACTATAATAGAACTAATAATAAAATATAAGTCTTTTTTTTTTTTGCGATAATATTGGAACAAAACATATACCTATATAGTTTTTCGTAAAAATTAAATTTTTTCGGTTAAAAGTTTAACGGTTAATGTCGTCATTTAATTTTTATTCTGAAACATTATTATTAATATTCTAAACTATTATATTGAAACACACGCGGCAAAACAAGTTTCAACTTCTATTGTTTACGTTCATTTATGTAATATTTACAAAATCTTCTAAATTGCAGTTTACATTAAAATATATATATACGTGTCTATAAGTAATATATTCTTAGTGCGCATTTATTATTAAATCAAACATTTAGATGTTACAGAAATTCTTTTGGAAAATCGAGGAAAATGAAAAGTCTTTTTTAAAAATTTATCTACGCTTTATCTGCGCTTCGGATAGGCAATTCTGATACAGTCGCGTCGCGTATATATAGGTACTCCCAATATTTTACACCAGCAGTGTTCTGGAATCGGGAAAATTGCATTTTAGAATTTGTAAATTTGCACGTACAATACTGTGTATAATTACGGTTTATATTGCGAACTTCACAGTAGGACAACGTATATAAATTATTGAATTTATGTTAATTCCAATACCTGAAATATATTTTTGATGTTTGCGCATTTTAATTTTGTTTTGTTTTCATACGAAATGACTTTATTATTTCAGTGCGATATACTGAATTTCGAAAGTTTTGTTTTACCATTATTTTAAACAAATCTACATAATATTTATTTATTTTATACTTCGCGCACGTTATTCACGTCGCACAATCTAAATCGTAATCACTGTCTACACAAAAAAATAGTATAAAAACAAATTACTTTTTATATTGTTTCGTTTTATTATTTTTAATTAAGCACTCGTTATTATTAATATAATAATAATCAATTCGCATGAACACTGTGCGATATTTATCTAAACAGTAATTTTTTTGCGTGTTCAATTACTCACTGTATTAGATTGTATATATACGTATATAGAATGCGTGGTGTTGAAAATGTGGATATGTTTTGTCGCTTCCCCGTTCTAAAAACTATATCTAACGGGGGCGATTTGCTTTATATAAAAAATAAAAAAAAAAATTTATATAAATCCGACAAAAAACAAAAAAAAACATTTATTCGGCCGTCGGCTTTTAATTTCTCATATACACGCGCGCTTCACGTTGAATTTGTGGTGTGCAAATTTAAGCAGAGTATATAATATAATATGTGCACTGCTATATGACTGCGCAGGAATGTAGTATTATATGTTTATTACTTAATATTTCGCACGGTGTTCATTCGGTATAATACGAGATGTATTTCATTTTTATTTGGTTCACGTTCCTCGGGCCGTCGTCGTCGGGTTATTCTTTTTATGAATATATTATATATAGTTATTATTAGGTCAAGTCATGCTAGTCATGGCTAGAGTTTGGATTTCGCGTATCTTATATAAAGAAACCATCGAGACGTGTTTTGTAAGTTTCTATAATTAGGTTTCGATTTGTATCCGCGAGTATATTATGTATATATAACATGTACTGCTACGACTCTCTTATTATATTGAGAAAAACATGGGTGAATTTACATTTCTAATGCGTATTTATCAATATTTATTATTTAAATATGCTTATATATACACGTGCAGAGGCGTACTCAGGAATTTTCAATTGGAGGGGGGGTGGAGGGGTTGAAAATTTTGTTAACATAAAATTGAAAATAGATTGTAAAAAAAAATATTTGTTTATTTTTTCCCTTCTTAAAAAATTTTTTTTTAAAAAATTGCTCCTTTGAATTATATTAATTATATAAGCACGAACGCACAAAACTACATCGGTTAGTGAGGTCATGGGGGTTCAAACCCCTGCCCCTCTGCCCCTTGAGTACACCCCTGTACACGTGTAAGCGTATGATTTAAATAAACTGTTCTCGTTCGACGATATTTAATTAAATATATTTTTTTTCTATTAAAAAAAAATGTTTTTTTCACGCGCTTATTTTTGCTATCTACGTATTATTTATTCGTACAAATCCACGAATTCAGTATTGAGCTCAGTGGTGTCGTCGCGTAGTGCTACGGAACGGGTTAAAATGTCACTCCGGCAAATAGTAGTAATCGTATAAATTCAATGCAACCGATTTTCACTCGTTTAAAGTTAATGAAATTTAAAAACAATTTTTGTTTTAGAAATCAATAACTATTTTTTCTTTTTATAGAACAGAAAGCGTCTGATGTAAATAATATTGACGCACTTAAACACAAATAATGAAATAAAAATCGACCTTTTTTTTTCTCGGTAATTATTATAACGAGAACCGTCTAGATATATATATACGAGTGTAATAGAAAATCCACCGTGTTGTCGTAACATAATATTTTATAATTAATATCGAATACTTCAAAATATTTATTTTGAATATTACAATAATTCTTATTTTTTTTTTTCATATTTTTCGTTTCTTTCGAAAAATGTATAAAATCGTGGAAAAATTAAAGTCGCAAAATTCTCAACCGACGATGATTTATTAAAACGATATAATATTATGTTCTATGATCGTGAAACCGCGTGCGTACACGCGAATAAAATAATTGAAAAACGAAAAATGATTAAAACATTTTAATAATTTTTTTTAGAAATTTTACATAATGTCATCCGTAAA
>CM063708.1:18646199-19046199 GCA_032441835.1 Slavum lentiscoides
AAGCGGAGTGGTGGTGCCCCCCGGGCGTTGGGGTTGTGTACACCGAGGCGGTGACGGGGGAACGAGAGGGACGCGCGCAACGACCCTTAACGTGGCGGGGGCGGCGTCGGTTGGGCGTCGGCGGTTATATAACGTGTTGTCACGGCGTGTCGAGCCGCAGACGGCATTTCGAAAACGTCGGCACGCGGTCATCCTGTCCAGAATCCCGTCGTTGTCGTCACAAACACACACACACACACGTTTATCCGACACAGCAAAGGTCGGTTTCTCTCTACGCGGCGGCGTTTTCCCCCGAAAGCCTTTTTTTTTTTTTTCTCTTTTTCCGGACGCGAACTTGGTCTCCACGTTTATACGCGGCGCGTCGCGAGACAACAACGACGAGTAAAATTTCACAGGATTCAAACAAAAAAAAAAAGAATTCCAAAAAAGTTCGCGAACCCGACGAGAACTGCAGCAACCGCACGAGCAACGGATCTATACGACTCCCGAATTCTCGACCGCGGACCTCTTGTTGGCGATAATCTCGCGTAAAAAAAGGTTAGTGTCCACGAGTTATTATGATTATAGCTCCAAAACAACAGTATAGCCAGGGCCAGTGGCGTGTCCAGGAGACGGGCCCGTGTCCACCCCCACATTTGTGTTTTTAGGTCCGAGACGTGTTTCCACCGAAATAAAGCGCCTAAAAATACGTATAAAGTATTAAAAAAAAAAACAAATTGTTTTCATAATATTATTGATTTTATAGATCTTGTACATTTTTTTTTTTTTTCACGTAAATGCGATTCTCAAATTTGTCGTCTGTTTAAAATTCCATGATCTATTTAATATAATAATATATCTGCTATTATCATATTGATATACAAAATATTTTATTGTGGTGTTTTAAAATGTGTTATTTAGTATATTTTAATAGAGTTGTATCTATTACAAATTAAATGGTTCTAATAACAGGTGGGAGGGGCAATAAGGAATAAAACCATTTTGAAAAAAAAAATAATTCTGGACACGCTACTGGTGATGGGGGAGTTTAGGGTTCAGAATTTTTTCTTAAAATAAAATTTAACGATTTATATTATTAGTTTATTATTTTTATTTTATTTTTCATATTTATACTCTTAACTGCCCACAAAAAAATGTTTGTTGTCTAACGGTCGCTTTCTGCCGGAATCTCCGCACGTTTCGGCGCGAACTCCGGCTTAAGATTTTATTCAAAAGTAATACGAACGAGACGTGTTTTTCTCTATTTCGACGTGAAATTGTCAATACACATAAAAAAAACTTACGGTTTGGTACGCAGAAAATATAAATTCGATTTTTTTTCCTAAATAAATTATTGACTTGAGAATTTTAAAGTATATACTAAAACGAAACGGGCTACAGATAATAATTATATATATATCCGTATTTCCTCATTCAGAACAGAATTTATTTTATCGAGCAATAATAAAATATTATTTTAACGCCATCCTATTTTTGGTAACAAAAACGTTTTTAGAGCTGAGAATATTAAATTTTCTTTTAATATTTCGCGAATTTATCGCGTCAAATAATATTGTTATAATACTTGTCGGGACATCGATGATAAAAAAAAAACATAAAATAATCCGATTGACTACTTTCGAGTGTAAAATATTAATTTACTTGTGTATTTAGTGTAAAGTGATTTACGGTAAAAAAATTAGTTGCGAATTTTGAAATCAATATTTTTACGCTATACGCGTACTTCCAAACAATTATTGTTATTTACCTAACCTTTATAGACACGTAATTGGATCAAATATTTAATTGTTTAAAAATAAAATAAAATAACGCGGAAAAAATGTTTCCATCGTTTTGACTTTGGCCGTTTTATTAATTTAAAACATCAAAAAAAAAATAAAATTCTGTTATTTACGCATGCCTTTGGGATTTCGGAAGTAATATACGCCTATATATTTGTTATAATTATTATTTTTATTCATTTACAGGAATATTACAATTTTTGATAAATGAAATTATAATATTAATTAATGATTACTAGAAAATTCGACAAGGTTCCAATCATTTTTTTTAAAAATTATTTATTTTTACTCTTCTACGTTTGTCTTCAAATTTTAATTTACGCTCGTGCTCACTTATAATATTCATATAATTTTGCCAAAATAAAAATTCTCGGGACTCTTCCCATACTCATACGGGAGTCTTCAGCTAAATCCGTCACTAGACCATCGATCATTACAAAAATAACCATTTGTAGCACACAACCGGTAGAAAATTACATTTCACAAAACTTTAATCAATTGATATTATGTAAATTTTTTTTTTTGGGAGCGAGAGGGGTGAGATCTATAATTGTTAATATTCGTATAGCCCTGCAGTCGTCCGAAATATTATTTCTGACAGTCCTTAAATTTTCTCGTTAAATGTAATTCTAAAATATTTTCGTCACTTTTGATAGTTAAATATAAATGGATTTTCGCGCTTTTTCACGTTTTTTCATTTAAAAAAAAAAAAGGTCACTACGGAGAGATATTGAATTCGTATTGTATGGATGAATATTGTAATGCTGTAGAAATATTCGAATTCGTAGGTACGGAAAATGTCAAAAAAAGATGAACTTTTTTTTTTGAGCAACGGCCTGTGTATTGTTGTCTAACGTTTAGGCACAATTTCTCTTCGCGACAATACCAACTCGGATCGAATAAATAAATATAATCTTAAAAAAAAAACTTAATCGTTTTATCTGAATCAGAATTAGTGTTGAGTTCGTGTAGTACAAATTACAACTAGATAATGTGGAGGTATGAAATCTAGATGATTTAATCTAGGTAAATAAAAAATAAAAAATAATTTTTTTCTATCCAATATTAATACGATTTGTGTATGTGTGTATGAATTTACAATTCGACGAATAAAACCAGTGTAAATAAAATATTTTGGATTTTTCAAAACAAATAATTATTCTATTAAATATCTTGGCATTAGATCTTTGGGACGCGTTGATCAGCGTACGGCACGAGTGCTATATATTCAATGTATACTTAATTAAAATTTTTTGTGGAGATTTGGTACCCAAATTTGATATCCTGAAATAATGTCCTGGGTGTGGTGTGAAGTCCGCGGAATCGGATAAGCTGAGAAATCGCGAATTAAATATCGCAATAAAATGCTTTGATGTCGATCGAAATGATAAATTTCTAAATGACATAAAATCGCAAAGGAAAAAAACATTTCTTTAAGTAAAAAACGGGAAATTAATTCTGGGGAAAAAACTAAAACAAACGTACTTACCATATGTCGGTGGCGTAATTACGAATGTTATATGGGAGGGTATAAAATAATTATCATTGGATAACCCTTGAAAAGTAACCACTTTTCCAAGACTGATACTGATATATTTATACTTTTATTTTCTTTAATAAAATAACGTCATATTTTATTGCAAAATTGCGAATTATCTTGGTTTTTTCAGTTAAATTATATAAAGCCCATGAGGGTATTTCGACTGTAATTATACGCGTTTTTCGGTCTAGAAAGCTTTTTCAATTTTTTTCCGCCACGCAGGGCATGATTGACCAATAGGTCGCCGAGTAGGCTACATCCTAGAACGCCAATCGGACAATGTTATAAATTGTGGGGACGGTAAAAAATAATTTTTTTTTTCAATTGATTTTGTTCAAAAACTTGTAGCTCTATATCGCGGTGGCGTACGTGTGTGTTTGCATAATACATGTGTTTCGAAAAAAGGTAAACTAATTTTTTGTAATTGTTCCAAAGTGTCAGCACATAATATTATTAATTTTATACGGAATACGAGGGAAAATAAAATAATTAACGTTTAGTGCATGCAAACTTTCCAAAAAAATATTCATGTAAAAGGTAATTTTTTAATTTTTTATATTTAATGAATAATAATCTGCAGTTCAATCATAAATTTGAAAATTTTAATTTCTTTCGTACCTATACTTAACATTTTATCGAAATTAATAATTTTTTAAACAATGACAGTTTGTACGTTTTTTATAGGCTTCCTCCTGGACCCAGTGGCGTATTTAGAATTTCGTTGTCCTGGTATAGGTACACATTTATTTGTTGTCTGACCACTGTATACTGCATGCAAAATAAATTACATATAAAGTATACTTCATACGCTACGCAAATTTACAGTACAATATAATTTTTCTTTTAGTAATAACTCAAGAAATAATAAATAATTATAGTGCTGGTTGAGGATGATAATCAAAAGGTCAACTATCCAGATGATTTAGTTTTTTTTTTTTTTTAACGAAATATGTTTATTGAATAATATGATAAAAAAGAAAAATTATGTTCGTGTAAGTGCAACAATTATATTCCTCGAAAAATTCGTTGCTAAGATATTTACGATTATGATATAGTTGCGTCTGATTCTGATGTTTTGGCGCGCGCAACAAATAGACAACTGCTTCCAGTTATATATATGGTTGTTACGCAGTGACCGGTAAACGTAAAGTTTTAATTTTTTTTTTTTTTTTGCATACAATTAATAAATAATTAAGTATAGCTCCGGTTACTATAAAATTTACAACAATAATTATCAATCGTCACGGAATATGAATAAAGAAAAACTTCATAATATGCGCCAAAATTGGCTACTGAAAATTGTCCGATTATATATATGTTTTTTCTCCAAACTGTTAAAAATTTGTTGCCCCAAATTGATGCCCGCGGCGGTATACAACTGCAGCCCTATCCTTATAGGCCCCCTTAAATACGCCACTGCCTGGACTCGCCCCTCTAACTCCGCACCGCCACTACACTGCAGCAGTGGGCCAAAATACGAAGGTTTTTTTGTTTCTAATTCGATCAAATTACTTCTATATGAGGGTTTTTGAGATCACGTTTTGCAAAAACAAAATGGCTGTAAAGTGTTGTTATAAATTATACAGGATTCGCACAACATTTTATTTTTGTGAGTTTCAAGTTTATACCCGCGATTACAAAAGTATAGATATACACTTTTGGAAAGCGTATAAATGTTGAATCCAAAACGACGGACAACTATATATGCGCAGTATAATGTCAACTGTAATCTGCAGGACCTGCCGCCATACGCGCGCGGGTAATCGAATCGAACGCGTTTTCCGTATATAATCGCGTATATTATTATAACGCGATTAGAGCGTTGCGGGGACGAAATCAAAAAAAAATATATTTTTTTTATTTCTATGTACAATTTCGCTATATGTTTTGCACATTTACACTGCGTATAAGTATATATTATATATACTGCATCCGCGTGATTATACAAATTTGTAGCGTTTAATTAATTTAACTAAGTGATATTAATCCCCCTCATCCCCACGCGCTCTATTAAAGTTGTTGACGTCACCGTATAATATATGATGTATTATTATCATCATAATATTATACACAACGCGTAAATGCGGTTCCTCTTATTGTGCAGTTCGTTAACCCGTTGTGCGCGCTGCTTGTGTAAATTCGGCGCGTATATATATAATAACGTTAACGCATTTAATCGAACAGTTATAACGTCTGGTGTGTCGGTACACACAGTGGCGTATAACTAAGAGGGATCAGACTATACGATCACACCCGAGCTCGTGCGCTTAAGTAAAACAACGTGTCAAATGTCCTATTATAAACAATTTAAAAAAAAAAATTATACTATATTCAATTTAAAAAAAAAATTCAAAAACCTACTTAAATTTTATGAAATTTTTGTCTACAATTATTAATTATACACATATATATATGTTGTAAGTTAAAATGAGTAAAACCTATATGAATTAAGCGCAAAAGCGCAAAAAATTATATCGAAACAAAAATTAAGAGACGGCAAATTTCCAAAATTATAGACAGCGATTTCACAAAACCAATTGAATCTACATCGGAAAATTCTATCATAAGCGCAATCTGCGCACTTAAATATCACGTGACAACTCAGAAAAAAATTTTTTTTTTTTGTTTCATTGAAAATTTCGTTCCCGGGCCCAAATTTTGAAGTTATACGCCACTGATAACGCTGCCCATATATATTATTAATATATATGCATCGTACACTGCGCTACAGTACCGTGACTTATATACCGTGATGATTCGAGGGGAGAGAAAAAAGTTTGAAAAAAAGCGATAAATTTTATTCGAACCTTTCAGCCATACACGCGTTTCAATCGACGAGACGCGCGTATCAGTAATACAATAATATATCCGTCGTTATTACTATTTATCGTGAATTTTTTTTTTTTTGAAAATAGTAGAGATTGTATTGTAATTGAATGGAGGGAAAAAAAGAAATGCAATTTTAAACTTTTTTTTTTACATCGGATCGAGGTTTTCGATTAAACTTTAAAATAATATACTACGTTAAAAAAAAAACTCGTTTTATTGCGTGTTTTTAAAAATCTGAATTTCGAAAAATCGATTTCCGCTTATTGAATTATTAAATATTATTATAAATAATATTAGCGTGATACTATGGCGCAGGTACTATTTTTCACTTGGGGGGTAAACATTTAAGACTCATATATTTTTTCTTTAGTATATGTAATGTATAAAAATTCTTACCATATATTTTCATATATATATTTGAGTATAAAAGGTAGCGATCCACAAGGTGTTGTGAATATCACTGAAGTAAATTATTTAGACAAAAATTTTAGTTTTTTTTTTTTTTTATTATAAATTTGAAACTAATGATGAAATATTGCATTCGATAAAACGATTCTGAGTGGAACTTCGGTGTTATAAATTATTTATTATTAATACTATTTAATATAAGAGTGTGTATACAGCACATAATTGAACGTACATTTCCCCAACCCCACCCATTTGGATTTTGTAAATTTTTTTTACGCCATCATTTTGTACGTAATTTGTATAAATTTGTATGGCCATTCCCGGAATTTGTACGGCACCGGAACCAGTGGCGGCCCAAGTGTGTGACAGTCGAGGAGCACAAATTATTTATGAGTACCACCCACCTACCCATTAAATGTCCTGGACCCAGTGTCGTATTTAGGAATTTGTCGCCCGGGGGCAACAAAAAAATAATGCCCCATTTGTAGTTTTGAAAAGGTAATAAACAAAAAAAAAAAAGGTTATTTACTTTAATTTGCACCCCCTACAAAATTTTGGCGCCCGGAACAGTTGTAGTTTCGACGTTGACAAAAAAAATTACGACAATAAATTAGTCGTAAACCATAGCACATTATAGCACATTAGGAATAAATACTTTATAATAATTTTTATTTTATACTAAAATCGTACTGCCCCTGACAAACATACTCATAAATCATACGGTAACAGGAGTTAATTTTAGAATGGTTTTTACCAACAATTATTTACCTATGAAATTTAGATCACAGTACTTTTAATAAAAAGAAATAAACATCGATATTAATGACTAAAATACACCATACAACCGTAGTGTTAACATGAGAGTATACGACAGTGTTAACGGCTTGTAAATGCATACTATTATTAACATTTTATGTGGCATAAAGTATATTTGTAAAACTATAATTGTATGTCACACTTATTAATTATAATATAGAGACCCACCACCGACCACCCACCCACCCCCTTTTAGAACCGGAGCAGTCGCTCCTTAAAGTCTTACTACGGGCCGCCCCTGACCGGAACCATGAAAAAAATTGATTTTAAGACTCTAAATCAAATAAAAAATAATAACAATTTACACTAGGATTTAGACGATTGGTTTTCCTTAGTGTAGTACCTACATTAAATGAATAATTATATTGTTTAATTATTACGTTTTCAAAAAATTAAAATCTTACAATATAAATATTGTTTAATCCATTCTATTCTTTTTACTTGTTTATTATTTAATCCGTTATTACTACTATGCATAACCTGTGGCGTCATTTGGGGGGGGGCAAAGGGGGCACTTGCCCCCCTCTAATTTTCAATAAAATGTAAAAAACAAATAGTAAAAAATCTTTCATTTATGTTCACGATTCGTACGATTCATGATAACAATCACAATATCTGATAATGCGTGGAAAATAATGGCTAATAAGGAAAGAGGCTAAGTACAAAAAAGTTGCGCACGGCGACGGCCGATTTTTGGACACCAAAATCGTAGGGTTTGATGAAAAATTAAGATGAAAACGTATACTTTAATGAAACACAGCTGATCGGCAACGTACAGTAAAATCTAAAATGTCACTATTGTTGATGAAATAACGACCTGAGAGCAAAACCCAAAGAGACAAAAAAGATTCGCATTGCTTTTTAACATACGACTATGACTACAGCTTTCGTTTTTCAATAAAATATAAAAAACAAATAGTAAAAAATCATTAATGATATTTTAGATTTTATACCATACGTTGTCGATCCGTAGATTTTTATTCAAGTATAGATTTTCATCTTAATATTTTACCTATACCTACGGTTATGGTATCTAAAAATCGGCCGTGACCGTGCGCAACTTTTTTGTACTTAGTTTCTTTCCTTAGTAGCCATTATTTTCCAAGCAGTATTAGATATTGTGATTGTTATCATAAATCGAAAAAAGTGCCGTCTTGCCACACGCAAAATTTTCAAAAAATCTTAATTCCTCTCCTATTCATAACTAAGAAACCGTTCAAACGCCGATAGATAGTGCGTCTAAATGCCTAAAAAGTTCTATATCACGTTTATTGAACGCGCGTATATATATATATATATATATATATATATCGAAATATAGTTTACGGCAAAATTCGACTTTACGAAAAAACGTAGGTAGTATACACTAGAACATAAATAGGAACGTTCGAATAAGTAAGATTTTTATAAAAAAATGATCGAACGCTTATTACACGTAAACCGTTAGAGATACGTAAAAACTTCAAAGGACCAAAAGTGATCCCCGTACACGAATCTCTCAGATTCCAAAGTACGGAGTACGAAATCCAAAAAAAACAATATTTTTTAGGGCCGCCCCCGATTTTCAAAAATTCATAACTCGGCTCCTATTCATAACTAAGAGACCAAACCGACGGCATAACGTTTCTCGTGCACTTCGCTATGGGATTCCGTAAAAAAATTTCTAACCCTCCCCTAGTTTTCTAGAAATCGTAACTCTCCCTCCTTACTCCACCGCGACAAAAGTGGTACCGTTGAACGCGTTAGGATACCCCGGTTCTGATTCCGAAGACCCGTATCGTTACGACCCTTTCCTACAAAGTTATACCCGAATCCTTCGCAGGGATTTCACCACCCCCGTGAGGCAGGTCTTCGGATAGTGCTCTCCGAGGCGAATATAACGGCGTTTGTTCGGAGGCTCTACGATAAAAACTCGCGGAGTTATCACGGTTCGAAAAAAAGGGGTGGGGGTCACTTTTAGTATGTTATACACGGTGCCGCGTAATACGGTAATACGTCGGTCCGAGGCCAATACACCGTTTACTAAACGCGCAGTACACACGTACGTGATTTCGATAATGATGAGGTAAAATGACACATTGCAATAGGTAAACGTTCGAAAAAAGTGCCATCTTAATGGAAAAAATAATATAATTTTTTTTTTTGGCAGCAGATGCCGAATTTATATGTTTGTTAAAATCGGCATAAATACACGAACACCGTGATAAATACGGGAAATTCGCAAGGGATCGAAAATGATCGTCGTGCTCGTGTCTATCGTTTTCCAAAAAGAAATTGTTATCATGAATCGTAAGAATCGTGAACATATATGAAAGATTTTTTACTATTTGTTTTTTACATTTTATTTTAAAATTAGAGGGGGGCAAGTGCCCCCTTTGCCCCCCAAATGACGCCACAGCCCACAGGTTATGCATAGTAGTAATAACGGTTTAAATAATAAACGAGTAAAAAGAATAGAATGGATTAAACAATATTTATATTGTAAGATTTTAATTTTTTGAAAACGTAATAATTAAACAATATAATTATTCATTTAATGTAGGTACTACACTAAGGAAAACCAATCGTCTAAATCCTAGTGTAAATTGTTATTATTTTTATTTGATTTAGAGTCTTAAAATCAATTTTTTCATGGTTACCCCCACCAAGTGAAAAATAGTACCTGCGCCATAATATCACTAATATTATTTATAATAATATTTAATAATTCAATAATATCAATTCATTAATTATTCAATAATATTTAATTCTAATCCTTAAACCACAAATCATTTTAAAAATGTAGTTATATACTCATATATCAAATGTGTTCAATAATTATTATATATTAAACTATAAGTTCGTCATGCCAGGCCACCAAAAGTTTTTTAGTTTTTTGGTAAAATAATCACATAATTCTTAAACCACAAATACATTCCATACTAAATATCTGCAAAAAATTAGAAATTAAAGTGGTTATCACGCCAGCCCCCTCAGTGTTTTTTTAATATTCCGAAAGAGTATCAAATGGTGTTCATATAATTCATACAAATTCCATATAAATAGTGCAATAAAATTACCGAAATTAAAAGTGGGGGGCTGGTGTGACGTCACGCCAGCCCCCAAATTTTTTTTAGTTTTTCTGGTAAAATAATCACATACAAATTCTGTAAGTGGCCATACAAATTCATACAAATTCCATACTAAATATCTGTGCAAAAAAAATTACCTGAAATTCACGCCAGCCCCGTTTTTTAATTAAAAGTGATTGGGGCTGGTGTGACGTCACGCCAGCCCCCGCAGTGTTTTTTAATTATTCCGGAAAGAGTGATTGCGGGATGATGGTGAAAATGGTCATACAAATTCATACAAATTCCAATATCGACGATTATATTATCGTTGTTTTTATGGTAAGAATAATAAAATGTTTTAATAATTTGTTTGAACAATACCCCCCCCCCACCACCAAATACGTGTTAAAATCAAAATTTTATTAATAATAATAATAATAATAAAAAAAAAGCATTTTAGA
Organism: Slavum lentiscoides; assembly: GCA_032441835.1. Classification (NCBI taxonomy): domain Eukaryota; kingdom Metazoa; phylum Arthropoda; class Insecta; order Hemiptera; family Aphididae; genus Slavum; species Slavum lentiscoides. The sequence continues at coordinate 18,657,085 of CM063708.1, forward strand.
ATTTTAAGTAGGTTTATTATATATCTTATCTTCGCCACAAATACCGCAGCGTATAATATATATAGGAGTATATACAATATTTATGCGCATTAATATATAGGTATTTAATATTTGTTCGTTTATAATTTTTTTTGTAAGCGTGCGATGACGCTGCGGTTTTTTCGATTATATTTCGTTATCGAATTATATTATATACTTTTTTCGTTTTTAAACTAAATTTTCACTGTTATCCGCATAAATATATGTGTATAATTACGAAATTCGTTCGCGTTATAATATTATATATATATAGTGTGTGCGAGAAGAAGTATGGAGCGCGTGTATATACAGCTTATTATATTGAATAATATATACGCACTGCGTGTAATCGAGACGGTCACAATATATTAAAATATGGGGAAAAAAAATCCTGACGACACAATATATATATATATACGCGTGAAATCGTTTAGACGAAGAAATAAATATAATAATATATACGCACACATACCCACCCACTTATTTAAATTTTATCATTTTTATGCATTATTCACTATATTATATACCACACATTATTAACCGACGAAATTTGCATTTTTTACAATGAGTTACTGCAGGGGTAACACACACACACACACCGATTATTGCGTCAAAAGCACCGACAACAAATAAAAATCGTTCATAATTTTTATTAAAAAAAATTTTTAAACGAAATTCGTTACGTGTTTCCGTTTAACGTAAATATATATGCTGCATATTACACGTAAAACATTTAAGTGGGAACGTTTTTTTTATTTTTTTTTTTTTGTGTATTACGACGATTCCATATAAAAATATAATTGTTTTAGTGTAAATTACTATTATTAAAATATATGTATAAAAAAAAAAAAATGTTTAAAATGTACGCGTAGACCGCCGCGGTTATTAAAAATAAAAAGCGTATAATAATTTAATAATATTTTGTATACGAAGTAAAAAAAAAACACGACAATTATATGAATGATAATTTATTAAAAATATTATTTAGTATTTTTTTTTTTATATTTTATTTAATATAGTTCATTTTTAGGTGATTTTTCGACGTTTTTATTTTATTGTTCGAGTCGTTTAATATTTATAGTTAAAATCGGTAGCACTACATAGTTATATGGTATGAACTAAAAAATTTCATATCATTCGTATTACTATATAAATTGTATTAAGATTTTTAAACGTTATTTCACGAGATTTGTTTTCCTGCCATAATAATGGTTCGTGCAGAGAAGAATAACAAAAAAATGCGGAACCGTTTGTGTAATAATAATATGTGTTATTATATAGGCTCGAATACCGAAATTCTCATATATTTTCTAATAGCAGTGTTCAGCAGCTGTGTTTAAACCGTCCAAAACGCGTTAAATTGTATTTGATGTGCCGCTATGAAATATGTGCAGTAATTCTGTACAGCCAATAACCAGAAAAAAAATGTGAATTTCCGGATTCTCAAGCCCGAAAAATTATAAAAATAACGCGGCTATACACAAAAATTGTAAAAAGCTAAAAAAAAAAGTGATTATGCGCGGAATCATTTTTTTTTCTACCGTTATTCAAGACGGTAAACCCGCAACGAAATTGTGCGCATAAATTTTATATTTTCCAATAAATTCGCGTCGTCGATTTATATTTCATATAATTCGTATATATACTGTTATTTGCACACTCGCGGATTGAATTTAAACGTTCTCGTGTGTATATATATAGAACAAAATAAAACGTAAAATTATAGATCTGTGTCAGGTCCGTCGACGCAAAGTCATATAATTTCTAATTATTCTAAGACGCGAATTTCAAAAATATTAATACCTTATACGCCATCATGCGCGGTGTTCGTACACGATATATAAAATAACGTAGTTATACCGAAAGAAATGGAAAGACGACAACGATCCCGGGAGACTTTTTCAGACGTGTTATTATGTCCCTGAACGTAAAAATAATATAAGAGACGCGTTGTGTCAAAACCCGAATGCAAAAAAAAAAAAAGAACCGAAAAACAGAAAAAACGGCAGTGTTTCTATTATTACGAGTACAAATTATATAATATTATAATAATATTCGTATCGAAATATCTGCATCATTCGGAAAGTATTCATTTGAAAACTGAACTCGTTTATATATACGCGTTATCGTTTCTTTTTATTTTATTCGTATCGACAAATGAATCGAGCACTTTCAATTTCTCTGCGGTTAGGAAAATTTCTAAATATAACGACATTTCGTCACCACTATATATATAAACGGTTTTATATATAATTATATTTCGAATTAAAGTATTTTTTTTTTTTTTATAAATTTACTCGTCAAGTATATAGTAGAACTCGTGGTTATTTATTACAAAAACAGAATTTTTTTATTTTTTATTATTAAAAATCGTCTGTTTTTATTGCGGACAGTTCAGTAGTGCGCGGAGAACTTTTTCGGGTTTTATCGCGTCTTTTTCGCCGTCATAATTGTCTTCCTTGTTAAAAAAATAACCAATTTTAAATTAATATTTAATAAAAACGAATAAATATTAATCATACCGATAACTCGTATGTTATATTGAATTCCCCAAGTATATATTTCCGATTTCTTACAGATTTTCACTATATATATGGTCTTTTGCGAGATTCTTTATCATTTTTTTTGTGTTTTTTTTTTGTTGGCTATACGTGTCTATAGGAGTAGCGTTGAACGTTTTAATATTATATAAATCAGTGGCGTACATTCAAATTTGCTCTGAGGGGGGGGGGTGTAAAAAAATAACCAACACTAAAACCATCCCTTTAAACGGCGCATGAAGGAATTTATGAGTAGGAGCCGATAGTGCACACAATACTTGTGCACCGTTGTACAGTGTAAAAATTAAAACATGTTATAATAACGCGCAACGGGCCTTATAATAATATCACAATTTTTTTTTTTTTGGTCCTGGGGGGTGTTTGAACCCGAAAATCCCCCCGTATGCACGCTACTGATATAAATTGACCAAAGAGCAATAATATTTTTAATTGACCTCGGTTGTCCTGCAGGGTGAGAGAGGTGTTTAAAATCTCGACAGTTCGCTATGTCACGATTTTTTTTTTTATTACCACTTTAAATTTTCCAACAAATAGTGTATTAAACCGGAGTTCCGTTCGTTTTATTGGACGCAATGATTTATCTGCATTGCTTTCCGATTTGTATAGTATAATAACAGAATTATTCGAAAACTTTATCCGAGTATAATAGTAATTCACTTAAGCGACATCCACAACAACCACCACTCGTAGTTAACGTTTAGTTTTTTTGCTGTTACAAATATACTTAGATGGAAACATAATAATATAATAGTTGAGTTACATAATTTTTTTATTGAATGAATATTGTTTTTTTTTTTTAAAACGATATTCGTATAAATAATACGTATAATGTATTTCGTTGAATATTTGTACCATTCATCTGTTTCGCAATTATATTTTATCACATTTGTCTGCAATTAGCTCGTCAATGCGCCCAGCTATTGTAGCTGATTATGTTTGAACAGCAAAATGTATATTTTCGTTATAGAAACGTATACCACGCTGCATAATTAATGATACGTATTGATTTATAATGTCGAAATTAAAATAAATCGTTTTGAAACGGAAAAATCAGAGTCTTATCATCTATATTTATAGACTGCAGTAGATCGATTTCAACCGATTTCGTACAACAGAAATTGAATTTTTTCGCTTTTTTCGAAAACGTCGCGTTTAGAGTTCTTCGGATTGTATACGTCGACCGCGTGATTTAAAGCATAAACAAATATAGGCGGTATATAAGAAATTGCATTTTTTTTTCTACGAGACTCCCCGAATTAGTAATATTAATAAATTAAAAACTTGCGGGCCTATGATATAGTATATGCAATTTATTATTTAATAACAATATAATTTTCGCCAAAGGCTGAGCTATGTATATAAGACGACTGCGCAGTGGTAAAATCGAGAAAATGTTATGAAATTATATAGTAGAGTTCAATTTATTGGTACTTTACTGCGTACGCCACGCGGTGGACTCGAAAAAAGTATCGAGGTACAAGAATTTTTATTGTTCGACTCAACCACCCACCTCTCGAAACAAAAAAAGAAATTTTTTTTTTATTCGAAGAAAATAATTTTTTAAATTTTTTCTTTTGTCGTTGTTTAAAAATAACAACGCTTTTTTTTTAACTCGCACATTGTCTCTACATAATCAATTTTGAAATCCCTTACACAACTTTAAAAACATTAATATTTCCTAACGTTCGTGCGTGGTCCATTGCAGAAAGTAAACGTGTTTTTTTTTTTTTTTAAGTTGGACTTAAAAATAACACGAAAATCTTTAAGGATTTATTCGATTGTATATAATCTCATATTTCTGAAAATAAAATTTAATACAAAGGCCTTCCAAAGACACTGTGAAAACATTCTATTAACATTTATACTCTTAAAACACTTATGTATATATACCCTCCACAAAAGTATAAATATCTAAAATCCCAAAAATTTTTAAGACCCGCGGTGTAAAAATAAAGGTATAAAAACGTTAGTTTAAAAGTTAGGTCATATAAGTAGAAAAATCAAAAAGCCGTATTATACTTTGCAAAACGATCTTTTAGCAGATTTGTATGTGCAAATTGCAGGTTTGGTAAACGCGAATGACAATATGTAACGATGCGATTAGGTAATAATATTCGTAACAGTATATTATATTCTTATTAGTCTGCTGATTTCGAATTATATATCGTTTTATAGTCGTTCTACATTTTTAGATAATCGAAATTAGTTAAGTGCGAACAATGTTTAAACACTTATTTTTTTTTGTATGAACGTTTGTAAGGCCAAAGCTCACTGTGGTTTACGTGCATTCGGTTTATATATATATATATATAAGAAAAAATACTTCTCCGGGGTACCTAAAATCCGTAAAGTTGAGGCACGTGCCTTAAATTAATTCCTCCTTCACGCCAATGTTTCACAGTACGGATGCTGTGAACATCATGAATATTATTTAAAATAATTCGAATATTTGTGATTTGATATACGAAACGAGTACCTATATAATAATATATGCACGTCGATTATTATGACGGAGTCACAGACACTAATTTTATGACACTAAAACCGACGACAAACGTAAATGAATTTTAAAATTATTAAAATACGGCACGGTATATATATTTAATTTTTTGTTCTTATTTTAGTAAAAAATACCGAATCTTGTTGTATTTTTATTTTATAAAAAAACTTAATAAAATTACAACCAGTACGTACGTACGTGCATTGGCAAAGTATAGAATTTTTTTCCTGCGAAACACAGCGCTCGGATATTCCCCAGAATAATTTAAAAAAAAAATATTATAAAATCATCGACCGCAATAATATTAATATTCGATAGAACTCGATCGAGTTAGTTGACAGTATAAAGCTTATTAAAATAGCCTCTTTCCCAACGCACGCCGCCGCGAATTACCGCGATTATTAAGACGTGAGGCGATTTCTTCGGACAGTTATATATCTAAAGTTCTACTAGACCGATTTGCATTATTTTTTTTTTTTAATGTGAGTGTTTGTTGTGCAGATGAACCATCTAATGAGAAAAGTCCGAAAATGTATCGATTAAATGGTTTTCGGAAATATTTAGTTTTTCGCGCAGTTGCATAGCGACGCGCGTTGCTTGCCTTGTGCGCACACACCTCTTTACAATCCTCACTACTCCTACGTCTACTGCGGTACTGCTGCGTTCCCATAAAGTAGGTGATGGAAATTGTTTATTTCGTTCGGCGCCAATTTCCGGTAAGAATAGCTTTTGCTATGACAATAAACAAAGCACAGGGTCAAACATTGGATAAAGTGGGGTTGTATTTACCCCAACCTGTATTTAGTCATTGTCAACTTTATGTTGCCGTGTCCAAATAGTTAGATCGTTTGAAAAATTAAAAATACAAATAACAAAAAAGATACAATGAATATATGGTTTATAAAGAAATTCTATAATAATATAATGATACACAAATTCATTGAAATTTTCATTTGTTTGTTTCGGGTGAAATATTTGCAGTTTGAAATACGCGTATGAAAATGTCTTGCGTATGTCTATAAATGTTATTAAAACTTAAGAAATTGAATTACTTTCCATATTTTATGTTTTTCCTAAACATTATTGGCACATAATATTATAACGATACATAGGTAAATTTATTTATATTTATATATAATTATTCAACAATCTTTTTTTTCCTACTGTAACCCGGCAGCAACGGATAATTCAGCTATAAACTGTTTATCACACGACGAGTGATTTATGTGTGACAAAAATCTATTCTATTTATTCATGTTTCGACCATTTCGACATTCGGTCCGCATGAACCGCTATACCAATTCACCCAATTAATTAATTCTTCCAATTAACAATTGTCCCAATATTCGGCAAACTGTACGTTGGGACAATTAAATTTTGGGAAACACTCGCCACACCCTGTGCACTACGACTAAAGACCAGTTGAACGACGAGCTTATTGTCACTGTGTAATGAACTCTCTAAATCAACTAATACCTGTATATTTTTACACTCAAATATTTTTATAATAATATTAAATTCTCGACATTTTTCTAGGCTGTAGCGGAGTATAATAATTATAAAAATTTTTTTTACTGTAAACCGGCAGCGACGGTTAATTCGGATAGTTAATTTGTATTTTTTAACGGAACGGTTGTGTCGACAAAAGTCTTATACGGTTTTAAACTCGAGCGAATAATTTTTGTTGTTTTTTTTTTTGCGAAGAAAATAATTAGAAAAAAATGTATATATATATATGATCTCACCCTCTCACCGTGCATAATTTTGTGTTGGTTTTGAAGTAGAAGATTGAAGAATAAGTTTTTAAAGTTCATTGCGTCCCACTCCCCTCCGCCGAAAAGAAGCACAGCGCACTTTTTTTTGAGTTATTATTAACGCGAAAACGTCGTTTTTTCCAAAAACGCAATGTTATCTCGTCCAAATACAGTGTCAACGTCAACTCTTCTTTTTTTTCAGAAATATTTATTTTAAAATTTTACCGGCATTCACGCGTCACGGGAACCCGTTGACACAACGTAATCGAATGTCCGAATATTTGTTATAGTTTTTATTATTATTTTTTTTTTGAGTGTACACATTTGGAAATAAAGTAAAAGGTGCGTAAAAAAAAAAATATTATTCGACGACGACGGTACAGCACAACGGGCCTCGTCGCGGAGACCTACGTCCATCATCCTGCATAAGGAGACGTCTTTAGAAAAAAACAACTTCCTTAATATTCCTTGTCCAATATTTTATACCGTCAAAAAAGAAAAAAAAGCGTGTAACATATTTCTAGTCGTCACGTGGCGTATATATAAAATAATACCTGTGCATTTTTAAAGTCGACAAAATTTTTTCATTTTTTACGAACGTTTCGAGACGAGTTATACATTATCCATTACTCGTATGCTTATAACATATTCAATCGCTTAGCCAATGTGTGTGTGTATCTGGAAAGTTCACTATAACAAAAAAAAAACTAAACTCGTTCACGTTCATCAGGTATATTTATTGATAAAATATAATTGAATCGATGATTGCAAAAACGTCATGAGTCAATTATTTAAAACTTTTGGATAGGAACTTTTGGAACGACACAATTCGTTGACTAAAGACGTTTTCGCTCTCAACCAGATTTTTCGGTTGTAATTTTATAGATAAAAAATAGTATAACTTAAGACATTTTTACACTCAACGGATAGAGAAACACATGAACAGTATACGATTTTACTAATATCTTAATTTCATAAAATATTTGACTGGTGACGTTTCTGCAATCATCGATTCAATTGCGCACTATCTACACTGATAACGATGAGACAAATCATTTGTATACAATTTTTATTTTCGATGATGTTTTATACGTTGAACGGATACACGGCGCATTGATCGAGAAGACAATTAATTTAAAAAACAAATTTAAAAGAAAAAAATGTTTTAAAAACAGTTGTAGTGCGTTTTTACGTTCTTTTTTTTCCGACCTTATAGGCGAATAATTTATATACGTTTTCTCGGAAGAAATAAAAAGAAAAAAAACGTAGTTTCAACGTGCGCATAATATTACGTGTTGGTAAAAAGTTCACTGTTTCCCCTGACAAGAAGTCCTGTGCACGCTTATATGGAGTAATGGCAAACGTAGAAAAAAAAACATTGTATTTGTTTAATTTATTTTCTAACGAGAATATCGGTGGTCCGGTTCACTTTCAGTAGCAATTTCTTAAAACAAATTTATGAACACGATTCGAATTTAACAGCTGCAGGGCGGAATCGTTCAAATCCTTTTAAAACACTAATGTCGTCCACTGAATATGAACGCGCGTTCTTTCCAAACACGCACTAAATTCTCAGAGCTCTTATTACTGCTATATATTATGTGTATTGATATGTTGGTGCGTTAAATAGTATTTTATTACAGTGCGGGTAGTCTTCAGTTTGATGTGTGGCGGAAGAACGAGAAGATTATAAAAATCGTGGAGATATAATTTATATAAAAGAAGAAAAAAAAAACATTCCGTTTTATATGTATACTTACACCGAAAATTCATGTCGTACATTATATTATTATACTCGTATATAATATAGGCGTAATACGAGTAATACGCGTATATGTCCAGTAATTATCCGTATAGCAATATAGGTTACTATTAAGACAGTGTTATGAAGTGTTCGAGTAAAAGTAAGCACTGCAGAATACGTTCTTAAATATTTTTTGTTTCCCAGTGAGTACGCATTTTTAGGGTATTTCAGTACCACTTTCAATGCGCGCATTTTTTTTTTCAATTTTTTTTTTTATGAATCAAAACACATATTTTTATAATCAGATTAGGTAGAATATTTTTCTAAGTACTTTTAGACCCGTGAACTGTTGCGAATAGTTTTGAGAGAATTTTTTTTTTTGTTTGTAAATAAATTGATTTAAAAGATTCAAATTATTATTAAATATTATTTTACGATACAAAAAAAAAAAACAAAAAAAATTAAGTCAGCGTAAAACCCGCTAACTTATCTTATTATAATATAATATTATAATATATTATGCAAATACGAAATGGTCGCAGTAAAAAAACGAGACATACAGTTTAATGATTTTAAAGGAAATTAAACGTTACGGTAATAATAATAACAAAATAAATTCTTGGACCTTATTACTATCGCGATGCAGACGAAATAATATTTCTAAAATTATTTTTCAAATTCCCGTTACGTTGAACGTAAAATTTCCAACAAGATAATTTTTTATTAATTTAGGGGAATAGCGTTGTATTTGAAATATAAACAATTGAATTGGATATTTCAATGGTGGAAAAAATGTAAAAAATAATTTTAGACGAGTAATAAAAATAGAATTAAAAAATATATATTTATGAGATGTTTGAGGTTTTATCACATTCGCCTTCAAAACGGTGGTAATAATCGATGAGTTCATATGAGCAGATGGCGTTGAAAGAAGCAAACGAAGATCGACTTTATTAATTTTTTTCAACCAACAGTAAACATTTATATTGAAAATGATTTTTTTATTTAAAATATATTTGTTTATTTTATATATAATTATACCGGTAGGCAATGCTCAAATTGGGGGACGCACGGGCTCCTCTACTACATAAAAAAATAAAAATCAGCGTCTGTTTACTACAATTCTCAAAGGAAAGCTGGTGCAAGCGCTACGTGAGGACCATAGTAAAAAATCATGAAAAAAATTGTATATTTGATATTATTTTTAATGTTTTTATTATTACTATTATTACCTTTTTGCTGTATCAAGTATTTGATGTTAATGGCAATTTATTAACTATATCGCTTATCACAGTACAATTATTTTTAGATTTACTCTGCATAGATATATTATAAAAACTGTATTATAGCACGAATTATGGATAAACAACTTCGTTAAACTTCTACAATTTTATTAGCGATACCGATACTTCTTCTTCTATTCCTCTGGCATTTAATACTCTCTAAGAGTTTTCTTCGCCATCACGATCTCCCTCTATTTCTCTCGATCCTGAACTATTTCTCTCCGTTCTTGTACTTTCAATCTGCTAAGGTCTTCTTCCACAACGTCCAACAATCTTTTCCCGGGTCGTCCTCGAGGTCATTTTCCCACAGGTTTCCATTCTAGAACTGCTTTGCTTATATCATCCTCTTTGCTTCGCATCACGTGTCTCAACCACTGAATCATATTATCATATAATTGATTTTTGTACGTTATTATTCTCACCCAGATTCAAATGGGTTTATTGGTCGTTTATTTATATGAAATATTGTAGAATATTGTTCTATTAAAAAAAAATTGTGTAGAGACATTTTTTTAAATTGAAAAAAAAAAGAATACGGTTAGGAATTAGGTTTTATACTAGTGGTGAACTGTTAGTAATTAATAAAAAAATGCGCCGAGACCTCCACCCCGCGGTTATGTGGTGTTTCATTTGGAACGCTGTTTTTAAATTTCCAATTGAGCTACCTTATATATTTTCCAATTCGATCACTGCCGGTATATTATGCAGTACAGCGACTTATACGAACTGTTACATTATTGTCAGTTTTTTTCCTCTCAAACACGCCTCTGCGTTTTACCGACCGACGAACGTACACACTACTGTAAAAATGTGCGAAAAATAAAAGCCACCACCACCACCACCACCACGTAATATTTTTAATAATATAATATTGTGTACGCGTGATCCGAATCGCGTTGGTCTCAAAACACACGCTAGAACGATAAATAAGACTCCTTTGCACACGTTTATTATGCTAATTGTTTATTATCGAGTATTAAACACGAGAGCGAAAGCGAACGTTATTACACGGCATTATTGTGTTATCGCGGAACAGTGAGTGTGTGTCTCGTCGAGTGTCGACACGTTTTGTTTTTTTTATACGAGCCACGTAAAACGGATAGAATGTGAACGGGATAATATATTTCGTAATGCGGCGCTTGTTCGGTAAATATTTTTAAGTCCCGGGGCTGCGAAATACGTTTTTAATAATACACGTTTACGCATAGGTACCTAAATGCACGGGAGTGTAGCCTACTTCGAAAAAACGCGCCGATTTTAATTTAATTTTTTTGATATTTTTATCTTTTTTTTCACAATTGCGTACATATTATTCGAATTCGATATTAAAATCCCGTCGTATAAATGCGATATAATACGTAATTATATGATCGTAATTCGAATATAAAATTACATAATCGTAATTCGAATAAAAAACGCGCGCGTGTGCAGGCACGTAGTCAAGATTTTTTAAAACATTTTTTGAGGGGGGAGGGTCTATTTAAAAAAACTGGAAATTCGACGTATTTGATCGGGTATTGAATAATAGGTTTAATCGATTATCGAACATTTAATCGAATATTTTATTCGAGACCAAAATATTTCGATTGAAAAATTATCGAAAAGTTCCGCAAACAAGTATTATTATTAACAGTATTATATTAAAAAAAAAAAAAAAAATGTCTGATTATTATCCGTATAGGTATATAATATTGATATAAAAATGAAAAAATTTTGGGGGCGGGGGTGGGGTTTCGGATCCCATGGACAACCAGTAGCGGTTATAAGGGGGGGTGACAGGATTCCCCCATGGGATTTGATATTTTTAAATTTAGTTTACCTCTGACCTAACCTAACCGACTTGTGTCATGTAAGTTGGCCCAATTATGTTATAGTTATGCTCCATTTTCGCCTTCCCCTCCTTTGAACATCACGTTCAACTGGCGATCAGCGCGTACGGTACGTGTTCGAACGTTTAGTGCTTTGCTGACAACAAACTCGGTCGGTCGTGTACAGTGTAAACGAGTTAAACGTGTAAATGTGAGTAAACGAGTGAACGTTAAATAAATAATAAACGTGTGAATTCTTACGTTCATTTCATTTCATTGAAATACGCAAAATAATAATAATAAATAAAAAATAAAAGATTGCATACGAGCGTACGATCGGTCACTCGGTCAGAATCAAACTGAACACCCGCATATACCGACATGGTGCGTCAGCTGACCGTAATAAAAAAAGAAAGTAGTCACCAGATAGCGCTACGACACAACATAAAGGGCGTGGCAGAAAGATGCGTATAAATAGCGGTCCGAAACCATCGGACCGCTCAGTGTAGTCACGGCGGTCAAACGCGAACAAAGTAGTTGTTTTTTTAATACATTTGTGTTCATTTAAAGAGGACAATTAATGGATAGAAAATAAATCACATAGTTCATGTTTCAGATCTATTATATTTTACTTCAGAACCTGCAGCACTTCGTTGAGTATACGTCCTCGAAATGTATCGGGCAGCACATTTTTATGAACACAGATTTAATAGATCTGGTCGATTCTATTGAACACATTTAGTTAATATATTAAGGCTCGTCGTCGTTTTGAAAACCGTGTGCCTCGATCTGTGTGTTGATTCAGAAACGCACGCGTCTTTCACGCGGTCCGTTTTTTGATCACATTTTTTACAGTGCGGAGACGATTTTAATCGGCTGATTGTGTACAAATTTTTATCTGAAACACTTATATATTTTGTTTCAAAATTTCGTCCTACTAGTTGATTTTTACGGATGTTTTTTTTTGACGCACGTAAAAAACCAAGTAAAAAAAAAAAACTCATTTTTTGGTTAACTTCACGCAACTTTAGAATTTCAAAAGTTTTTATATATTTAATAGAAATTCACATTGAATTTCAAAACGTGTACCAAAATAGGCGTCATAATTTGCGAGCTTTGTCGCGAAATTCGTGAGTTGTACCCCCACCACCGTCCACCAAACTAAAAGTTCTCGTAGAAAACGAATTATTTGACGAGAATTTCTGAGTCAATTTTGCACGCGCGATTTGACAGTCGGTCGTGTTCGCGTAAATCGTAGTATTTGTCGGGGAAAAAAATGATGCGCGGAGAACACATTTTTTTTTTTAAAAAGAGAGTCGTTATTCGAGCGTATATTATAATGTATAAGACCGGGACTCGAAGACTCGAGGTAATGCATATAATGGCGTATTGTAATACGTGAAATTGCATCGTTCGCGGGTACACGACGTATAAACAGGCGAGAAAAATGTTAAAATAATCGAAATGGGAATTGACCTACATATATATAGAGAGAGAAGGACGTGTTGAGTGAAAAAAAAAATTATAAAGTATTATATAATATCAAGTAAGGGCGGTAAGCACGCGTTGTTCTCGAAATGACAGCTCCCGAGGACGTCATCACCGCAGCCGCCGAGCGTCAGGGAATAAAATTATTATTATTTTCGTCCTTAATATTTTTCTATACCGTTTTATACACATAATATGGTATGCGTACAGGACGGGACTTGGGTCCCGAGGGGATTTTATACATGTATGGGATTTCTTCATTTTTTTTTTAAACGAGACTCGCGCAATGTTTCCCCTTCGGATTCGGCGCGCGTTTTAATTGAAAAAAAAAAATTACTTTAAATTAAAATAATAATAATAATAATATTCGACGATTTTTAATTACGTCGATTTCAGTGGTCTAGTCTACATTGAAGATCGTAAAACGCGCATATACTCTCTATATATATTACAAGTCTTTTCATTAAGTCTTACAGTAATATTCCCTAAACAGCCAGGTCGTTATTACTGTTGAACTCCATGATAGCACTGTCCTATACCGTAAAATCCATAGATTCCATAGGCTCTAATCTCACATATAGTATCACACCGACAGTCAAGCATTTTGTTTTCTTTAAATTCTTCTCCCGCGTCTTTTATTCAAATTCTCTACTATGATTTTTTCCCTGTTCTCAAAATATACATTTTTTCCGTTTTCCGTATCACAGACGAGATAAATGAATAAAGTTAATTTTTTTTTTTTTTTTTGTACCATATGTTAATCGTTATTTTGAATTTTTCAATTTAATATATTGCGACTAAATTATTATCCGAACAATTTGTGTATGTGCGATTGGTATAAGTGTAGATAATGTAATATAAATTTGAACACGACCATATTGTGTGGTATATCAACTCACGGAGATTAGTTAAAATCGCCACTGATGCGTAGTTCCGCAGTAGGTAACCAGCGGAGTCGACAGACAGTTTTTATGAACAGTTAGCCGCGGTAGAGTCAATAGCCGGCAGAGTCGATACACCGCGCTTCCGTCTATATTTCTCTTAAAACAATCGAGTTTAATTCTCGCTTCTTCGTTTAGCTCGTACGTTTCATTATTATTTTCAATTGTTTTCTTCTTCTTATTACACGCGCATTACTCGCTATATATACGCATTACATTTGTTTGGCTTACGTTTAATATTTTTAATAAATACAAAATAAATATCCCACGGACAGACCGTGTAACCAACTCGATGGTACTTCAAAAAACGCGTAAGGAAAGAAAATACATACTACAAGATCTCGGAAACTAGAATATCTGGGTCACGTAATGAGAAATAATCAAAGGTATTGCTGCAATTCGTTTTTCAAAGAAAAATAGAAGGGAAAAGAAGTATTGGAAGAAAAAAGATATCGTGGCCGAAAAACCTTGGGCGATTGCAGGTTTGGTGTAACGTCAAGTGAATTGTTTCGTGCGTCATTAGAAAGAGAGCAAATATTTCATATGATTTTCAACTGTCGAAACGGATAAGAACTTGGAGAAGAAGAATATTTTTATATTTTTTAAGAATATTTTTTTCGTATGAAATATTTTTATTGAGGTACCTGAGCATATTTTCTTGACTAATATCTTTCCCGCGGACATTATTGCATATATATAAATTCATATAATAACGCGGTTATAAATAATTTCCTTTTTATATAAGTACTAGGTTTTTTTTAAGGATTATTTGTGAAGACACTTGGATCCCACGCTACGCGCGTATCTCCAATATCAGTGAACATTTTTGTGAAATCGAGTTTGTTCCGATAAAAAGGAAAGAAAAATGCATATACAGAGCCCGTTTTTGCCTTTGCACGTTTTGTACGTCGATATGAATCCAACAGAAAACCGTTGTTCGTTATACGGTATTTTAATAACGCAATACGATCGAAACAGGAGAAATGCGTCAACGACTTCATTTTTTTATTGATATTTTTCATCGCCCTCGCTTGTTACGCTTCCCTTTTGAACGTTTTTATTTTTAAAATTACATATTATTAATGTGCATTATTGTTTGTTACATATAATGAAAAAAAAACAACGTATGGTTGAGATTTTAATATTTATATTTTGAATATCCCACATACTGTGTTTTTCCCTTGTTTAAGCATTTTTCCAGTAAAAATTACTTTCACGTAATACATTTTTCTTCTTCCGTATCTTTTTATCTCGAGTTTTTTTATATTACAAATTTATTTTCTTAAGTTGCCGGAGAAAAAATAAGAATTTCAATAACATTTTTTTACGATTATTAATATTTTTTTTTATTGAATTACGACTTCTTCTACGTAGAGTTTTTCGGCTTTTAGGGAATCGAGTTTACGAAAAATACAGAATATCTTTTCCCTGAAACTATATATATTTCGTTTCACTTTTTTTTTGTGAAGTAGATGATTTTTTAAAAAAAAGTATACTCGGAGCAGTAAAATCAATACTCCTATGCAAAAGAATCGACTGCCGTACTATTTAAAACGAAAAAAGTAAAAATCACGATATCCTTTAACGAAGTGTTTGTAATGAAAAACCGGAGAACTCCATTGCGGTTTCGTTTTTATTATTCGGTTATTTGTCTTAATAAAAAAAAAGAAAGAACTGTTACTCAATACGAACTGTTCCGTAGTCTGGGCTGTTGAGAAAAATTATAGTACACCGAATTTCCTATCCGACGTTGTAGGCAGCCGGGAGGCTTTCAAATTTGTTTGAAATTTAGCCACAGCTGGCTTATGATATCGCGTAATTACTGTTGTAATTAAATTTCATAAAAAAAAAATCTTTTTTAATGTGCAAAATATTTAAAAAAGAAAACACTCGAAACACTCATTAAACGTATTGTTTTTAATTCGAAAAGCATTACTCGAAAAAAACACTTTATCCGAAATGAGTACTGGCCCGTCTCGGGTTAGAAAAATAACGCCAATTTATGATAATCCTATTTATTTTACAAATAGCGCAATATATTTATAACGGACGTAGTCCAGTCGATACCAAAAAGCTTTATAAATCACAACCCTCGAAGTTACAGAAGTGAAGTACAGTATTGTATATCAATGAGAACATTCGGTTAACAGTCGTACAGACCCGGCCGAATACGAAATCAATTTTGAATAGTTCTTTTTCTTTTTACAATAAAATGTGACGATTTGTATTTTCCCCAGAATTCTAAGTGCAACGTCGACGTTTGAGAATATTCCTAAAATATTTTCGGTCGTTTTCTTAAATATACTTACAGAGTGCAGTAACAATATTGTAGTTGTATTTTCCATATCGATGTCATAGATTGCGCTAGTTTTTTTGTCCTATTAAACGTGTTTAGACATTTTTTTTTTTTTGAAACTATTCATATTAAAAAAAAAAAAAAGTGTTAAGATTAAAAAAATTAATAATTATTGTTACATTTAAAGAGAATTTTTTAAAACGTTTTTGAAATTTTTCGCTGTCGGCTATTAAATACGCCCACGTATACTCCGTATGTACACGGTACCAAATGATGTTTAATACTACGTGCTTTACATATGTACTGAATTTATTAGGCGTGTCAATGGTAAAAGGCCAAAAGCGTTTTAAAATGAATTACTGTTATTACTTTTTTTTTTCTTTTTACAGAAACGATCTCAAAATTCAAATGTACAAATGTACTTACTGTATATAACGAAATCCCTACGTGCGCGCATTATTGTACGAGTATTGTATTTAAAGTTTTAAGAGAATAATCTAATTTAACGAATTACATATAAATATAGTACAATAATTTAAGCGATAACATTTTTTTTATTTAAATATATATTTTTTTTTTTTACTTAATTATATATAACACGTAGTACAATTTGAATTAAATCGCGTACGATTAACTTTTATTACACGAATTGATTGATACGCATATATCTTAATTTTTCACGCATACGATGCTGTTTTTTTTACATAACGCCAAGTTTTAATAACGCTTTTGAGTAAAAAACTAATACTTTTGAAGTAAATGGAACTTGGTCTATGACTCGACATGTGTTTCTACGCGTACAGGATAAGTCAATATGTACTTTCAATAACGTTAAAAACGCTCTTCCGAAGAATTAAAAAAAAAACACGAGGTACCTGTAGAGTTATTCATATACTTTACATAACATTAAATACGCCGATTATTTTGAAACGCGTTCCCCCAAGAACAAAATGTAACGCTTAAATTCTAAAAAAGTTTTTGAAACGGTCTAAGGTATATAATATCCGCATAAACGTATTACTGCACACGTCTGCGAGAATCCAAAATTATTAAAAAAAAAAATTGCGAAAAATATCTAAGTTAACCTAACCTAACCTACACGCGTTAATAAGAAATTATTTACTCGAAACGAAAATTGTTTTTGGGAAAATTCCGTTGCATTCGATACGGAGTGGTTACTGTTTATTGTGGGAACAAGAACAAATTCAAATAGATAAACAAAAAAACAAAATTTTGAATGGAAAAATAGTTCGGGGTGCAGTTTATCGAGGGGGTGGGGGCACTCAGCCATTAAACCTATAGAAAAAAAGTATAATTCCCATCGTTGACTCGGTCGAATCGTTTCCGATTTGCAGTTTTCAAAACAAAAATATTACATTTAATATGCGTTATCGCGTATTTCCAACGAGACGAATCGATTACACGATCACCACAACTAGCCGATTGCTAGTATTTTTGTTAAAAAAAAAAGAAAAAAAAACCCGTTAGAAATTCGATTTGCAGAAGAAATAAGCAT
Organism: Slavum lentiscoides; assembly: GCA_032441835.1. Taxonomy (NCBI): domain Eukaryota; kingdom Metazoa; phylum Arthropoda; class Insecta; order Hemiptera; family Aphididae; genus Slavum; species Slavum lentiscoides. Next base: position 18,674,994 of record CM063708.1, read on the forward strand.
TGACACACATAAGGTATAGATATATATATATATAATCGAATCATATTGTATTCGACGATAACTCATATATTATAATAATAGATTTAAAAAAATAAATAAATAAATAAAACTGAACGATTTCTCGTGGATGATATGTAAAACCGGATCAATCGAAATTATTATTCACAGTATATTTAATTTAATTAATCATTCAGATCGATTTCAACTATTATTTGTTTTAATCATATTTATACTGCAGTAATTAAATGACTAAAAAGTCACCAGTGTAATTTTTTAGTGTTATTTTTGTAGGATTTTTTTTTTGGTGTCATCACCCGGCTCGTGTATTTATAAGATATAAACAGTTCAAAAATATTCTCGGCGTTAGAAAAATATTTAAAATTTAACGTCCTTTTTAACAATAATATTAAATGGCTCGAATTTAAAAAAAATTTTTTTTTTTTGTACATACTCTAGTTCAAAAATCTCATTCGAACACGCGGCGTCAAAGAGTATAACAATTGATTTCGAATGAATACGACAATTTATATATAGGAATAAGAAGTATTGGATTTTAATAGAAATAAAGTAATTTTTTTAGTATATATATAAATATCCACGTCTTATAAAATATGTATTTTTTTTTTTTTAATTACACGATTTGTAATATTAATAAAAAATTGTACTGTCCTTTTTTTCCCACTCGACGCGTTTGTTTTTAGAGCGTTCGGATCGTGTTCCCAACGTTTTTTAAGACATTAAAAAGTACAATTAAATGCTCGTCTTGACTCAACAGTGCGTTTTACGCAACAGGTGACGCGCGACCACGTGAACGACGTCGCATACTACGGGGTATTGTCTTACGTGTTTGTCCGTTTAGTGTGAACTAATCGTTCACAATGACAATTAATAATATTCATCGTTCGGTGAACCCTCGTCACTGTGCTATACGGGTTTTATTTCGAGAACTGTATTTGGAATAGAAATACGAAGAAAAAAAATGAAAAAAGACTGGAAGAAAAAAATACGAAATACGCACGGTGGATCGATTTTACGAAGCGGAAAAATGACAAAAAAAAAACAGTTCGAGTATAAAATGATCATATATATATAATATAATATATAAATACTTTATATATATATATATATATATACAGCGACGGCTTGGAAAATATTGCGAGGTACCTAATATAGGCGAGACTTTATTTTGCGAGTAAAAAATAAAACGAGGTGAATCGAAATATTCTATAATATAATTTACTCGCGATAAATGTACATCAATATAATAATATTATACATTATACGATCGGTATTCTACATGTTTATAATAACATTTAAGTATATAATAATATAATAATTTGTATTTTGAATCGAGTTGGCTTTTTTTTTTTGTTTTTTTGATAATAAATAATTTACGTATATATTATTGATAATTATTTGTCATTTAACCGTATATCAATATTCTCTCTGCTCTTTTAGCAGAGAGAAGAAAAATTCGAAACAATGTAATTTATGTTTTTTTAGTAATACCGTTTTCTGTCGATTAAGATTTTTTTCATAACGCGTAGATCTTACTCGGCTTACGTTTCGATCTATATTAGTTTTAAATATACGCTTAAAACGCGATACGTTCTTTAAAAATAAAAATATTATTTTAGATTATTTATTTTATTATTATTATTATTTTTTTCGTAAAAAATAATAATTTCATCCGTATGATATCGACGGTACCAATGGCGCCGAACCTATACACGAACTGAAGCGATTGGTCTTATTGGTAAATGTGTTTTTGTTTTTACTATAAATAATTAATAAGTTTGATATTGAAATTAATAAAAGTTCAGTTAACAACGATTGGGTGTGTAAATAATTCGATTTCGCTTCACTTGAATTTATATGACTCGGCGCCGTTGCAGAATAAAAATATTGACGATAACCCCCTCATAGCACAGGGAGTCCCAGGAATAAACCAGGAGTGTCCCAATAGTTTCCTGTATAGGAATCCCAATTTAGGAGTCCTAAGAAGTATATTAAGAACTTTTATTCGGAACTTTTAAAAATAATTCTATATTAGGAGTCCTATAAAGCGATGTCAGGATTCCTAACTATCTGATTTTAGTTCTAATTCCTGAATTACTCCTAATGAGAGTATCAAACCGCGGACATAAGCAGCTTATGAGGAAACTCCCAGGACTTCTTTTGGGAGTCTTGGGGGTTTACCACAGAACTCCCTGTGCTATGAGGGCCGAGTAGAAATAATAATAAACCGTTCGTGCTGCCCCGAACATCTGACATTCGCGTGGATCTTTTAATAATTTTTGGTACGATAACGAGAAAAGAGAGAGAGAGTAAAAAAAAAAGATGTTACAAAACCGCGACTTTTCTCGGCAGGTACTCCTTTTTTTCTTCTTCTGTTATTAAACTTATATTTATTTTACACAATAATAATATAATTAATTAAAAATAATAATAATACGGTGTTATAATATTTTTTTTTCTTGTGTGATTATGATCTTATAAAGCGCGCTGACACATACACGTCGAAACAACATTTTTTTTTTTTCAAAATTTTAAACGATTTAATTGACGCGTATTGAATTATTTGAAAAATATTTATAGTGAAAAGAAATTTCTTTTTTAAAAACTGTCAATACAATAACGGTGTCGGAGATTTTGGATAAATAAATATACTGCTGCTCGGCGAGGGGAATAAATCGCCCATAACGTTATGAATTATAATAGAGAACGCGTTATTCTTTTTACGAAAAAATAAAGAGAATAAAACACGTGGGGCGTTGTAATAGGTATATTGTATAACGTTGGCCGTATTGTCGTCGTCACGTTTATTATTTCGCACATAAAAAAAGTTTTCAGCTCCAAAAAACACAAACGCCGAAAGACCGACTCGGACGGATTATCGAATTTGTCGCGCGCCGCAAAAAGTTATATATTTAATTCCCGTGGGCTGGAGGGACGCGGGTTCGTTTACGGTTAAATAGAAAATTAAAACGAATTTTGTGAGAAAAAAAAATAAATTCTTCTCCAGTCGTCGTTTGAAATACGTCTATATTTACATTATAAAACGTGGGGAAAAAAACACCATGAAAAACGCGTATATTTATAATTCAAATCGTAAAGGGTTGCACGCGGCGCGGCGTTTAAAAAAAAAAACTATTTTTTTAAAAGTATTTAGTTCGTAAAACGACAAGAGAGAGAGAGAGAGGGAAAAAAAAGTTTTCCCAAAACAATTTCCCCCTCAGAATTACAGGGAAAACAACAACGACGACGACGAGAGAACACGACGTACCTATAAATACATATTATACAAAACACGCGTTGATGCGACGCGGTCTAAAAAAAAATTATTTTCAATTTGAATAGAACGCCTAATTTTTTTTTTTTTTATAAATTAAAATCCAACTTACAAACGGTGTAAATTCGTCTCCGAACGATACAATAAAAAAAAAAAATCACCCCGCGAAACGAACTATCGTGGATAATTGGAGAAAGGATGACTTACAAATTCTGATTTCTGGCTTACGAATACTTACAAATTACGCTCTTCATTTTGGCATAGTCAAAAGTCGAAAAAATATATAACGGCTAACTTGCCCGTGAAGTTAGCCGTGATACGTACTATCGTGGATAACTGGAGAAGGGATGACTTACAAATTCTGATTTTTCGCTTACAAATTCTTACAAATTACTTACAAATTAATGACCAAATTTGAAGTCAGCCGTTGAAGTTTGGCCGGCTAACTTCATGGACATAATATCCCTCCCCCCATCTCTATAATCACGTTTGCTGTGAAATATACCTCTATACTCGATTTACAAATACCCTTTCTTTTCTCAACGCGTATATATATATATACGTATATAACTCGGGCAGACATTTTAAAATAGAGTTATTATAATATTATCAAATAAAATTTTTAAAAACCGCGCGCGTTTTACATTCACGACGCTATATTAAATCGTACAATACGTCGATACTCGTTATTATTATGTTTTCTTTTTGATTTTTCGAAATAGAGCAACGAAATAAGCGAAACGATGTCCGCGAAACGGTCACTATATATATGTATATAATAATTTTAATAATGTACACACTTTGGTCGCTTATTCGATATGAAATAATTTATTTTCGAAACGTTATTCGAAAAAAAAAAAGACAGTTATTGACGATAACGTGATGGATAATACGAGAAAAATTACCATTTTGTCGTGAAAACGCCTAAGGGGCCGTTCGATGAGACTGCAGTGCGCGCGTCGTCCTCCTCTCTCACATAATATATATCTTCTGACTTCTTATGTTATACAGTCGTCGATTTTTCACTCGACAAACAACTAAGCGTTTTGTTGTCGTTTTTCTCAAATTTATCGGTCTTTCTCCAAAATATATCTCTCAATAGTAACACGAGAGATATATTTCGCTAAAAAAAAAAATTATAATAATAAATAAATAAATAAAAACAATTATACCGTTTTATATATAATACTATAAAGATTTAATTTAATTTCTAATTCGTTTAATAGACACGAAACGTTATTGTGGTGTGGGTTTGAACCGCGGGTTTCGAATACGTATATAAAATATAAACGGAGTAATTAACGAAAAACGTCGCACGATAAAAACTGAAAAAAAAACACTTTTTTTTATAAGAAGTTTGGGTTTGAAATAACGGTTCGTTAACCGGTTATTGGTTTGGTCCGGTTTCTGCAGTCCTCGGTCATATGGAATTCGCATACATTTTAATTGTTTAATATACGCAAGAATATTGACATGTACCAGAGTATTATTAGAAAGATAATATTTTCCCACAAATATCATACAAAATATGTGTCTAATATTGTTTCGATTTGAAATTTATTACGCGTATATACTCGAAAAATATAAATTCATACGAAAAAAAAGAAAGATACTGAATTTGAAGCAATAAAACGTACAAATAAAAAAAAAAAAAAATGTTCCCTATTAATATTATTTATTTTTATTTTTCTGTAAAAATAGCGTTAATTTTCCGAATCGTCCAGGAGACCGAAAATAAAAGTACGATTTCTACACGGCCAAAAGGTAGGAAATTAAAAACAAAAAGGGCCTTTGCTTCTAAAACGATTTTATATATATATATTAAACACCGACGAGTGATGAACATATTATTTATATATATCGTTTTTAACCCGCGCGGACACAATAAACGGCACTTTGGCACGCACTATAGTCGTAAAATCTAATAAAACCCGTGTACTTATATGTTATGTATAGTAGATAATATGGCATTTTTTATTTTATTTTTATATTATTATTATTATTATTATTTGCAAAGGAGGTTTTTTTGAAGAAGAAAAAAAATCACGAGTAGGTACTTAATATTTCCCACATTTGCGCCCGTAAATTCGGTCTGAAAACAGGACTTTCAGCTCTATATCTATGCATTATATTACCGTAGACGGTCGCTGAATAACCATTTTTTATGCATTTGAAAATAATGCTTACGAGATGAGTATGGTACAAGTTTCTTATTAAAACTTCCATTTATTTTTTTTTTTATTTTTGCGACTAAATGCACTGATAGTCTCGTTAATCGAATACGTATTGAATATAGTGAAAGCATATCAAATATATTAATTATTCGGCGAATAAAATTGGTGGTAATAAAATAGAATTTTTGGGCCGTGCAAGGATGATCGAAATGGGGAGCGGAGGAAAAGAAACCTATTTCAACGCCCTAACATTATGAAAGAAATCTCGGTCAGAAGACTAAAATGGGCGGATCATGTACGGAGGAAACAGGAATCTATAATAAAGACCGTTATTGAAAACAACCCGGCAGGAAAACGACCTCTGGGAAGACCTCGATTAAGATGGGAGGACTGTGTTGTTATAGAGACGTAAAAGGAGTGGAACCCGAGAGAAACAGTAGAGAACAGAAACAGGTGGAGGGATATATGTTTGGAGGGCTGGTCTCAAAGGCCGTTATTACCGCTTAAAAAAAAAGAAATTGGTTCCACGTACTTTGTAACGGCGTATAGGGTGTAATCAAAAACCGTTTACAATTCCATACTTATAGAATTATAATTTCTTAAAAAAAAATCGCATTAAAAACATTATTGAGCGTATAATTGCATGTTTCGTCTTCTTTTAATGAATATTAAAATTTATTATTTGGTTATTAATAACATACGAGTTTTAATACGAATCGGATGGATTACTGTTAATGTTTATGTGCGCTTCTATTTTCGCGTGAACGTGGGCAAGGCGAATCATAAAAACGTATATAAAAAGTAAAATACACGTGTGTTCGATGCTTATAAGAAGAGCTGCTTAACATTTTAGAAATCCCCGAGACTACTGTAATATAACAAATAACGAATTCGTGGCTGCAGGCGCAGCAGTCGAAAATCTTTTTTTTATTACAAGGAATATGAATAAACTTGTTAGCCGTCGGACTGAACGGAGCGGTGAAAAGGATGGAGATTACGTCGCGGGAATAACGCAAAGACATAATTTATTTAAAATAAATATTGAATAAAAATGACCTAACCTGCAGCTTATTGCATACTCGTTCTGGACGTACTTACAAATTCTGACGTACAGGCGCGTATTATACTTAGAGGACATTTCAAAAATGAAATTTTTCGCTTACAAAAAAAAAATCCTAACATTCGATGGTCCTAAGGCCATTTGATCTGTGATGTACACAATCATACGCAATGTCCAGCAGTCGGTTGATGTAGAGCGAGTAATGATGTAAACGCGAACTGGATTGCAGTTCGGCTACTGTTGCACGGGTATTAATACACACTTCATTATATATACGATTATCATTATTATTTATTATACCGTTGCACAACGTTAATACATGCCTCAGTCGTTTTTTTTTTTTTTTAATTAATTATACTGTTAAATTTATAACGCGTTACATAAACTCTTTTATTTATTTTTTTGCGAATTTAAAACGTATATTTTCAACCCGTTATACTTGTATAGCGTTTTTTTTACTTTTCTACTCGAATTCGCCGTTCCGGCCGTTTATTACTTTAAAGTAGGACTAAGTGTATTAATAAAAAACGATATACTAAAAAAAAAAAATCGGTTAAAATCATTTTAAACGAGTGTTTATCAAATTGTTTTTCAAATAACAAGCGCGTTTCGTTTTATAACAAGCGCGTCGTGTTAATTTTTCAAATAGACATTTCAAAGTATATTTTCAAATGTTATTTGAATATATTAAGATATTTTTGCTCCCTTCGAGATTTCTGTTTTTTGATTAATCGAATCGACGCATATTTTTTTTTTTTAAACGTCGCCTACCGAATTATTTTTGTCCGAGATCGTCGTATTTTTTGATTCGATGAATGAAAAGGGATTTAAACGTGCGGTTTTCGACTCGTTTTAACATTTATACATCGTATATGATTGATTATCGGAATCGCAATATTTATCGAATTAGTGTTCAACGTCCAGTGTATTCTAAGATTTATGATAACATTTAAATATATGTTCAGTTCACCGCAACAGCCAGCAGCGGCATTTTTCAAAATACAAATTCAGTAATAATATTGTATTAGGAAAAAAAAAAACTATAATACCTACGACTTCTTCTTCTCCTTCGCCCTTTCTCCCAACTATCTGGGGTCGGCCACCCTGGTCCTCAGCTCCCATTTGACACTATCTCTTGCATCCTTTTCACACACACCAGCGATTTCCACCTCAAACCACCTCTTTTTCGGTCGCCCTTTCCCCCTCTTACCCTCCACATTCTATAATACCTACGTTATTTTAATAAAATACGTTCGCAGCTATAATCGATTTTCGCCATTATCTGTTGTGTGAAGGAAAAACATGGTGAATTACAATTTTTTTTCGGTAAGAATTAAGCGCGTTACCATAACTGTGATTTTTTCCCCCACGTCAGTAGTCATCTAAAGATAAGACGTATATATATATTTGACGAGAAAAATGTGTTTATAATAATTAGAACGAGGCGTGGTTGGTGTAAAAAGTAAAAAAGAAAAAATTGATTTCCGAAAAGCCGCGGGATATAGAGTAGTGTCGTAATACGCGGCCGGTCGTCGGGATTTAAAAAAAAGTAAAATTGCATAAAACTGGTTGTGGTGTCATAATAACGCCGTTGCGGCGTAGCGCTCGTCAATGACGTCAATCGTCATAATAAATAATAAATTACATACTTAGTTGTTGTAATTTAATAAGAAGGTATACATTATTTGTGGCGTACATACAAGTTTTGATGAAAGAAAAGGATACAATGATAACTCGTAGTACGTGATGTTTTCTTGTGTTTGGTAAAAAAAAAAAGAAATATATAATATTTTTTATAAAAATTATCGATTTCCTATAAACATTCAAGTCTTTTCCGGGGTTGAAACCGAAATTAAATTCTCATTTCGAATTAACGAGTATCAGTTTTCAAATGTTTCGTTTTTGAATACGATTTCGATTATCTCAGAATTTTTCGACGAATATTTATAGTCGATTTACGCGTTTTATTAATATTAATAAAAAAAAATTCACTTTTTTTTCACCACATATACTTGTATATATAACTTATGTTTTTAACGTCTATTCAGATACTTTCACATTAAATTATCCTTTATATATAATTAAATAAATATTTTTGACGTACCTATGTGCTTTAAAAGTTTTTAAAAAAAGCTTATTATATTGTATTACGTTTATTATATCTCTCACTTGTGAACAATTATTAAAGTTTGAAAAATAGAATTTACGACAACAATTTGTTTAAAACATTATTCGTTCAAACGAAATATAAGTACTTATACTCTTTTGTATATAAACGGCACGCCGTACGAATTTTAAAACTATTTTCGCTTTTTTAATAATATTTACACACACAGTCGTTATAAGTTATTCAAAAATATATAGTAAAATATAAAAAGAACTATTAAAAACAATCATAATATATGACAAAATATATAATAAAATATATATTCAAAACAAAAATTATATTATATATATTAAAAAACGGAATGAAATTGATAGAGACGAAACAAATAACTGACATCTAGAAGTGATATTATAGAGTATTGAAAAAAAATTATTCAAACGTTACAGTCGAATACTTAACGTGAGGTTTTTTTGTATATATATATAAAAAAAAAAACACAGAAAAACAGAACAGACGAATTGGATATACCGCGGCAGTTACTTTGCATCGCAACAGGTAGAAATAATAATATTTATTAAATTTTTTTATGCACATTTACCTTGTGTCAATTATAAAACCGTTTTGTATAATAAAACAGATTTCTTTATTTAATTATTAAAAATAATATCAATATAACGTTCCCAGTAGCGTGTTGAATTTTTGCTCTTTTTTTGGCGCATTTTTTTCGAGTTTTTTCCACAGACCATACTTTGACGCTATTCTTTTCGGGATTTTTATGATAAATCCATATATATCTCATTTCCTATTCAAAGTATCCGTAAATATCACCTTCACAATCGAGCATATCCAAAAAACATTTCTTAGCGGCGTCAATTCGCCGTTGTTTGTGATTTTCGCACAGACTTTTCGGAAATCATAAGGTTGTCTTTCAAAATACAGTTCGTATTATTATTATTATTAATTAAAATCTACGCGTAAATATCGGCCGGTCAAGTGCGCCTGACTGCGTTTAAAAATAATATCGAACCGATAAACTATATCGTAGTCCATACAATATGTCCTACTGAACCGTTTAGTATATTTTTTAATTATATCGGTTGACTTTTTTTTTTCGACTAATCGATATTACGTTCTATTTTTATTATACGTCATTTATTTTTAATTTCGCAATGTTTTCACGCGACCGGGGGCATTAAAACGTTATAAAAAATTATATATATATATAACTCGCCTACTGTATAGCCAATAATAAGCTGCGATATTAGTCAAGAAAAAAATTTAAATTAAATTTAGAAATTAAAAAACAAAAACAAAATTTTTAAAAAATTTTAAATTAAAAAAATATAATACTCTTATAAAAATAAAATATATATATATATTAAAAAAACAAAAACCTCCTCCCGTCCGAGACGATATTGAGTATATGAGATTTAATATATTTATTCGTTAAAAAAAAAAAAAAAGAAAAAAAGCGAGATGTTATTCGCATTGTACCGACGACGGATTACAAAATACGTCATATTTCTTATTATGTGTACCTCAATAATAATTATTGTATAATATACGTTTAAAAGAGTTCTCAAGCGTATATATTTATATATATACGCGAAATTTTTATCGGTTTTTATTTATATATTCGCAGACGAGCTGGTTTGCATCATTTTGTTCGTATTTTTATCTGTTATATTACGATACGTATAGCGTCACGGGCAGTTTTCACTGCGCTGTAAAACACGTGTTGCACAACGCTTGTCGAGACCTACTGCACAACAATAACTATGCGCTGCGCATCGGGCAGTTCAAAACAGATTCCAACCGGTTTGTGCGGGATTTAAATAATTCCGAGACAAGCGAAAAAATGTGAAAGTTTTTCATAAAAAATAAACAAGCGTTTTGTTATTATATAGCTCGGCAAATATGTACCGACAATTAATTTCCACCTCACTTTCATTCCGACAGTCGTCGGTCCTGAAATCGAAAATTTTATTGATTTTTCAACAATTTAAAAAACAAATCCCCCTACCCCTCCTCGGTTTCGAAACGATACGTTTACGGCCGAAATCCGTAGAGAATTTGATAAAAAAAAAAAAATTTTTTCGTTATACTATATATGAAAGAAAATAAAACGATATTTAATTTCGGCGCAATAATCGAATGTGTTAACGATTTGTTTAGGCGATTTTTTTTTTTTAATTTCAAACATTAGAAAAAAATAATTTTTTTAACGATATAAACATACATTAAATTCCATAGGTCTCTGGCCGTAAAATTGGACGTTTTATCAAATTTTTTAGGCGAAACTCTTCCGTTTCATCCGAAATTGTAAACATATTGAGTTTTAGTGAAGAAATTCTACAAAAAAAAAAATAATAAAATCTTATGTGTATTAATTTTATCGCTGAGTTTTGTCATTTTTTTCGATAGTTTTTCGTCGTTCACTCGATTGAAAAACGTAGTGAGAAAAATCGAAAAACTTGACGAATAAAATACCCAGATGAAATTAAAATTTTAAAAAAACACTTAATACTCGCATTTCTCGTTGCGCGCAGATAATTAGATTATCCACACAAAACCTGCAAATTGTATTTTTTTTTAACAACCTGTTTATATAAGTTTATACAATAATAATTACAATCAATTTATCTTTATATATTGTTAAGACGTGAGGCGATATTTTTGGACAGTTATATCTGAATTTCTACTGGACCGATTTGCATGATTTTTCTTTTAACGCGAGTGGTGGTTGTGCAGATGAACCGCCTAATGAGAAAAGTCCGAAAATGTATCAATCAAATAGTTTTCCGAAATATTTAGTTTTCCGCGTAGTTGCGTAACCACCACTACTCCTATACGTATCTACTGCAGTACTGCTGCGTCGTCGTGGGCATTTTATAATAAAAACACAATTTCCGATTTCCTATTTAGTTTTTATTTAAAATGGAAAATCAATTCATTCCCATAGTAGGCGATGGAAATTGTTTATTTCGTTTGGCGCCAATTAATAAACAAAGCACAGGGTCAAACATTGGATAAAGTGGGGTTGTATTTATACATTTTTTTAAATATTTTTTGCCCATGTCCAGAGTTAGATCTTTTGAAAAATTTAAAAAAACTTACAAACAAATACCAAACAACAAAAAAGATAGGTACAATGAATATAGTTTATAAAGAAATTCTATAATAATAATAATAATACACAAATTCATTGAAATTTTCGTTTGTTTGTCAATTTGTTTGTTTTGGGTGAAATATTTGCAGAAAACGTTTATAAATGTTAACTTTAGAAATTAAATTACTTTCCATTTTATGTTTTTTTTCCTAAATATTATATTGGCACATTATTATAACGATATATACATTTTTTTATATTTATTTATATAAATATATAATTATTCAACAATCTTATTATTATTTTTTTTACTGTAACCCGGCAGCGACGGGTAATTCAGCTATATACTGTTTACCACACGACGAATGATTAATGTGAAATAAAAAATATCTATTCATGTTTCGACCATTTCGACATTCGGTCCGCACTAACCGCTATACCAATTCTCCCAATTAATTAATTCTTCTAATTAACAATTGTTCGAAAATTCGGCGAACTGTACATTAGGAAAATTAAATATTAGGAAACACTCGCCGCACCCCGTGCACCACGACTAAAGACAAGTTGAACGACGATTTTATTGTATTTAACACATTATGTCATGTTGGTTGTTACGTTTATGACTTGAACCTAATTGGAAGTATGCATAATGTATATTCTAATCTTTGGAAGTGTATAAATAAAAGTATTTTTCAAATGCAAATCACCCGGGTAATATTGTTTTTAAATCGTATATTTAAAAAGTATTCTAAATATATATTTTTACACTCAAATATTTTTACAGGTCTGTCCGTAGGTTATAATAATATTAAATTCTCGACATTTTTTCTAGACTATAGTGGAGTATATTAATTATAAAAATTTCTAAAAATTTTTTTTTTACTGTAACCCGGCAGCGACGGGTCGAATCAGTTAGTACAATATTATATTATGTGTATATGTGTTAATTTTTTTTTTCTTCTCTTTTTTCTCCTCCGCCATTCGACTTTTTTTCGTCCTACATACGTTGTAAATCGAAAGGAGACAGATACGGTAATTTTTTTTTTTTACATCATCCTCTCTTTTTATACGTGTGGCGGGCTAACACGCGTGGAAAACGGGTTACGGCCGGAGGGCCCCGGGTAATAATAATTTACAAATCGCACACTTCACTTTCCACGTGTACACTATCTTGTAATAAACAATACTAACCGAAAACTGTTCTAAATACTTTGCAAAATGTATTTTATTCTTTTCGAAAACGTTTATACATTAAAAAAAATAAAAAATTCATATTTTTAACTTTTTTTTTTTTAATATTCCGCCGTATTGTTCTAGTCGTGTTTTCTGTGCACACATTCGGGCGGGATTCAGAGCTTATACTTACTCGTTTTCCATTTGAACGTCTTACACAGGAGGAAAACCAATATCTTATTATATAGACAGACTTGCAGACTTTCGGATCTTTAAGAAAACTATTACAAAATATTCCGGGGAAATTGTAAATACATTAGAATTGTATACACGGACGGGTTTCGCGTTTTCATTTTGCGTTTGTATTTTTCAGATAAAAATCGATTAAACATGACGAAAATACTGTTATCGTACTTATTTTTAAAATATCCTAATATAATCGTGTATTTTTCACTAATAATTTTCACGCTTTTTCAAAAAAAAAAAAAACTAGAATTTAAAAATGTACGCCTATATCTGCTGGATAGGTAAGGTCAATAATTGACGCCATTATATATAAGAATTTAAAAATTTTGATATGCCGCACAGGAATAATAATTGTATTTTATTCTTAAATCTTAATACGAACAAACGACCGTTGACCGATAATTTTTGGTCAATTCAGAATTTTAGTTAGACGATTTAATTCAATAATATATCATTTTCATATTTGATAATGTTCTTTTGGCTTCAGAACGCTCAAACTGATCGCACTTTCGAACTGATTATTTATTTATTTTTTTTTATTTATATACGTAATCGATTTTAACTTTTCGACCCACAGTCTATATAGACTTGTATAGAGTGCTTGACTTCAAAATTTGGAAAATAACGTCTTACATAATCGAAATTATCATTTCGATTGTGTTATCATATCAACTTACTGCATTACACGATTTCAAAACATATTATTCTTAGCTCCGTTCACCCCCAAAATTTTATAATAAATGTATCGTTTAGTCAGTGCACGTTCAGTGAGTCCCAGTAAGGTATAATTATTTTTATATAATTATTTTGAATGAAAAATGAATACAAACACTTTTCGAAATGTCATACAGCTCTAGCTCCACGTTAATCTATAGACGTACCTATCCGTTTTATTATTATATCGACTAGTAATTTCTATTATCTGAACTCAACACAAACCCGTTAATCGTACAATACAAATCGAACATTATTGAAATTTCTATATACGATTTTAACAGAGACCCGTTTCCGTTTAGAATAAATAAATGGCATATTTTTAAATATTTTTATTTTTAAACGCTATGTAATTTTAATAGATTATTTTATGCGTTTAATTTATGCTAAACGTTCGGTGTCTTTTTTCGAAATCCACACTTGACGCACTTACTTGTGTACATCTATACGGTAAAATTATTCACACAACGTTTTTTTTAAATATTTATAATACTTCTGTCTGCGGGAAAAAAACAAACAAACATAAATTTCAAAAATATCTACACGATTATCAATATACATATATATGTATATTCTAAATCTATAATAATTATATATTATCGATCGCGATTAACATATTAAATGCGGTTTTCATTTTTATCTTCGGATTATGATAATTTCGTCAATTTAATATAATATTATGCCCATCGACAAATCTGGAAAACTAATTGGAAAAAAATAAAAACGCGATAATTTATTTTTAAATATGACGATTTCAAAAAAAAAAAAATCTAATACCACATTTAAGTGTACTACTCGAGTACCATAAATTCCATTAAGAACTTCTGTTGATCTCGTATTAATCCGTATTTATAATTTATATATATAATAATATACGAATACTTACGTAACCAAAACATAATTTTTAATTTGCCAAATTGTTGATTATCGAAAATTCGAAATACAGTATATATGATATATTTATTGTGTATTATTATTATATTATTATTATTATTATTATTATTATTATTATTATTATTATTATTATGGTTTGTGACGTTTCGAAAGACTTTTTCAGATTCTACACGCAAAAATGTCGTTTGAAATTTGAGTAGCTATAACGTGTCATTTTTCAAATATCTTTCTGCAAGAACAAAAAAAAATTAATCCGTTTTCGCTACTCGAAATAATGTGAAGTCGAATTTTATTGCGAATATATTTGAACGGTTATAACAATAAAATTATCCGATGGAAGTCGATAGCTGCTACCGATCAGTATTATAATAAAAGTTTAGTCTTTTTTTTTTTGGTTATTTCAGCTGGTCGCAAAAGAATCGGATTCAATTTTTGGAAATATTTTCAAAAATTAATAAATTTTCATTTGTCCTCTTTCGTATTTATTATTATTATATGTTTTTACGTGCCGAATTTATATAATAGCGATTAAAAACGTACTACGATATTACGTTCCTATACGTTTGTTTAATTTGAATTTCTCGTTCGTGTTTCAGGATTTACTTAAAAAGTGACGGAATGCAGAATGTTTTAGGGAGAATAGCGGCCACATTGGTTATTTTATGTCCCGTGATCGCGTTTTCGATACCGGAATCGGCCATTCAAGCGTCATCGATCAAATCCAGTCAAACCGAACAAGTAATGTTTAATAATATTTATAATATACTGTGCGATTACTCATAAACTTGTAAAAAAAAAATTATACAACATTACGTGGCGTGCGTGTATATACACTAAATAACGATTTAGATTGCACTATTCAATTTAAAACGTATATATTCACGCGGATAAATGGCTTTTCTGTATACATATATACATATATTATTATTAATATACTTTTATTACATGAACTAAACTTAATTAGTGACGAGCCGTACCGTAAACGGTAAATTAAAAAGAATTTCACATTTTTAATACAACACAACCGTCGCAAACGTCGTGTCTTAAGTACAATAATTTCGAAGATTTCGAACACGATCCGAGCGTGTAGGACTTGGGGTTATAAAACGATATGCGCTTTTATTAAAACGTCTGTATCCTCGTTGTTTTTCTATATTATATGATTCCAACGTAAATCTCAATCAATGATTAATTAGATAAAAACAGTTAACGGTTTCTCTACCGAACTGAATCGCTTGACAAAAAAAAAAACGAATTTAGAATCGTTATCGGACAACGCACGCGAAACGTAATAGCGATTTATCGAGGTCAGGAATTATGAAAAATCGATTCAAACGAAATCGCGGACCATTGGCATTGAAAAAACGCGTGGCAAACACGAATTTCAAATAAAATCAGATTAGATTATATAACATTTTGAATCGAATTTCGACCTTTTAAATGCAAAAAATACCTTAAGCAAACAATATAAGTAATCACAATACGAGAAAATTAAACGATTACGACCGAACGAAATATAGTAAAAAAAAAACTCTTTGAGCCGTTTGTAAAAGGTAAAAACAATTGGTTTTACCGGTAAAACATACTAACATTGTGTTGAAAATCGCGACCGCCAGGATAACTCCGACTACACGCGGTCGTTCGACGAGGACCAAGAGGAAAAACGGGCATGGCGAGATTTGCAGTCGGTCGGTTGGGGCAAAAGAGGTTGGCAAAATTTGAAGACCACGTGGGGCAAACGGGCGCAGGACTGGCAAAATTTGCACTCGTCGTGGGGCAAGCGACAAGGATGGCAAAAATTGCACAGCGGATGGGGAAAACGCGGATGGAAAGACATGCAGTCCACGGGCTGGGGCAAGCGGTTTAAAAATCTGGTAAATACACCGTACCTAATACATTTATTGTGTATCGTTTCTGATTTTCAAATATGATCGCTCAAAACGCGCGGATGAAGCAGGGAAGCGTCCCTGCAATGTAATGTGATATAAGGACGATCTGTAATATTTTTTTTGCAATTAAAAATTTTACTGCGATCGTTTATTCTATTCGGTTAGTATTTGCAAAGTGTCATTTTCACCGACGACGGAACAAATCAGAAAATAATGTAACGTTCTGTTTTCCGCCGGAAGAAAATTCCGGCGGAAACGGTTGTAACGCTCCAAAAAGTGTATATAAAAAAACAACTTTAAGAGTAATATTTATAATACGAGACAAGTACAAAAAAAAACATATTAACGGTTTTATAATATCCGATTACGAATTGATTTGTTGCTACCAAAATTTGAATTTACCTTTTTTTTATTTTCTATGCATTTAAAAGAGGAGTCTTACTGCCGCAATTCAATACAAAAGAAGAATAGGGGGAAGTTTTTGTTAGAAGAAGAAAAGGTAACTGAAACGGAGGAACAGCAGTGGAACGAGTGAATCATATAGCGGAACGGGAATGTCGATTAGAGACGAAATCGATTTTATCATTAATTATTAATGTCGGAAAGGAATAGGATATAGTGGCCTGTGGTGTGTAGGCGGAGTAACGGTCGAGAGAGAAAATGACATTTTACATTCTCTTTAATTTTTGTTTTAAAGCGAAATTTTAGAAATGGCATACAAAACTAACGGGAATTTCGCTTTTCCGCCATTCCACGTATACTATTTACGTTATACATTTTTGTAGCCCAACGGTCAGTCGCATCAGTACGAAGAGTATTCGGACAAGTACGAAGACGAAAATCCAAATGTGGCGGACAAACGATCTTGGGACAATTTCAAGGGAACCTGGGGCAAGAGAGCCGCCGATTGGACAAGCTTTAGAGGTAAGCCGGTAAGCTAAACGTTATATATATATTTTTTTAATACGATGTTTATGCGTTATTTCAAAGTATTGACAGCAGGTAGGTATTTCATATAAAAAGTTTCAAAAAGTTTATTTTTTATGATAATTATATATATGTGTGTATACATATACGTCGAATTCGCTCAATGAAACCATCATTGATGTTGTGAAATTTAATACGAAATTGCGTATAAATCTGACATCCGATTTGTGAAAAACTCATTATCCGTTTCACGTAGTTGTATTTAAAATATTTAAATCAAAATCTAGAGAACTGTTTATGAATCGGTGATAAGTTGATTAATTAAATTAATTTAAAATCAATCTGTTAATTGTTTTTAATTTTGTACATGTTAGCTTTGTATGGTTATTGTAGAACACTTTGTTTTTAAAATAAACGCACCCGCTGGATTGATAATGAGTTTTTGCCTTGTCCTGTAACCTCACTAATCATTTCACGTATAGAGAACAATTCATTTTTGTATAGGTGCTTGATCAGAAGTTATTAACGCGATGCTGTTCCATCGCATATTTTTAGTAACAATACTGCTTATTTATTTAATTAATCAACCTATTATCAACTTAAAATTGCGACGATTCGGACACGTTACGCTTAGAGATGTTTCAGAAGCTGTAAGGAGGTGTTACAGAAATGAATGTAGAAGGAACAGAAGACCGAAGAAGAAGTGGATAGATGGAATTGTAGAAGATGTGAATACAGCTGGTATGAGTGTACAAAAGGTGGGAGATGGTGTACAGGTGTAGGATTAGGGTGGTCAACCCCATTTAGTTGGGACTTTGGGAGTGTAAGGCGGAGAAGAAGAAGTTTGGAAAAGAAAAAGTTGATATTCACATAATAATGAAATAAATTACACGATATACAGACAAAAAAACGTTTCATGAAAAGTCATCCGGATGATGAAGATTAAATTATTTAATTACATAAAGCGGATGATGAGTTTGCCCATTTCATGATCTGAATGTTCCCACATTCCGTTAAATTTCACAATCTGGACATTCAGTACGTGCGTGGAAAGAACGGTTTCAATGCGACATGCATGCGCGTAAAAACTAACGAAAAATCGATAGATATATATGCGTTCAAAATCTGTTACAATATTCTACATTAGTAAATCAATTTTTGGTTTATCATCTGCATAGTGTGAACCAGTGGCGTGCTCAGCTTTTTCTTATGGGGGGGGGGATGAACAGATGAACTGTATTTTGGTCTTTTGATATAATAGTCATAGTCTCATAAACACAAATTTACAAAATGTTCTTAATTGTAAATACCGTTGATACATTGATTTTAGGAATTAGGAATGGGTAATGAGGTACAAATCACAATGTTATATACATAATACATGTAACATTTTATTCAAAATTAACATTTTATAAAATGTAAATTAAGATTTCAGAGATGTTACAATTACCTAACCTAAAGTACTATTTCAAGTTTTCTTGGCTTTTTGGACATTTCATCTAAGACTTCATCTGAAGTAACATTGATATCTTTATGTACTGCCAACAACGTTAATCCATTCAAACGATCCTAAAATAAAATTTTAGTATTTTTTGAATGTTAGTTGGACATTGAACTAAGTTTAAGTTTAAGAGTGTTATACTTCAAGCATTGAGTTTCTAGTGTATGTCTTAAATTAACTCTTAACCCTCTTTAACGTTGAAAACGTTCTTTCTGGGTGGATGTTGAAACAGGCAGTACACATAAAATTTTTAATAGCTTATTCAAATTTGTAAAAATAGAGGAACTGCAAATATGAAGAGCATCCAGGCCAGTTTTAATTACTTCATTGTTTTCCAATAACTTTGTTCGCCAGATTTTTAGTTCAGCTAGACTGTTGTCTTTATTTATGTGTGGTGAATAAAATTCCGTTAGATTTTTAAAGGATTCAATTTCACTTTCGTTTAAGAATTGATTTTTTGAAAAAATTGTCTCAAAACCTATATAAATTTATAAATTAGTTAACAATTATAATAAGTATTAAATATTAGTTAAAATAATAACCTTTAAAAATATTTTTGTGTGCTGTGAACCTTTCTTCCAACTGAGCAATAAAGAAATCTACATATGGAATAAATATTGTAGTTCGATAATAATGTTCAACATTTATTTCTGATACTTTATTATTATCAGAGTCTGTAAGAGGATTTGCACGATTGGTTTGTCTTTTTGTTATTCTTTTACTGACAGTTTTAAGTTAATAACTTTAGACATTTCCTAAATTAAATTATATCTCGTTTAGAAATAATAGTTAAACATAATTATACCATAGACTTTATACTAGTATCTTAGTATAATATAATAATATAATGGTCTATGAATTATACATACTTTATAATATGTATGATAATATTTAACAAAACTAAAAAATTAAATTAAATTAAAACTAATTGGGTACATATTACACACTACATTTTTTTCTGAGTAAACCGAAACTATCGAAGAACTATAAGTTACGCATAAAAAAAGTTCATGGGGGGGATATGACACCCTCATCCCCCCCCGTGAGCACGCCCCTGGTGTGAACCATACCTAGTCTCCGACTTAGCTGGTAAATTCTTTGCAATTTGAAATATTTCGATCGGCACATATACACATCCCACGAATATTTTTCAAAATGTTATACACTGCAGCCACTATATATTCCGTCCCCCCTCGGTAATATCGTTTTAAAAATTGTTATCACGAAGTAAATTTAAGCCTCGGCCTAAATACGCATACGTAATATGAAAAGTTCCAGAGTTGGACGAAATTTTTCTTACGAAATTCATTTTGTCTCTGAAACCTGTTACAAATGACGCGCTGCATCAATTTACATAATACTCGTATAATATATATATAATACCGAACTATAAGTACATGTCATAATGACGCTGTAATGTACTCGCGGTTGATATAGTAAAATATTATAATATTATATAACGATAGTTTTTTTTTTTGTGTGTAAAAATTAAGCGTCAAAACGACGCGGTGCGCTTGGAAAATAGTGACGGTATTAAAAACTAATACCTACAAAAACTAATATTTTTTTTATTTCGATTATTATAAAGTAGTTACCTGTTTGAAATTGAAACGTCTGAAAAACTTTTTTTTTTCGCGATTTACTAATATTTGAAAATCGAGTATATCAACGTACGAAATAAATTACCAATTATTGTAAGCAATGACAATAATAACTTAAAATTTCGATATTTGAACTAAATAAGTCCAAAATTTAGTCAATCTAAATTTGACTTTTGCCTATGCATCAGAATAAATGTTCTGCGTAGCATAAATTTCCATCGACCGTTTGGTAAACAACGTATTTTAAGACGTATTACAAATAATCAAATTATTTTTTATTTATGTCGTTTTTCTTCCATATTAGTTACGTTATTTTTCAGTATTCGTACTCGATATAAATTTAATTTAATATAATTTTTTTTTATGAAAATCGAAATAAAATTATAAAAAAAAAAACAATAGGTACGACGCATTGATGGCTTGAACAAAATAGTTTTTATCGGTCGTTTCACAAAAGTACATATATTTTAAATATCGACCATTTCGCAAATTAAAAATACTATTAAATTATTTTTCAGACGTTTTGAAAATTATTTTTAAAAAAATGCACTTGAAATCGAAACGGGTTTAAGAACCGAGATGAAAAATTATTCGTGTGCGATTTGTACATGTATTTTAGAGAACGTAAAACAATATCGTATAAAATCCTAAACCTAACGATTAGTATTTAGGAATATGCACGTAATAGAAATAAAAAAGTAAGAGCAAAAGTCGTAATGTTTAGATGGAAAAATAAACTTCCAAACTTTTCGTCGTCATTCCCAGCAAAACGTATACGTGTATTTTTTTTTTTTTACAACAATATAATATTTAAATCTTCGCCGTATAACATTAAATTCGACGCGTATAACTTTTTACGAGTTAAAACAAGACGAATTTTTCAGTCGGGTGATAAAATCACGTGAAATATAATAACACAATATTTCAACGTTTCGACCATAAAAAAAATAACAACGCGTTTGTTGTAAAAAAAAAAAAAATACTACCCATATTCAAACGATATTATATCAGCTAGAGCTCGGAATCGAATTGTTCCGTATTGCTATATATTTTTCATATTGCATATTCAATATTGTTTACAATATTGAATTTCGATAATCGGTTTTTATTTTTTTATTTAGTGTTCAATTTTGAATGTAGATTTTCGCTTAATGTTTTCGGTTTTAAATGTCGTTAAATATTCGTTCAGTTTTTTTTTATTTTTAAATATTTTCAATTATTAGACGTATAACATTGAATATCGCGTATACCGCGACGAGTGTTGTCGTATATATAATACTTATCGCTATGGTTTCAAAGTAATGTATTCAAAACGATAATACATACAGTCTTACTATTTACCGTGTTGTTTATCGCACGTGTTATGCGACGTATATATGTACATAAATATTGTAAATTTAGAGAATAAATAATATAATATAATATGTAAATGATAATAATAAAATAACGTTTTTTTTTTTTTTTTGTGAATGCAAACAGGTTCGTGGGGGAAAAGGAATCCCGTGGACTACATGAACGAATACACAGGATACGGAGACACAGACAAATACCAAGCTTATTTCTTTTTGCCAAGTAAAATTTAATATTTATATATATTGTATTTAAGTTTTAGTTGAATTGTAAACGCAACAGCATAATTGTAGTCTCGAAAATACCGTTTTTATACTCGTATAACATTACTGGTAAATCGAATCGAAAATAAAAACGAGCCATAAACACCTGTTGCATTAGGTCGCGTTATAATAATACATACGGAATCGTTCACGACGCATGCAACAGGTGTAAAAACGAGAAAACGTACACACGCGTCTTTGATCGGTTAAGTTTTTTTTTTTTTTGAAACGCAATCATTCGATAAATATAATAAAATTCCTCCGAGTACACGGTGTCAAAAACAGAAAAAAAGGCAGCGAGTAGGTTGTGGATGTCGTTTAAGTGCGAATTAATTATGGATAAAAGTTTTAGAGTTCTATTATCACTAAAATTTAAAAACAGTTCCACATAAATCGTTGCGTTCCGTAAAATGATTCTGAACAGAGCTCCTTCGGTGAAATATTATTCATTATTCATAATATATATAGTGTGTATAGAATTTATGCATAATCATTACGATTAACTTTACAGTATATCGTTTCAATATAATTTCTTAAGAATAAATCTAGGTATATAACTAAAAATTTTTAAAAAAAATAACGAACGGTTTTCACGGTTTTTTTTCAGTGTAGTCGAAGTAACGTACGTCTGACATTGTATTCGATCAAATATTAATACAATAATATAATCAAATTATATCAAAATAGTCCAAAATTTTAAAGAAATTGTTTGACATTTTTTTCCCCTAAATATAATATAAAGTTATGTATTTGGTATATATTATTTTCAAAATTACGAAGAAGGAACGATAATAATCGACTTCTAAAAAAATAATAATAATAATCGTTTTAAAATCAATACGCATTCCTCGCTCCGCTCTGCAGAATCCAAAATAAACGCTAGAGTTGAAAAACAAATTATGTACTTACCGCAAACACATTAAAAGCAGTATTTTATAATAATATGTTAAAGTGAAAAATAATATCGATCTGCAGTCGCGGGTGTTTACAAAACTAAATATCTTACTTCAACCTTTAGCACTCTAGAATTGTATTTAAAACTAATCACAATGTGGTGAAAAATGTATAAAATGCGCGTATTAATAATATTAATAAACCTTTTGTGTTTCAGGTTACAATAGATATTTACCCAACTTCCAGATGGAATCCGAAAATTGAGACGTTCGTTCTCGAGTTTTGAGAGTTCTACCAGGAGAAGAAAAAAAAACAAACGATTTACTAACTTCTAGCCCTAAAACTTATATAATATTATAATTATTATATTATATATATATATACATACATTATATCAGATTATGAAATATAAATCATTATATAGGTATATAATATACGTATATTTATATGCCTCTAAATTAATATTTATTATTTACTCAAGTAAACGATTAAAAGTATTTTTGTGCATTAAACTTTTTTTGTCGTTGTCGTTCGGGTTGATATCGAATATATATATTGGGAAAAAATACATTTTTTGTTTTTTTACCAAAAAAACATTACTGTTCTCGAAGTTTGAACAGAATAACACATATTATTTTATCAAATACTTTTCGCGCGAATTTTAAACACGTATGTAATATGTAGCGAAAACAGTTGTTTCTTCGTTGAAAAAAAAATATACTGCAGAGTTATTATAATTTACAAAACTTTGGTACGATTAGTCGGATGTTATAAGGACATTATCGACTCCTGTTTACATTTTTTTGGATTTTTTTTTTTGCGTAAAATCCTGTATAACGCTTGTACGAGTGTTTAGATTATTATATTGCTATAAAAAGATTGTTGAAAAATGCATATAAGTTCGACGACGTTTCGAAAGGAGAACAAAAACGCAATCGATTTATATATAGAAAGAAAAAAAATGTTTTATGCTAAACAGTATTATATGCGACACGAAAATATATAACACTTTTTTTACTGTCTTGCGGAAATCTGACAAATGTATAACTTTTGTTTTATTCAAAATTTAATGTTTTTTTTTTTTTTTTTGTAATAATTGCTAGAAACCTGCGCAACAGATTATCGCTCGACGATAACGAGTTATTGCTTGAAAAAAAAAATCGATTCAATATCTATCAGTACTATTATTATAACATTGATTAGCAAGAAAAATATTCGAATTTCAACAAAACCTTAAAAATCGTTTGAAATCAATTAATAACGTGACATAATATTAAAACTACTTTAAACGCCAACGTTTTTCTAGGACGTATATTTTGTAATTGGCTGTCTCGATTACTGTTTTAAAAAACAGAAAAAAAAACTTTTAAGTCCTACACGAGATTAAAAATGTGTTTATTATATAGTATTGACATTTTGAAGAAAAAAAAACGAAAACTTTACGATGTTGAATAGAACAAAAATTATAGCATTGAACGTCCGTAAAACACAAACCTGTACATAAAACACGAAATAATAGAACACAAAATTCGTTACATCCCTTATTAGTATAATAAGCAATATTATATTTTATGCGAATGAGCAATTTAAATGCGAATTTTAACTGATGCAACAGGCTGAGAAGTGTAATAATGTACTCCGGCGTCGTGGGAAAAGATTAGTGGCAGACACACAAACATTTTCACGGAAATAAACGCTTTGTTTCGATAATCCGCTGTACAATAGGTTTTAAAAACGATCGCTATTTTTCTATTTAAAGTAACTATATTACATACTTATATTAATAAATAAAACGTTTTATTACGAAAAACGTACAACGAAATCGTGAAATTGAGCAGACACAGTGTACAGTGTATGTATGATGCGACAATACATTTCCGAGGAATCATACTTATTGGAATATTATATATTTTTAAAATTGCACGAGCGACAAATAAAGCAAATATATAGTTAAACTATTTTATTGTTATAATAAAAAAAAAAAACAAAATTCATATAAAATTCACGAATTTCAAACAACTATATCCCGCGTTTATAATATTCCATTCGCGATAATATAGAAGATCTCTATTCGAGAAAAATAACGGGTAAATTAAAAACGAATCGCGTTTTCTTTGCGACGTGGTCGGACGGTGTCATAAAAAGCATATAATTGAAATACAAACGCACACAAAATAATAAGATACAAGCTGTAGAGTGTAAACTATGGTGGACTTGAAGTAAGCAAAACCAAAACAAAAGATAAACGTGTACTTAAATTGAATTAAGAATTGATTATAAACTCGTTTGAAACTCCTGTAAGAATTAATGTCGTTGCGGCAATACTATATTTACATACAGAGTGATTAAATCGAAACGACCACACACGAGTATTCGTCTAATATTTATTAGGTAGGTAATATTGATTAATATTAATCTAATACGGTATTATTCATTTCCAAATCGATCGCAATAATTAAATACACTTTTTTTCTTTAATTTAAAAACAGTTTTTAAGCGATTCTTTTAAAATATTAGAGTATTTCTTTAAAGTTTTCGAGAAGTTTGAGTGTAGGCGGGTTTTAAAACTGCTCGTTCCTCCGGTGTGTTCCATCGAGTCGCAACACGTACCCCACGAGTCTTGATTGGCTCCGTTTGTTTGACTATTGCCTATTTGAACTTGGTCGTGGATCCGTCCAAACTTTGAAATGGGCCTGTGTGCTCGAGCGTTCGAGAAATGTGTGTACTTTGTACAATTTACAACTTTATCAATAAATTTTGAAGTTATTCTGGTTGATTGAAATAGATTTTTGACATCAGTTATAGTGAAACATATTATTTAGGTGATATAGTCAGTTTAAATCGTACTATTTCTCTAAATTGATGGATTTAAGATCAACGTTGGATAGTTTGTTTTTAACTTATGATAACAACCGAGTGTTAGCGTTGTTATTTGGCCCGGAGTAGGATTCGGTTGTAATTTTTTTTTTTGTCGAAATAGTTGCGTAAACCGCAGTCGTTCGTGTATGACAAAAGTTGAATACCGAAATTGTTTGACCACCTACACTTGCGAATCAATTGAAACCACAGGTTTTTCGTTCACGAAGAATATGATTGAAACCACAAAATAGTGAGGTACAGAGAACTGGAAGCAAACTATATCGTCTAAGGATTGATAACGCGAAGAAAAAGATCGGGTGTCTAACAGTGGCGGTTATACACGATGTTCAAAGGGGGAGGGGCCGAAAATGGAGCCAACCCCCTTTGCAATGAAATATCCACATCGACGATTAATAACCAAAAAGAAAGATCTATTAATGTACCGAGACGAAATGCAGATGTAGGAAACGGAAGAATAACGTGCATGGAACGTAAATGAAATAACTATAAAACGGTAAAAGAAAGTAGTTACCAGATAGCGCTACGACACAACATACAGGGCGTGGCAAAAAGGTGCATATAAATAGCCGTCAGTCTCGAACATCACATACATACATACACACACACACCGCAGTCAGATGCGAACTGTGTTGTTCACACCTGACCGCCGTAACTACACTGAGCGGTCCGATGATTTCGTACCGCTATTTATAAGCGCCTCTTTGCCACGCCCTCTATGTTGTGTCGTAGCGCTATCTGGTGACTGCTTTCTCTTCCTGTTTTATTACGGTCGGCTGACGCGCTATATCGTTATATGCGGGTGTTCAGTTTGATGCTGGCCGAGCGACCGATTGTACGCTCGTATATGCAATCTTTTATTTATTATTATTATTATTAATATTATATCGCGTATTTCAATGAAATAAACGTAAGAATTTATCTTTCCTTGTTGTACACTTGTTTACACGTTTACTCATTAATTTTACACGTTTATTATTTATTTAACGTTTACTCGTTTACACTGTACACGACCAACCGAGTTTGTCGTCAGCTGAGCACTAAACGCTCGATCACGACCGATGATCAGCGCACACTGTCAGCGTGTACCGTACGCGCTGATTATCGGCCGAGCGCTAATTCCAGCCTTATACATGATGTTCAAAGAGGGAGGGAGCGAAAATGGAGCATAACCAAAACACAATTGGACCAATTTACATGACACAAGTCGATGCTGTTAGGTCAGAGATATACTAAATTAAAAAATATCAAATCCCATGCGGGGGGACGATCCACCTATCGCCTCCCCCCTTATAACCGCCACTGGTGTCTAATGTTAAAAGATATATTCGTTTCGTGAAATTGATCACAAATATTATTTTTTTTAAGAAATCAAATAGCCAATGACTTGGCTAGGTTTTCTTTCGTTCACACGTCGCGTATTCCGTATGACTTATACAAATGACGTTTACATTGCTACGCGCCAGCTTACACACACACACTATAGAAAATATCTGCAACACATATTAACTGTAAACGGATTAAAAGAATTTATAAAACGATTTTTAAAACGCGGTTCCGTTGCGCACACGCATAGGCCATTAACGTCATTAAATTTAGATTTTTATTTTATTTTCAAAATTAATGACGGATCATTTCCCGCCATTACGGTATGCGTATAACATTATAGCCGGTATTCTCCGGCAAAATGTATTTACTTTTCATCTTAAAGCGTCAATTTATCATGTACACATCGCGTTGAGGCACTGTTATAATCATTCTCTGCAATCGATCGTATTAAAAATTCGGTTTTCAAAAGACTATACGTACATCCGTTACCTCCGCGTAAATCCATACTGCAACGGAAATTACAAATGTTTTTACACGTAATTTAGTTGATTTGAGTCTGATCGATTATTATATTGATATCCACTTTACTGGAAACTGGGCAAAATCAAATGGGCAATAGGGATTTCGATTCATGTATTGCCTTTGTAAGCATAGAAAATGTGCGTTAAATGCATTAATGTCAAAAAAAAAAATTAAAATCAAATGTAATAAATACTTAAATTTTTCTAGAAAAAAAAAACTTCAAATGCGTTTCAAATATATTGAAAAAAATATATGTTTACACCGTCGCTTATTACAGAAATGTTATTAAACGGCTATTATAAACTGTCTAAATCTGTCGTTGCAGTAGAATACGTATACGGTATACCGACAAAGTACTGCAGGTGTATCATAATAAAATATATTCTCTTATTCTTACTTTTTTTCCACGGTAATAAAAAGAATTTTCACGTAAAGACATTCTTTAATGTTTCAATAAAACTCGTGTGTGTGTGTATAATATTTGAAAATCGTGTTGTTTCCAAAAAAATATACATCTACGAGCGGCGTTCTTTTCTTCTCTCCCCGAGAACAAAAACGTTTATAATATACTAAAAAAAAAAAAAAGGAAATTCGTGACGAGCTCATAGAACGAATGCTATATGAGTAGCCTAGATAATAGAAAAGTATATAATATATAATCTCGTGTATACAATCGCAGGCGTAATATCATGTGTAGTAAGGTACGTGAGCAACGCAATGAAGCCGCTCATCGTCGTCGTAATCGTACTACGATCAGCTGCGTATTAAAATTATATGCGTTTACGTGTGTCGAAAAGACCGCGGTATTTCAGAAGTCGAAATCTCGCACTGAATTCTATTTCGGTTTCTCGGACCGTCGTCGATATTGTTTTCGTAAAGGGCAATTTCAAAAATTCAAAGCATTCGAAAATCCAATCGACCGTAAAATAATATTCGTTTAACCAAGTCTTTGTTGCATCTAAACTCAATGCGTGTCTATCCATGTCTATGATCAACTGCATGATTTATTTAATGTCCCTTCTCTTTTTTCGCATCGCGCTGTAACTGATAAAAACTTCTTAATGGCACCCTGAACTACTTTCCTACGTCCGGTTTGAAGTCCATAATCGTAACACGCGAAACCGCGAGTCCAGTTTTATGTTCCACGTCACTGTACAGCCTGTACGGTCACAATCACCCACTTCAAAGGATTCTTCGCAGTGCCGATTAGCTTGTGTCGTGAGCCCTTTGACGGCTATTTTGTTTCATTCGTTACTCTTAATTTCCAATGTATATAAACGGTTTTTTTTCTTTTCCATCAATTCAGTCAAGTTATTGTTTTATATTATTAATGTACATTTTGAGCATTGCCGTAAGTATATCGGAATAAATAAATAAATAAAATAATTATACGAGAAATGTTTGTTTTTATATATAGGACAGAATAATTTTCGTGGAATTTATCCTGCAAACTTGGAAAGAAATGTTTCTCTCTGTACAGTGTACGCACGTTACAAATACTTAAACTGCAAACGTTCGTTGTTCTCGTGGAAAAAACTGAAATCATATCAAACGCGTCAAGTAATAGAGTCTTTAGAAAGAAAGGTCGAATTAATATCGAAACAGAAATGACGGGTGACCGCGCGATAAACGAATTTGTTAATCTCAACTCTTTGTTAAAATCGCTACCTACCTTTTTTTGTAAATTCGGTAAAGTTTTTCGGTAAATTCGTTTTATATTTTACTTACACATAATATACGCGATATAATTATTGTAAATTTCTTGTTTTTATACGAAAATAGAAATATGGAGACGTTTTAAATAAGGAGTATATAGAGACGAAGGCGAATTCGAAAAATTCTTTAATATTGTTCGACCGCTCGTATAAGAGAGCAACACCAAGCGCCAGGTGGTTTTAATTTATAATCAAATGTCGCGTGTATTATATTGTGCAGTGTGTTAAGACCGTATTTATGTAGTAACAGTACGTTTAATATATTTTATGTGAACAGAAAAATAATAAAACTCGTTTTTGTACCGAAGTTTTTTGTCTGAATACTTGTAAAAAAATATATATATATATATAAATTGGTACGTCGAACGGGAAACGGGAAATAAATACTGTAACATATAATATAGGTACGGGTAAAACGTTTAAATCAAGTACCTAAGACTATTAAAAATATGATAATACGAATTTGAATAAATGAATAAATACATTATGTATACTTATACGCGCGTCGGTGAAATTTGGTTTTAATATCGAAACATATTTATTTTTTTACGCCATACGAATCGGACGTTTTCGGTATGAATTTCGTTGGACGACGTCGACTTATATATTATAATAGTATAATACTATGCTCCGAAGTAAAAAAAAATTATCGACATTATAGTATGCAAAATATGAATTTAAAAATGTGTTTAAACACAAAAAAAATGTTTATTTTTTACACGAGTATTTATGGGCGTTAAAAAAAACGTAAGTACTTATACGTGTTTGCGATGTGTTATAAAAAGTAAAAAAAAAAAAAAAATTCAAAAAAAAAGCATTAAAACGCAATTTGACACGGTGCAGCAAAGAGAGAGGAGACTTGGATTAGCATCATTGTAGTAGCCGGGCGGTCGATAATAAATTAATAATTATTAAATAAAACGTATTGCGAACGCGAATTCCGGATGACGATAAAAATAATAATAAAAAATAGCCGGTAAACACATTATTTATAAGGATCGCTCGATATACAATGAAATCGGCCGATTAACAGTCAGTAAATCGCAGTAAATCATATTCATGTTCATAATAATATAATCGTATAGGAAAATAATCGTGATATTTTTTTTTTCATTCTTCGTAAATTTATGTATATTTACATGTGTCCCGAGGCCATATTATTCATCGAATAGACCCGAAATGGATTCGCGGTGGTAAAATAAAAAAAAAAATACTTTATAAATTATTGTTATTACGCGCGTATATTGAGTAGGATACACGGTCGGCAAACGCGCGTCATCGTGACAGAGCTGACTGACGCGCGTACACGTATATTGGATTTAATAAACGGGCGTGTCTTGTACAGGGTTCCCGGAAATTTTAGGGAATATCAAAATAAAATTTTTGTTTTTTTTTTTCGATTCCTTTTAAAACGTGTGTTGGGTATTTTTTTGTATTTTTTTTTTTTGTTTTGTCTCGAAAAATTATTCTTTAATTATGCTTGTCATTGCAGCCCGGCACAAAAGGTCGATGAAAACAGTCCAGTCAAACGAGTTTATAAAACGTCTTAATCGAGTCAATTATGAGAATCGGTCTCAGTGCAAAAGGGCCTCCTCCACCACACTCCTGAACTAAAAAAATAAATAAATTTCGACGCTGTATTACTCCATACGAATTTCAGAATCTTGAGCATTACGTCAGTGCTGTATGTATAAATAATAAGAAATATTGATTTTTGTCACTTATACAAGTGTTTGTATAGAAAACGCGACGAAATTCTGTACGAGAAAATTCGTTAATTTCTTAAAACTTCACTTCGTAAAAACCGTATACAATGCGGTAAATGTACTATGCGCACCGTTCGGCGAGTTCACTTTTTTGTTTTGTAATTGCGTGGAGGATTCTTTCGTTGAAAATTACTCAATAAATAGGTACAAATTTAATAAGTGATACAGAAAATATTTTTGTTTCACAACCATACTCCCCAGAGAAAAAATCGT
This sequence comes from Slavum lentiscoides, assembly GCA_032441835.1. Taxonomy (NCBI): domain Eukaryota; kingdom Metazoa; phylum Arthropoda; class Insecta; order Hemiptera; family Aphididae; genus Slavum; species Slavum lentiscoides. The sequence goes on from CM063708.1 coordinate 18,706,610, forward strand.
ATCTACGCCACTTATCGGAATATTACACAAAAATTCAAAGGCTATTAGAACAATGACGGTAGTTACGTTATTATGATGATGACAAGAATGTCAATAAATCCCGTGTTTATTAATGGCGTATTACTGTTATTACTTTGTTATTCGGCGAACAATAATAGTGTACTGTTTTTAATTTATAAATTATTGTTTTGATGTATCATGATGGGATTCCATGCCCACGAAAAAGAGACAATCGAATAAAAATCCCTTACCTAAATAATAAGTTGATTCGAAATCAAAATCTCATATTCCGGGGATCACGATATCACGATCTGGGCCTCGGCAAATCAATCGGTTCTTCGATTATATTTAAATATAGAAGACAACGTCTGAATATACCGAAATGATTGATTTCTACGCGTTTTAATACAATCCACGTGGTCTCGCGAATTTCTTTATTGAGCACAAAGTAGGTATATACGTATTATTAAGCGGCACGAGTTCTTTATAAGAGAAATATTAAAAAAAATAAAAAAAATAGCCGAGTAATGAAACGACTCAAGAATATTATATAATCGAACAGAAATCTAAATTATTAAATGTTTTCTCGTAACTCCCCGTAAAAACGTGTAAAAAACCTTGTTGAAAAATATAATTGCAAAACACGAGGAAATATTTCCCGAACATAATAAAATGTCAATAATGCGTGCGCGTATTTATTGTAATTATTTTTTTTACCGAGTATTTTGGTCAAAATTGAAGCGTCTTTTTTCAAAAATTTAAAATTTAACACGACACTGCTTTTGACCATAAAGTACGTAAACGGAAAAAAAAAAAAGAAAATCTACACTGCATGCATGATACGCGGATATGAGGTCTTGTGGCTACTGCAGAATTTAGTCGACATATAGAAAGGCGGAAATAGCAACGGTTTAGTTCATGACGTCATCACGATAACGTTCTCGGTGTCGGACAAATTTTTTCGGAACAAAACCCCGGCCATAAGACGCATGTCCGTGTCAAAAAATTTTTAATTTTAATTGAAAAAAAACCAGGGGCGATGGCCGATCCGCAAATTCCGATCATTTATATATGATATAAAGATCTACTGCGCGCGCGTGTGTGGTATATCATCGCGTCTCTATAGAATTTTGTTTACGGTTTTTGAAGGATTCGTTATCTCCCGAGGCTGTCGTTGTCCAGAGGCCGGCTTGCCAAAAATCTATTCGTCGAAATTCGTTAAATATTATTATTATTATTATTATTATAGTAGAGTAGAACGACCGAATCTCGTACAGTATAATATACAGCTATATAATTCGTATATATTTTAGTCGAAACGATAAATTATGCATACGATTATCGTACAAACACACACACCTACGACGTTGTTATAAACGGTTTTTTAACGGAGAACTCGCCAACGAAGAACACACGCCTCACGCGCGTGCTCGTATACCGTGCAATCTCTATTATTTACCAGTTATATACGCATAATAGTCAAGGTCAATTTTATTTGATATTTTATACATTTATAATTCGGTAAAAAATAAAAAGGAGTATCTACACTGCATGCAGATACATCGGTATACATGTATATGTCCTGTATTTATGTTATTTATTTTTTACACGTGACATAAAGTTACCTATAGCTTATTAGTCCTCGTCTTCTCGTACCTATAGACATATCTATTTCTATAGATATCTATATATCTATATACAGATCACGCTGCCATCGCCGTTCCAATGTAACTGGCAACGACGGTATAGAAGTGGGGGACCTGACAATACATGTCAAAAAAATTTAAGTAGAAAAAAATTTATAATTAAAAAAAAAAAGGTCATCGACTCTTTCTGTATTTTGCCGACAAACCTAAAGAGTCTAACGACTAAGTGGCTGATTGACATTAATTTACCTGGCCATTTTCTTCCCTGAAAACGAATTTGAAAAATAAATAGATCATCCCCTTGTTAATGAAGGAATTTCGTGTACTTTTAACTGGCAACTGGTACCTACCTCCTACCTGATCGTTAGTTAATTATAGTAATACCATAAAGGTAATTAAAAATGTGTTTATATTTAATATACAGTTGCCATAGCACCGGTTGCCATAGTAACGGTTTCATTCATAGCGTCACGCACTGCCATCGCCGTTCCAGTGTATATAACTGGCAACGACGGTATAGAAGTAGAGGGACCTGGCCGGTTGGTGAGTAGAGCCGGGTTCATGGCGTCATGGTAACGTTCTCGGTGTCGCACAAATTTATAGAATGACCCCAGCCATAAAGGTCTATTCACACATATCCGATCCGGGTACAACACAAGACATGTCAAAAAAAGTCGCTTACGAAAATCGCGAAAAAATATGCGAGTTCGCTGTACGACAGTTTATTTGAAAAAAAAAAAACCTTAGCATTTTTAGATTCGGAGAGAAGCTAAGAATATATTGGTTTTACAATAATGTGTTTTATTTTATGTCCGTATTCGAAAATAATTTCTCAAAAATTGTTCCCGTTCTTTTCTACCTTAATATCCTTAAGACTTGAGAATTAGCAATTTTTTTTAAAAAATTTGTTCAATCGGGTTTCGAGTGGATTTATGGAAAAAATTTTTTATAAATTCGATCTCAGCACATACGCAAACGTCGCTGACGAATTCAAAATACGTTTTCAAATTTATTATTACCGCACAAGATCGCGAATGTAGTGTAAAGTGCAGGGAAAACGTTCATTTTTTCACCGTACTGCGAAACAAAATGAGAAAACAGCTGCCGTTTCCAATCAATTTTCAAACAAATTAATTCGTAGCAGACGTAATAGAAGAATATCATAGGAACTATTCGGTCGCGAGTCGATAAACATATGCGCGTAAATAATTTGACAGGCTGCACGAGAAGCGGTATACAGGGAAGTGCGTATAATTTTTAACGTTTGTGTTTACACGGTGCTGTTATTGCTAGTTACGCTAATAATAACGATTAGCATATATATTAAGTGCGTGGTGAGTGATATGAATAATAAAAAAAAAAAACGAAAAATTAACGCGGAAGACATCGTCGGATTCGGAGAGACCTCCCGCGTCGCATTACGCGTACAAAGTATAGTATAATATATAAAAAAAAAAACATTTTAAAACAGAAAAACTCGATTAAAAATATACAGCGATCACCTATTCACTCATCGCAAGACCGGTAGTAAAAAATAAAGATATATCGCCTCGGTACGGTCAATCGCGTGTTGATTTCGATTAATTATCGCGTTGTGCTGCAGCGGTAAACTTTATAAAAAAAATAAATAAATAATGGCGAAAAATAAAACTAATCGAATTAAAATCAGATTACGTCGTAGCGGTACTGTAAAAAAAAATAACGTTAAATTATTGTTTTTCTTCTTCTATTAGCGACCGTTACTGCGGTACCCCGAGGTCGCATCATATACGACGACGTACATACGCAATCGATTCGGCGGAACATTTTATTTTTTAAAAATTATTTTCGTAATAACAGGGGCCGGAACCGAACCGAAATTAACCGGTTCCAGAATCAGAACCCTTAAATAAAAGTAGAACCCCGTAAGCGGTACCAGAACCCTCTTATCTGGAACAGAAATTGTACCGGAATCTATATTATAAAACCGAATAATATCCGTTTTAAATTTTCAATTTATTGAAAATTATTATTTGAAAACCATGCTGAAGATGTCGGAGTATTTATTTTATTGTTTTACATTAATTACAGGCATTATGCTATAATGGTTCCAAGAATTTTGTCACATAACACACACACACAGCATTGATTATAATATAATACTTCAATGACAACAATTAATGAAAATGTTTTTTACGTGATTAATAATATACACATGAAATATCAACTTGGATGAATTCAACGCTGAACCTAACGTAGCCGAACACCGGTGATGCAACAGTTTTTGCAACACTATTGCTGGTAAGTTCCGGGAGGTGTTTAGCTATAAAATATATGAATTTGGAAAGCTTAGAAAATATCCTAGCCGAAATGGCAATAAAAAAAAACAGTTGAACGTGTTTTTGTTTGCGGGCGTGCGAACGGGCGACGCGAAAAATTCGAAATAGATATGAACGAGGAGTTTCAATGTTAAAATGATAAACGGACGTGCGAGCATCGATAAAAATATTTACTTCTGCCCGACGACGTCTAACGTTATCGCGTTTGTGAAGATTGTAACTATACCACGGATTAAGATAGATCTATATTAATCCGTGAGCTATGCTAATTTTCGAATTTGATCATGTATATCAATGGATTGTCGCTCGAGTAAGGAAGTAATTATTATCTATGTATGTAATATACTCTATGGCGTAACTGAAATAAGAGCGGGAAAAATATTTTTGTATAACTGATTTTGACGCCACAGAGTAATATATTTGGCGCACGGTTTAAGTCCTAATGGAATAATAATTTTTTTTTGCTATGACTACACAAAATTCATCGATATAAGTAATCTATGTCATGATTAAAAAATTAATCTATGTAATATACTCTATGGCGCAATTGAAGTAAAAGAGCGGGAAAATATTTTATAAGACTGATTTTGGTGCACGGTTGAAGTCATAATTTAATGGAATAACAATTTTTTTTTTCAATGACTGCGCAAAATTCACCGATATAAGTGAAGTCGTTGCCATACTTAATTTTTAATCATGATCTATGTAATATACTCTATGGCGCAACTGAAATAAAAGAGCGGGGAAAATACTTTTGAAGGACTGATTTTGGCGCACGGTTGAAGTCATAATTTAATGGAATAACAATTTTTTTTTCTATGAGTGCGCAAAATTCGCCGATATAAGTTGCGGCCATACCTAATTTTTTAATAATTATCTATGTAATTAAACTGAAATAAAAGAGCGGAGAAAATATTTTTGAAGGACTGATTTTGGCACCATATAGTAATACATTTGGTGCACGGTTGAAGTCATAATTTCATGCAAAAACAATTTGTTGGTTATTTTCTCATAACTGCGCAAAATTCAACGATATCAGTAAAGTTGCTAATTTTTAAGTTAAGTTAGTTAGGAACCTAATTTTTTAGTCATTATCATATAATTAATATACTCTATGGCGCAATTGAAATTTGAAATAAAAGAGGGAGAAAATTATTTTAGTACGACTGATTATGTCGCCATAGAGTAATATATTTGGTGCACGGCTGAAGTCAACAATTTGTTGGCTTTTTTCTCATGACTGCGCAAAACTCACCGATATCAGTGAAGTTGCTGCCGTAATTAATTTTTTAATCATGATCTATGTAATATACTCTATGGCGCGATTGAAATAAAAGAGCGGGAAAAATATTTTGTACGACTAATTTTAGCGCCATAAAGTATAATACACATTATATACTACGTAGTATAGTCCGCGACACGAAAACTGAATCTATTATACATTTTACCATACGGCGTACACTACGCGGCTACCGCGAGTATTGATTTATAAAATATTTTAAAGTATTTTCAGTAAACGAGATTTAAATCTAAAAAATCGCCGCAATTAATTAAACTATATTGTAAACCACTAAAGCGAAACTGCCGCCAGAGTCGCGAGGGTTACCGGCCAGTTTTCGTGTCGCTCACTATAGTAGTAGTTAAAAAAAATACAACGAATCTGCTGAAAATGGGAAGAAAACAGGGTGAACAACAAACAAGGATAAGACAAAATACATGGTCGTAACAAGAAAGAGTAGTAGTTCTTCATCGGCCGACGTCGTACAGGCGGGACGCGCCTTTATCGTGGGCGCTTTCATATCAACATCTGTCCGTCGTCCACTGCGGTGAAACGCCGCTTGGTTTGTCATCGTCTCCGGCGGTGGCAGGATTTAACGAAAGTTGAGTTGTAGAGGTTCGTGTGTGTGTGTGTGGTGGAAATTGTGTATCGTCAACATGCAATAAAATTATTAAATAATATAATTAATACACGTTATTATGAATTATACGAATACGCTCGCGTAGTATTTTTTTAATTTTCTTTTTTTCGACCGTCTATTTTCGCGTTTTTTCGACTCTTCTTTATATCATTTTCTTTAAATATTATTACTGGACGAACGTTGTATTTATTTCTCGTTAGTACCAAGTACCGGACGGCCGACCTGTAAACATACATACCCAAAAGTCATAACTTGCAAGCGTAAAACTTTAACCCTTTATAGACACTTTAATTTACCAGCAAGTTATTTTTCACCATCAATAATATTCTAAAATATAAAAGACCAATTAGCATATTGGCACACTCTATATTGACATTCTGTTATCAAATTTTTTTACGCGTTTAAACGTGTCGAAGTGGCAAATAATTTTAGCACTGGTACTTTATGATACCAATTAAAATTTTAAAACAATTACATGTCAAACATTCAAAAAAACTTGTTTCTTCTGTTGAATCGTTACAAAAATTGAGCTAAACCGTTACAATTATCCATTTTGGTGTGTAAATATTTTACCACTGATATTTTGCTACATAACCATCCTCTGGTTAGACATTTGTAAACTATTTTACCACCCCAAAACTAAGAAAGTATTTAAAAAATTTTTTTAATTGAAGATTTTAAAAGCTATGGAGTTGATAATACCAGCAGATGAAATTTCAGTAATGATAATTCCAACGACTTGACTGCTCCGATCGAGTGTAGCAAATACCTATATAGCAACAACGTCGACACTTCCGTTCTGTGCTATCGTACAACTGCTTCACAACGATGTACACAAACACACAAAACTCAACAAACTTAACCTAAAACATATTCGAGGACAGTATCTCTTTTCGTTTGATTGACTTGGACCGGTCACACTATTATTGTCTCTTTTATTTCTCATATACATTATATATTAATGATATTAATTAATGTGGCAATTTCCTTACGTTATTTATATTATTACTAATATTCATTATTTATATTATTATAACAATTATCAAACCAAAACAATATGATGGTTCTGTAGTCATTAAAACTCGTAAACAGAATACAATGTATTCATATACATATATATCCAAACTAATGTTGTCACAATGTTATTTCTTAATTTCTATTTCATTTTTTATTATTTATATTTGCATTTAAATTTATATTATTCGTCACACACGCACGAGCTTAGAGGACACAATGCCATGCCAGAGGCTATGAAGATTTACATAAATGTCAATCAAGCTTACAGGACGCCATGCCATTCCAGAGGCTAAAAGACATACATACATGACAATATTTGTAGCTTACAGGCGGAATGCCATGCCAGAGGCTAAAATAACATTCAAACGAATAATATAACTAAATCATAATTTATTTATGGTTACGTTAATCAAACTTAACGTTATCCTTGCAGGGTCGCCAATTTGCGTTGTTTCCAGCCACTTTACGGTCGACACCCGGAGCCACAATGACCAACTCTCTAAAAGAGACGAATGTCGCCAACCCGAAACCGAGGTTTTTAAACCGGAGTGTACAGGATTTATTTTGTGTCAATAGTTTGGATACATATATATATGTATTTTTATTTATTTTTAAAATTATAATGTGCAGTTAAGAAAAAAAGAGTGACTTATTCACATTATTGTATTTAGTATTGTATTATTAAATTTCTGTTACCGTTCAAGGTTAAAGGAATTTAAAAAAAATATATTTGTATATATATATAGTGAGATAGAGGAGGATATCTATATTACCATGTGTGCGGTTTCACACATATTATTCTTATTGTATTCACCTGATCATCTCTTCATTCACCTTATCACGGAAAGCAGATGACACTGGTTCGCTCTATCGTTTAACATACGATCTACAAACTATTAAATTAAGTTGACCCACTCGGCATTCCCACAATAGTCATAACTAGAGTCCGGATTTGTAGGCAATTCCATATTTTTTTTTTTTTTTAGAGTATGCAGCTCGATGGAAGTAAGAAATGTCGACGATTTAATTAACAAAGAAAGCATAAGAAAAAGTTAATAGTGTATATAAATGCATAATTTAGGGATAATGGCATATTTAAAGAATTTCGCATATTTTCTAGACATCTTCGTAAAAAGTAATTTTACTATTTTTTTTTAATAAAATGATAACAATTGTTTTTATACAAATGCACGAATTATAAATCTATACAATTATGTACAATTTTTTGGAAGGATATTTATATTGGTCATAGCCCATAGGTACTATCTGTTTTATTTCGTAATAGATAATTGATTATGTATAACTTGATAATTACGCGGTATGCCATGTTCTTTTATATTGACATATTTTATATGTTATACTGACAAATGAAATTTAGTAAATCAATGGATAACACTGTATAACAAAAGAGGCCAAACAATTTTACCACTCATGGTGCTGTGCTGTCAATTGTATGTCAAAAAAATGTTGTAAAAAAATGTAATATTTAATTTTTTTTTATATTTTGGTAAGGATCTTGATATGTTTTGAATAATATTTAATATTGCATTAAAAAAATAAAATTAATAAATGAAATAATTAAGCTAACTTTATTGAATTACTAATCGAAAACATAAAAAATCAGTTGATAATATTTACCAAAGAAATATTGTGCAATATATAATAATTTGTTTAATGAATATTGTTTGTTTACATATATTTTTTCTTCCTTTACTCGCTTAATAAATTGTTCAAATTCACTGAAAAAAAAGGGATTAAAAAGTATTTTTATATGCACCTATACAACAAACATAATAAATAAACCATATTTTAATTAATAATTGTCCTTACTTTATTTTTAATGAATTACCCCCTACCAAGAAGTTATCAGAATCAGTTGATTCGGAAGTACAATTTATTTTAGAGCATACTTTTCCCCACGTCCACCTAGTAGATCAGGTTGTGGGCAGTTCTTGCCTAGAAGATTTCGGTATGGCATAAGACGAGGTCGGCAAAAATAATGCTTGTGTACATGCTTCAGAAATTCCTTCATGCCTATGAACAAACTTATTTCTTGTAATGTGTATAGTCTGATGGGACTCCAGCCCCCGAAATTTCGGGACACTTTTTTTTTTATACATATATATTCCTAGAGTCTCGTAGGACGTGATATTTACGTTATAAAAATTAATACAACAACGTTTTTATCTTTTATACGACGGCGTACAAGTATAATATTGTCTAAACCGCCGAAATTTATACTAAATTCCTAACAATAATCGTTTTTAATAATTCGGTAATTTTTTTTTTTTCAAATTTTAATGTTCAGAAATAACTCAACGACGATGGGCCCCGAAAAAGTACGGCCCTGGCCCTAAACCCGCAGTTAACGAGCGCGTAACGTCTTGAGATTTGTTACTCGCTCTATAGCCCGCGTAACGGTATAGACGAATCCGTCGGCCGGCCGACAAAAAAAATTAAAAAACGTGTGTCTCGTGGCGATGACGCATATGTTACTACAATCACACGCCTCCTGCACGCCGCGGTGTAATACACACAACAGCCGACGGCCTCCGCGGCGGTTTTTTTCTTCTTCTTCTTCTTCTTCTTCCTCCACCACCACCACTTCCTACTCTTCTATTTTCGTGTACGCGTCATGTTCTAATGCGGCGTTGTAGTGGGAGGAGTGGACCGTGTACGACGAACGCGCGCGCGCGCGTATTTTTTTTTTTTTTCCTTTTCCTTTTCTTCTTTTTTTTTTTTTGTTTTGAATGAGCCGCACGCACACAGTGTGACGTGAACCGCGGTCGGGTCATCGTCGTCTACGCAGCACCGGCGAACACACTTGCTCTGGACGTGCAGTACGTACTCGCGGGCGCGCGCGCGTTTTTTTCGTCTTCGAGTAATCCGTAACGCCGAGTAGTGTTTTTAGAGAAATATTTTGTTTTCAGTGTTTGAACGCTTTTATTGTTTGTGTGCAAGTGTGTTTTGTGTGCGCCAACGTACTTCGGTCGATCTGAGATGATCGTTCGGATGAAATCCCAGTGAGTCGGAATTTTTTAATTTATTTCATTTTTTTTTTTTTTTTGATAAAAATTTAAATCGGATTTCGTTTGAGAGCGAAAACGGAGTAGTGATTTTTGAAATAACTCCTCTTGCCCGCGCAGTGTAATCCACGCGGACCCGACAGCTGTGCAGTTGACCACCGTTAAAGTCTATATCCGTTAAGGGGATTGAAAGCGGGCATTTTTTCTCTTCGTCTTGCACACAAATTGCAGCGAAATAGACGTTTCCTATTTCCGGCGTACCGATCGATATGGTGGTGCGATAAGAAAGTCGGAAACGGATTCAAATTCGTCGTGAAATTTACTATAAAACGATTTTCCAATTTTTTTAATTATTTTTTTTTTTATCTTAAGATCTTCAAAAATTAGTTATTAGCATTAATTCGTTCAATTAGTTTTTAATGATTTATGGAAAAAAAATCAAAAATGAAAGTCGATTTCAAGTAGACTTCACGACGAATCCGAATCTGTTTTCGAATTTCTTTGCGCACCACTAGATCGATCGGTACGTTGGAAGTAGGAAACGACTGTTTTGCTACGTTTCTTGTGTGTGAGACGAAATGAGAAAATGCCCGCTTTCAATACCTTTATATCAATGTCATAAAATTAGATAAAATCATGTTATTAATCGCGAGGGAGTGGGTTTGAACTTAGTCGAAATTCAATTAACCGATATATCTTTCGTTTTTATTATTGTTTTTTTTTAATTCCGTTACTCTTTAAAAATGTAGTTCTTTATACGTTTATCTTTGATCTATACACGTTTTTTCATTTCACACACTTTTTTTCTTTTAAAATTACAAAAAAAAGACTTGATTTAATCTCCTTAATCAGGATTTGTGAGTAGTATATTCATTGAAACATTTTTTTTTTTTGTTAGAAGCAGTGGTATTCAGAAGAAGAAAAGAGAGTTTTCTATTTTTTTTTTTTTATTAACTTTAGCTTTGTATGAAATAAATTAACTATATAATTATTTACCACACGAAAAAATTAATTCAAAATTCGATTGTTTAGGACATTTTTTTTTTAAATTAAAAAATGTATAATTAATTTATACGCGTTTTTCACAGATTTATATGAAATCTAAAATTGTCTGTCTCTAATCATTCTATGTAGGGTGTATTAATTATACGGTTCGTCTCGAATATGTGTTTTTAAGTTAAAAAACATGTCGATAGATAAACCTTCGGCAATGAAAATGAAAAATTAAATTAATCGGTATGAAAAAAAAAAATTACGTTGAGTTAACGTCAATGGGAGGAAAATTAAAATTAATTTCACATATACGTAAACTAAGAGTAATCCGTAATAATTGTGCGTGACATCACTAAATAACATATATATATACAAGTTAAATATTTAATCGATTTAGCTTCTGAATCGATTTACAATTTTTTTTTCATTATTATAGAACTTAGAAGCTAATAATAAACGATTGATCGATGAATTGATTCCATCGCGTGATTAGTAAAATAATACTCGGTAGTCGGTATACCGAAAGACGCGAGTAAAAGATGGATAAAACTTTTTTTTTCGTATAATAACTTTTAAAGTAGAATAGACAATTAGAAATATAATTAAACAAAATGATAATAAAACCGAAAAAATTATTTAAAAAAAAAAATATATATCGTATAGACAGTGCGAAATTAAAAGTGGGGGTAAAAAATAAAATAAAAATTACGTTTTTCTAAGGTATTTTTTTACGTTTTTCTTTTTCGCAAATTCGTAAGACGTACGCATAATAATCATATCGTCGGATAAATACGAATCCTGAGCTCGGCGCAGACATTATATAACGGCAAACATCTAAAAAATATAATAATAAAACCGCGTGTAGATCAATCGATTAGATTCGTCGAGAAAAGAAAAAAATGTATACGCATATAATGATCGTTTTTACATAAATCACGTGATTTCAAAATCCTTTTTTTTTCGTAATATATAATTAAACTTGTACGACTTGACTGGTGGTATTTATACAATAAACGCTTGCGTACACAAACGTGATATTTAGCGTTTTCTTAGTGTATTTTTTCCGACCTCCGCAACTACTATAATCATGTGGTAATAGCTGGTATTGCAAAACTATTATCGCAGCGATAATATAATATTTAAGAAGATATTGCGCGATTATAAAAATATATAATAACGCGCGCGTATTTTACAGTAAATTTATAATATCTTAGAATATTCTGCCACTATACTCTGTCTGTGCAGTTTTCAATCTAAGAATTGGTTTGCAACAATTTCCATGTCTCTCTGTAGTTAACCGCTTCCTCTTCACTTCTTGGTATGAATCACGCATTCCTTGATCTTCTGCGATCTGGTATGTGCCCTGTAATCGTCCTCCGTATGGTTTCTTTTCCGTTCCTTCCAAGATTAGTCCTAGAAAACCTCCGCGTCTGACAATATGACTATCCGTTCTTTTCGCCTTTTCTCTGTACATTTGTCCACAACAATCTTTTTTTTCAAAACCCTTTCTATACACTTCTTCATCGGTAATCCTATCCGTCCAGCTTATCTTTTGTATTTTTCTGCAGCACCGCTTTTTTCTCAGCAATAGTCCACGTTTCACATCCGTACAACATAATGCTCCAGACGTACGTTTTAAACAAATATATGTTATAAAAAGGAGGATAAAGTTGTAATCGTAAAACTCAGAAAATATTCGATAAAATAATATTATATACCACTGTATGATTCGTAATAATAAGCGATTGATGCTGCAGGCTATTGATCGTTTTATTTCGTCTATGGGTACCTATATATCGCAGTATACAACAAAAAGGATACTTATCTCTTAAATAATAGGTAATCTACGAAGCTAATCGACCGATTCGAATGATATAGTTAAACATATTGATTGATTCGTTAGAACTCTCGTGAATTGTCCAGCTATATTTATCATCTCATCGTCATCGTCAGAAAAAAAAGAAACGTAAAAATAGTGGTTTTACAAAACATGCGCCGAAAATTTTCAAAAAATAAATAAATCGTTTTTTTTGGATAATTTAAGCATAGTTTAAGCAGCAAGTTTTAGAAGAAAAGAATATGTTTTCAAAATTACTCAAATCAGAGTACTTTTAATTTGTATTTATTTTAATATTTTTGTACAAAGTAAAATTTCATATTCAGTTATTTCTCACAAAATGTTTTATACTATTTTATGAACACTTATATATGTATAAAATATTATTAAAAATTATATTATATATGTATACTATCGGTTTAAATAGGAAAAAAGTACGTAAAAACTGTGTTTATATACGTAAATCTCGAGGGAAAAAAAATTAAATGGCCTTAAAACGATTTCTCGCACACGGTCCTCGGACGATCTTATTGAGTTGCGGTATTGGTGACAAGACGACTTTAATAAATACAGTGTTAAATTACCCTTAATTCAATCGAAGTTCTTAACTATACACAGACGTGAAAAGAAAAAAAACAAATTGCATTTCGTCATCATTATTGTCGTTCGGATACAATAATAAATATTATTTAGTGTGCGCGTGTGTGTTTATTATTATATTATAACGTGTTAAAAAATATTATCAAACAATATTATGACATTGATAAAAAAAAATATATATATAATAAAAAATACCAAAACAAAACATTATACATAGCCGCCGCGTATACCACCGCGTTTTAATATTATATACTATTACACGTTATATAGATCGGTTTATATTGACGACCTTGTGCCATTGAATGAATGAGACAGGTGGTTTTTGTTTTTTACTTTCAAAGAATATCGGATGTGTGATATAGTATATAGCCGCTTAACAATTTCGCGTTCATATTATACCTATCGTATATTTAATAATATCATATAATAAAACGTACCCTGCATTAATAACTCTATATACTCTACTTAACAGTGGCTTAAATCGGCCCTAATTTCTGATGGTGCAGACGTTTTGTGGTGACGTCATTGGAGATATAAACCGTATAAATACGTTTATGTATAGTGTCTAACGGTTCAGTAGTAGTTGGTCCGCGCCGAAGATGACAACGCAATTGTCGAAATACGTGCACGCAATAAAGTGTATTGTTTTTGTGATTTTGGGTTTATAACGTGTAAAAAAAAACAGTCAAAACTTAAGAAAAATTTTATAAATTAAAAAAAAATAAATACAAAATTCAAACAACGTATTGAAACCGGACTGTTCGTACTCCCCACTATATCGATATTTGCTATTAACTGGTTAAGAACAATTCACTTGTACGCAAAAGTAGATACAAATGTTGGAACATTTAATTCCTCTGTATATTTAATCCCCGGCGAACATTGACGTGCTCGGAAATTACACGCCGATACGGATCGTATAAAACGGATGTGTAGGTTTAGAGGCGAACAACGTCGGATTTCATGAAAATTCTCGAAAAACGCGATACGTTCGAATTTCTTAAACTTTTTAATATTCGGTTCGATAAATTCTCGGTTGACTTAATTTCAGCAACCGAAAAAGACATGAGTAATAGAACGCAATGGACTATAATAATAATATTATTATTATTAGTCCGTTTAACTTCAATATAAATGTTTTTTGACCGTGCCCAAACGTAACGTAAAAAATATTTTATCATTATATTTTCCGAATTCCGGATGAGTGATCGCCTGGGATTTTTGTGTAGGTATACAGCAACGCGTGTCATCACGTCTCACCCGTTCTCTTCGGGCGGAAAAAAAATAACAACCGGAAATAGCTAAAATACGTGTCCACAAACAAATTTATTACGACGTATGTAGGTAAGAAATATTTTTTTTAATTATATACTTTTTTCTCCCCCGTCAAATACACGCTTATTATTTTCAATACTTACAAACGTTTTGAAAAATTCAAAATCATGTACTGCAACGTCCGCAGTATTACGTAACAATACTAAATATTATATGGATTTTTTTTTTTTTTAATAGAATATTTATTTAAATATTAAAAAGCAAACTTACTCGAAATTCGCGGGTAATGCAGCGAAAAACGTTTAACTTTTCTTTACCTGTAACGCGCGTACGACGGTGTTATATTATTTTTTCCTACGATTTAGCAAATATTTCGGGCTATAGAATAATAATAAACTGCACGTTTATTAAAACGTTAAAATGTTTTTGAAATTTTTTTATCGCGTTTGTATAAATAATGTATTACAATAATTATATACACTAATACGTCGAAAAGACATATATGATTTTAAAATAACAGAATTGTTTTTTTTTTCGACGTTTAAGATATACCAAGCGAATCGAATGAATGTATTGGTTTCACGATGATACGTTTATTTGTTTTTTTTTGTCTGTGAACACTTTTTGTGTAAAACGAGTTTTCTGATCTATTTCTTATTCATTCCTTACTTTCCGGTAACCGGATTGTTTCTGCTCCTCGGTACGCTGCTGTTTAAAACGTTTTCCCATTTTTCCCAGTATAGTTCCTGTAGCGTATAATATTGAAAACAAACCGAATATTACAGACAAAAAAAACCTATTTCTTTTATGACAATGTGCGATTTTTGTATTTTTTTAAAGGGAGTTTAAAAACGATTCTAAATATAATATTTTGAAACACTAGCGAATTTTTGTCAGTAATACTTATAACAGGGTTTTTTTTAAAAAAATCGATCAATTTCGGGCTATAAATATTAATGAAAACTCGAATTTTAATAATTTATTCCCGGTTTATCGACTCCATTAAATCGATTAAATTTTCTATTTTACCATAAAGGATAAACCTGAAATTTTAATACGCGCTTTATTTCATAATATTGTAAAAACGCTGAAAAAAGTATCAAAATCGATAATCAGAAGATCATTTTTTTCAGAGTTACCAATTCAAAATTTATATTTATTCTGTTATAATAAAATATTTCGTAATTCTCTTTAAAAGCAGTTTTGACGACGACAAACGCCGTTGTTTCGCAGCTCGACGACTTCCATCCAAGTACGTAAGTCAGATAAAATTCGATTATTTTCTCGCGCGTGTATTAAAAAATCGTATTGGAAATCCGTTTTGTAAGTTTTCGATTATATATATATTTTTTTAAAGCACTTTTAACAATTTTGTTATTTTAAAACACGTGCATTGAGAAATATTTAGAAGGCCTCAGTCAAAAAACGTTACGCGAGCTGTTGAGTGAAATATTACAAAACACGGATTTCATATTCGATTAGTTTGTGTGTAAATATATTTTGACATAATGTAATATTCGTTGATATATATATATATATATATATATATCTAGATTATTGAAGGATGTGAAGTGTTTATATATGTGTGTGGTTGTTGTTCGTCAATATAATAATTCGGAAAATAAATTATATTGTTTCAAGGGTTAAAACTGCTGACACATCGTTTTATATATATATATATATATATATATATAATATTATATGAATAATATTATGCGCAGTTTATCAAAATGAAATTTCAGTGCGCATAAGTACTCCGATACGTACGTGCTACGATTTTTCACGTGAATATATATTATATACATAATATTATATAGGTATACTCGAAAAATTAAAAATATATTATTATTATTATTATATGTTTATATATTGTTCTTTGAGTTTGAACATCGGTATGAACAAGTATAGGTACTCGAGTCGTAATAATTATAGACAATACGAAATGTTTTCATTCTCACGTGTCATTACGGAAAACCCGTAAATAAGATTATATAGGCTGTCTGCACTTAATATTTTAATGCGCGTAACGCCAGGAAAAAAATGTTAAACAATTGTCTTATTCGTAAAATATATATATATATATATATATATATAAATACATTATATATATATAAATGTATTTTGACAGCAAGTACCTGTCTGCAGTACACCCCAATGCTGACACCGATTATTTATTATTATACAACCCGCAGTAGTCGGGAACCAGTAGGACAGGAGTCTCCTGCTGGCTTGTCCACACGTGATAAATTACATTTTGATTTGCCTTCAGCGTGCCTACCGTTTTTCTTTCATCGAGGTATCCGGTCCGATTCAGGTCCCTGGGGCAGCCTCTCTTCTCGCTCGTCATCCTTCTATGCCCGAGTATCTTGTGAATCGTCGTCAAGAGAAACACTGGCTGATCTCTGCGACATCAGCCAGAATTCATTCGTCGCTTCTGGTCGTAATATCGTCCGAGATCGCGAACTCTCTTAAAGCGGTTGAAAAAAAACCGTACCCAATGCTCGACGCTTGAGACGGATACAAATGAAAAATTAAAACATAAAATGTTAAAGCGGTTCGAGAAATCTCAGAGCCTGCGTAGCTCTCTCACACACGTGTGGGCTTCAATGTAATTTAATATCAATTCACGGTCTATAAATTTGAGTCTATGAGTTAACCTAATTCATTTCGAAGATAACTGGCTCGTTTTTTTTTTTTTTTAAGTTGTATAATATATCGGAAAATAACCTGTTAAAAACTCGGACACTGTATGTTATAAAGAACGTGAGACGTCTCAACGATTATCGCGGGCATAACCGCATAACACAACAGCGATTTGAATATTATACGTTGTATATCGAATCGACGTCTCGATTTTACATCTTCTTTGAGAGTATCAAATCGATTCTTCCGTATAATAATATATACGTTCCAGATATTTCCGCGATAAATCCGTTCTATTGAAAAAAAATTTAAAAAATCACAACCGTTCTAATTCTCGCGTATAATATTATATTTAGGTATGTAAAACGCGCGTGTATAATATCGCGCAAATACGCGTATGACATGGTCTACTTTTGAGTTTAATCATAAAATTTACATTGCCAAATAGTAGCCAAATATTCGATAAACGTAGGGCAATGCGCGCGTAATTGCTTTATTATATTTATAAAAAAACATTATTTTTCATCATTTCAACCGGTCCTTATAAAGTAAGGCTGTCGAAAAAAAAAGTATTTTCCGTAAACGTTTAAATATTGAAATGGATTGTTACGCAAAATCGAAAATCAATAAAAAAATATAATAATATTATAATGTAAAGAGTATATTATGTGTACTCATTAAGATTGTTTTCTTCTTTTTGTAATCCCTATATACACTGCAGAGCGTATCGAATATAAAACGGTAATAACTGGGGTAATAATATTAGAAGAAAAAAAAACGCTTTTTATGTTTTAATATTTATATCGAATTGTGTTTTACTCTATCTTAAAATATTACAATCACATATTATAACACTGCAAAATATATAAAAATCGACTTAAAATCATCTAAACTAAATAGGTACTGAATTTATAATCACATTTTTTTCCCGACAACCGTATATTAATATAATATGCGTATATATTATAGACGTTAGTCATCGAAAAAAGAAAGTCCTGTCGAACCGAGACAATCGGATGTGTGCAAACTCCTGTCCTTTCGCCTTCCCCTCCCTCCCACCATCGACCTACAGTGAGATACAATGTATAATATCCTTTTTGTTTTAGAAGTGTAGGTACATTCCAAAAAATTTTTAATGCGATGACGTAGAGTCTATTACGAGCAATACATCATACGGAATTGTAGGCAATGTCGCCTGCAGTGTATATAAACTCAACGAAAGCGTATATATTGTGTTCCATACAATTATTTAATTCGTTATTATACGTTTTACAAAGCGATGAAACGAAAAATTAACTTATCATCGGTGCGCGTTAGATACATACAATTTTATTTCACGCACTGTAATCTATTACTAGCTGAATTACCCGTCGCTGCCGGGTTACAATAAAAAGAAATTTTAAAAATTTTTATCGTAATTAATATACTCCACTAGAGCTTAAAAAAATGTCGAGAATTTAATAATATTATAACCAACGGACAGAGTTGTAAAAATATTTGAGTGTAAAAACATATATTTAGAATACTTTTTAAATACGTTTAAAACAGTATTTCGCGGGTGATATGTATTTGAAAAATACTTTTATTTTATACACTTCCAAAGATTGGAATACACATACTTCCAATTAGGTTTAAGTCATAAACGCCACGTACATAATTTAATAAACTACAATAAAATCGTTGACTGTCAGCTAGCTGATTTAGAGTTTATTATATAGTGACAATGAACTCGTCGTTCAACTTGTCTTTAGTCGTGGTGCACGGGGAGTGGCGAGTGTTTCCCAAAATTTAATTGTCCCAATGTACAGTTCTCCTAATTTTGGGAAAATTGTTAATTGGAAGAATTAATTAATTGGGAGAATTGGTATAGCGGTTAGTGCGGACCGAATGTCGAAATGGTCGAAACACGAATAAATAGAATAGATTTTTATTTCACATAAATCCACTAATCGTGTGATAAACAGTATATATATATATAGCTGAATTACCCGCCGCTGCCGGGTTACTGCAGTAAAAAAGAAATAATATTGTTAAATAATTATGTATAAATATAATGTATATATCGTTATAATGAGCCAATAATGTTTAGGAAAAATATAAAATGGAAAGTAATTTAATTTCTTAAGTTTTAATAATATTTATAGGTATACAAGACATTTTCATACGTGAAAACTGCGAGTATTTCACCCCAAAACAAACAAATATTGACAAACAACTGAAAATTTCAATGAATTTGTGTATTATTATTATTATAGAATTTCTTTATAAGCTATATTCATTGTACCTACCTTTTTTGTTGTTTGTTATTATTTTGTATTTTTAACATATATATTTTAACATTCAGTAAGATCTAAACTTAACCACAATCATAAAAAATGTAGTCCACCATCAATAGGTTAACAGGGCCGGTGCAGTTAGATCTTTTTGTTAAAAAAAATCTTTTTTAATATGGACAACTTTGCTCCCCGATTTCAAATTTTGAAATGACGACACTGCTTTCATCCCCCCTCCCACTTATTTCGATCCACTTCGACCTCTGCGGTCACTCGTTATACGTATAAATCATTGGCAACAGGACAGGTCCATCCGTGTTAAAAGTCCTGTCGCCGCCACTGCATCTCGACTAATAGCCATACTAGCGATTTATTATTTATTTATATTGTTTTATTTTCCGTTATTTATACAATATTTTTAATAATATTTGTACGTGTAAATACGAGCTGGCCGAGTGTCAAAATTCACATTATACGTTTTCGCCGTCTCTTGAATTCGAAACGACCACGTACCTACGACCGTGTCCGTGGTGGACATATTGTGAAATGTAATATAATATACTCGTGTATATATTTATATATATTATATATATATATACGCACAAATTATATTATTATATGTATTGTCTACGTGATTAAAATCTCGAACGAAGTACATGTTTTTTTATACACGAGCGTAAAAGTGGGGATGACAATGATGATAACTGCACACGGACACGGCCGATGGGAATGTGACAGGAAAGAGGTATTACGTATCTGTAATACGTGTAAGTGCGTATACGTTCGTATACTCGCAGTAGAATACGATATTTTCCAAGGTTGAGAATCGACCGAGTTAAGAAGTCAGTAAGTCGAGTAGAAAAAAAAATAAATACGTAAATTAATATTTTGTACTTGTGTAGGAATTTGCATGTTTTTTTTTGATATTCATTAAAAACACAGCTTAGTCATAAAGAAATTTGTTTTAAAATACTAGGAGGTTATATATAGACATTTATTTATTTTTTTTTTTACATATTTAGCTCTTTTTCACGCGCCAGCGCATATTTTGTCATATTTGAATATTTTTAAGAGCGTATTTCATTGTAATAAATAATAATTTTAAAAAATTAGTATTTACCTTTAAAACTGGCCAAATATACATATCTGAAAGAATATATCGATGAAATGCTCGACAATTTATATTTGAAATTATAAACCACCGAGATTATTTTATCTTCATGTGGATTACATATTATACGTTTGTTTTTGTTTTATTACTATTATTAGTTAGTTAGTGTGTTTTTTTTTCGTAACCTTTTATTGAAATTAGTTTATTATTATTATTATTATTATTATTATTATTATTATTATTATTATTATTATTATTATTATTATTATTATTATTATTATTGATTTATTATTATTATTATTGATTTAATATAAAAAATATAGAGTCGTAAATATACAATTATTTCGTATATAAATAAGTTATTTTATATAAGTGAATACCAAAAACACAAATTATTTTTAATTTAATAATACGCGTTCAAATAGTTTTCGTATTATTTCTAGTGATGTATTTTACGCATCTAAACAATTATTATTGTTAATAAAACGTCAATAATTCGAAGAGTTACTTGTGTATAATATATATGCTGATACTTATTACTATTTTCGAGATAATAATATAATTTATATTACATAATTAATTATTTATACAATTATATATGGGACGATATAGTTGAATTAAAACAATTTTTATTTTTACTATTTATACGTTAAAAATTGTTTTACAGACACTTTTATACGTGATTACTATATACGCGCGTATCTGATTTCTACGCACAAAGTATATAATATACTAAAAAAAATTTATAAATTACTACGGCAATCCAATCCGCGGATTCATAAATATTTTATCGATAAACAATCAAACGAAGACGAACGTCGTGCGAAAGAGTTCTGTTTCTAAGCGAACCGTCCAAACTGCGCTGGCAGAGTTGTAACAGAAGTAGAGTATTAAATAATCGAAACAAATTTACGAACCCGTTGCTTGTATAAATTTACCGGTTTTATTTTTGTTTTGTTTTTTAAACGTTGACATTTATCGACCGTAACGTTAAAATATATTTCGTCTTATATACGCTCGAAATGTACACTCGTTTTTTTTTATTTCTTCGCTTTTTTTAACGTTTATCTATTTATTTATTTTTAGCGCGCGTAAAATTAATATTCACGTATACCGGTGTAAATTTCAGCAGCATAATAATTACGTAAAATAGTATAAATAAAAATAGGTGGCGAGCCGCGGGCCGTTGGTGAATGTCGCTCAAGTGAATCACTCGGATAAAGATTTTACAGTTTATTTTTATATGCTATACATTTGAAAGCAACGATAAAAATCATTGCGTTCGACAAAACGATTCATATGAGCGGAACGTCGGTGTAATATTTTGCAGGGTGCGAAACAAAAACTAACCGTTTTTTTATTGATGAAAATACCTATAATATTTCTATTAATAGTCCAAAATTAAAGGAAAGTTTTTGAAAACTTTTTTTTTTAATATAAAGTTACATATATTCGGTGGGGATATTTCAAGTTTCCGTATAACCGTTAGTTTCGAAAAAAATTATCTCGTTAATTCCGTCGAAATCGCTTGTTTACCGTTTTTATGTCATTTTCCGGTAGTCTTTTTAGTTTTATATTTCTGTATAAAATACTGATTAGATGCGATTTCGTTATACCGGAAAAAAAAACTGTGACTGTAAAGATCCGAGCAATCCTTCTGGTAGAATTTTTTTAGAATTTTGGGTACACACAATAAAAAAAAAAAACACATCATTTTAAAACCAAAACGTTTCCTCGCTCCGCTCAGAATCTAAAAATTTACCAACGTTTTTATACGGTGCTGCAATATTAACGTGTTAAATATTTTTATTTATGTACGTTATCGGCTTATCACGAACAACTATATGGATTTAGTCGCGTTGAAGACATTTTATTACAGCTATAGGTATAGTATAATACAAAAATGAAAATATTGACATTCGGACACGAAAGAAACATTTCGTTTTTTTTCAGTCTGAATTATATTATGTATACTGAAATAAATTATTATATGTAATATATGCAAACTATAACCTATCCTAATCATACATACGTTTGATGCACGTTGAAATTATGTGTATATATAATAGTATGAGTTATGACTCATTTTTTTGACAATCCTTTTTTTATTAGACGCATATGACTATATCGGGCTATACACGTAGTTATACATTACCCGTTGCTCCTATTTACCTGGGTATATTGTTTTTTCCTCGGATTCGAATGCAAATGCGATTTTTATTCTTTTAAACATCTATTAAACGATTTGATAATTACGTGACTGTTTTAATTCCACGTGTATTATTAATTTGCATATGCACTTGATAACTGCGTAGACGAAAATTCGAAGATTTTTTTTTTTAAATACTATTCCAATCCAACAGACTGAATAATATTTGTTTGTGGAAAACGGTATATTTCACGTATACACACACGAAAACTATAGACGAAAATCGACCATCAACAAAGTGAAACGAATTAAATTCTCAAAAAAAAAAAAAGAATTCATCGACTTTTTTCTGGGTTATTCGATGTCTGCAGTTTTAATTAAAACTATTAAAAAAAAAAGATGTTAATTTTTTTATATGTTTTTAAATATGTTCCGGTACACTTACAAAAAAAACACTCAATCAAAAATCTATACTACCACTGAGATGACCTGCAGGGAAAAAAGGGGAGTGATGATTTTAAATTAAATTAAATTAAATTTTTTTCGTTCTAAGCGCGGTTGAATTTTCGTCTAAATTATTTTTAAAAAATTTACTCGATTTATGTACGCTTATATATTGAATTTAATAGCGAACTGTTGCAGCCAATGACATTTTTTTCACGATATATTTATTTTCTTTTAAATCAAACATTTAAACGCGCAACTTCTCGAAACGTTTCGCCGGTTTTTTTATATTTTTTTATTTTTATTGCATACCTATAAATCTTATTTATTTCACTCGGGTGTTTAGAACGGTTAAACTAATAAAAAAAAAACTTTTTTTTTAACTGCACGTGTTCGATTGTCAGAAAAACGATTATAGATGTGTAAAATTGTTGTATGTTCAGAATAGTGCTCGGTTTATTTTTTTTATTTTCGGCGCCGACTGGAAATCGTAAAATCGAAGACACTATATAATATAATATTTATTTTAGTGTTATAATTTTACGCACAATACGAATCGGACGATACACCTGTACAATAATAATAATAATAATAATAATAATAATAATAATAATAATAATAGTAATATCCTACGGCGCACTAACCCAAAACGAAATATCTGGGATTTCTTCGAAACCGTTAAAAAAATAAAATACGTGTTTGCGTATTATTAATATTATAATATACACTATACACACATTGTAAATAAAATTTTATATTCTCGCGTTGACCGTTAAATCTTCGAGTGACTATCGGTGGCAGATTTAAGAGTACATTATATTTATTCAGTCGACAAATACTTATCAGCTATTTGTGAAGGGCCTCGAAATTTTAATAAAATTTTGCGCAGTGCGGACATAGCCACAAAGTGGTCTTACAGGGATTCATTTTAACATCATTTAATCGAACAGTGTAATTATACATTGCGACAATTCACGAATACACCGCGATTTGCACGTGTCAACACCAAGGCATACTAAGTACCGATGACTATATACCTATTAAATTAAATGATCTATTCTAACTACTTTTAGATAGAGCAATATCTTTTCTCGCATTACCTTATAAACAAAATTAAGCAATTGCATATTACTGATTTTCGGCGTCATTTGTCTTGCGTTCTTTGGCCCAAACCCCCCAAGACCGACATCGCCTTCCACACGTCTCTGTCATGCACTGCTCTCCTCCGTTCTCACACTCCTATCCTCTTTGAATCCTGGCTTACAACGTCAAACTATTGTTTTCTCGGTTCACCTCTTGGTGTGTTTTCGAACTGTTTGATATTCCATAACACGATACCCCGGCTTCATTCCTTCGCATGACATGTCTGAACAATTGTTGTCTTTGTCCCCTCGGTAATACCTCCCGGATTTGTGTCATTTCTCGAAATTCCGCGCTTGCTCATCCACGTCAACACCAATCTAATTCATTATCTCCGCAGATCACTCTCGAAAGGCCAATAACTTTTTCTCTATATTTGTGCGATCAAACACTTTGTTATTGTGTTTTCCTTATAAACACAAATCTTGGACTGTAAATACTGCAATAGACCTTGTATCCGCTTTGCGTATAAGCGGTTCATTACTTTTTTCTACACCCCAATCGTTGTTTCTTTTTATTTATATTATTTTGTACTTAATTATGTAGATTTTTTTTCTGTACATTCCTCGCTTATACATATATATAGGTATGTAAAATTACTTTTATATTTCGTTTGCTATAATAAATAACCGAAAATGTAAATAAACCTATTCTGATCACGTATCTAAATATAATCTAAATACTATTTTTTTTAACGTAATACAGATGGTAATCGCAGTCCTTCAATTCGTCTACACGTTTCGCGTGTGCAATATTTTAGTGGATTTGAATTTTCCGCTTTTTGGACTGGAATTTAATTGTATTACAAGTGTGTCCGGGAGCTGTATAAGATTATTATAAATGTTAAAGATAAACACATTTTATGTACTAGGTCGTAAAATTGAAAATATTAATTTTTAAACATAAAAAAAACCTATAAAGTTATTGACATTTTCAAAACGCTAATTCAGCTCAAAATCGACAGAATTTTTTTTCACCGACAAAATTGTGTTTGCATATTATAGAAAATAAAGAGTGAACATTTCAAGTGTTTCGAAACATAAATTTATTTTTAATTTAAAAAAAAGGAAGATCGTTTGGGTTTGGTATAAAAAAAATAAAAAAAAAATGAGCTTCGAACGAATTTCGCAGAGTTCTCGGTGCAGTTTGTTTGTGTTCTCGTCGAATAAAGTCGAAAAGTGCGCGGTCAAACTCAAGAAACGGAGGAAAAATTTCTTTTACACGAAATAGTGTTCACGGACTCGTTCATTGTTGTTAAAACCAAAAATGAAATATACCCGTTTCTTCGCTTCGGTCACAATCCGATACGCGCACTGCAAGTATATATAATACATAGGCGGCATATTAAAGAAACTGGTATATACACAGTTGGACGATAATAAGCCATACAATGTTATATAATATAATAGAACTTCTTGTGAAAATGTGTATATGAACAATATACGCGGTAATTCTACTCGAATAATATGTATATATATATATATATATATATATATATATATATATATGGTTAAAAGAAGAAATGTTTAATTTAAATAATAACGTTCGTTCCAAAACGAATAAAATTACACATATACGCGTTGTAATAAATATATATACTCCCTCCGCCCCGATATAATAATAATTGTTGTGTATATTATCCGACGCCAACGGTAATTTTCATAATAGAAATCGAATTATCACGACACAATATTATATATTATCGGCGTGTCCGTAATATATTATTATTATTATTATTATTATATTGATTGATTGATTATTTTTAACGCGCTGCACAGCCCAGAAAATAAAATACAAAACCAATTTACGATTCGTAGGTATCGGTACATGACGCGTTTATATATTGTATTACGTTTTCTTTTTATTATTAGCTGTGTGGTATATAGTACTATTTTTTTTTTTTTAAGTATGACCGATTAGATTCATTTATCGATTTGTAAAATAAATTGTGATTAGACGTATACGACTATGTGTATACGCGTTATACAGAGAAGACGAAAAAAGAAAAAAATGTTAATCGATATTCTTCTTAAGGAGATTGAAAGCGGGTATTTTCTCTCTTTGTCTTACACACGTGAAACATAGCAAAATAGACGTTTCGTACTTCCAACGTACCGATCGACCTATTGGTGCGATAAGAAATTTGAAAACAGATTTGAATTCCTCGTGAATTTTACTACAAAACGACTTTCCCACTTTTTTTATTTCTTTTTTTTAAGACCTTCAAAAATGAATTATTAACAATTTTTTTTTTTAATTTGTTCGGTTAATTTTTTTAAGGGTTTATGAAAAAAAAAATTTTTAAAAAGTGGGAAAGTCGTTTTGTAGTAAAATTCACGAGGAATTCAAATCTGTTTTCAAATTTCTTATCGCACGCCAGTAGATCGATCGGTACGTTGGAAGTACGAAACGTCTATTTTACTATGTTTCATGTGTGTAAGACAAAGAGAGAAAATACCCGCTTTCAATCCCTTAAAACGCTTACGTCCGTTATACACATTTGTAAATTTAGCAGATATAAGATGGAAAATTATAAATATCCAATTTAAGAAATAAACGAATTCACTGCCTATACCTATACTGCGCACATTATATACGCTTAATATTTATAATCCGAATAATTTCTCGCGAAATTAATTGGTTTTCGTCCGCGCGCGTGGACATCGACTTTACGAAATAATATATATATTCGAATATTCCAGTAGCCATCATAATTGATTTATTGAATATAAATTCAAAATTATTGCGTACGAGTATACGTCAGTGACGTATTTACGGGATGGGGTTTCGGGTTGACCACCCCAGGACCAACGAAAAAAAAAGATTGAAAATTACATAATTGTATTTTTTTTTTTATGTCTGTACCCGAAAATTCTACCGGAAAGAGTGCTCCGATTTTCACGCGTGTAGCACTAATTTTCGGTAGCAAATCGCATCTAGTTGGTACTTCAAACAGATCGTTTTTCGATTTTCTCAATACTTTTTTTAAGCGTTAGAAAAAAAACTGCCGAAAAATTACATATAAAAACGGTAAAAAACGCGATTTCGTTAAATTCCATTATCGTTTTTTCTTCGTAATTTTAAAACTAATGCCTATAGAAACCTGACATTTTCACCAAAAACAAATTTTTCAAAAAAAAATCTTGAAAATCGTTAATTCACAATTTCTTTTTATAACAATTTCAAGTTTTTCGACAAATATATATATATATATATTTGATTTATTCTAATAATATGATCGAATTCGAAATATTATGGGGACGAAGTTCCAATGTTTCGTATAAACCCCCTTCCCCCTCCAGAGTGAAATTGAAAGTGCGCCACTGGAATACCTACGTTATACTGGATCACTCGTTTATTGATAATATAATTTTCACTGATAAATTGGATTTTTCTAAAGTATTTTCGGTTGAACAATCGATTTTGTGTGTTTTTTTTTAAACAAAGTTGTTCTAATCGTTTATTTTACGTAATAATTATATCTGTAATTATTTCGTATTAAAAACAAAGTGTATCTGGTCGAAATGTTAGATTATTATCGAAACGGTATTATACCACTGGAATTTCTATGAATTATATATAAAACGTATGTTTCGTATTGACCGCGTCGGCAAAGAAAAAAAAACCCCCCTTTCGTTTTATTAGTTTTTGGTTTACGTGAAAAAAAAAAAACTAAGTAAACGCGATATATTTCGCTCCATTAAAATACGGAAAAGCATTAATAATATGTATAACAACGAAAACGGTGCTGTGCAGCCACATTCGTGCGGATTTTATTACTTCGAACCTCTATATTATATTACATACGTGTTTTAAAATGTACACACATGCACGTGCATATTATATACACGACCACGCACTAATATTATAATATTACACGCGTATTATCCGTGTGTATATTTATTACTTATACGGTAGTAAATAATTTGAATTTTTATAGGAAAATTATTACGAACTAGAACGCGCGCTATTAAATGATGCGCGTACGATGAAGATATAATATTTATTAGTGTACGAGGCCGACGGACGATTTTTATTCGGAAATAATTTCTTTTCTTTTTTTTCACCGTACACTGCAGGTCGTCGTAAAGAGAATAATCTCTTTCTTATTCCTAAACGGTTCACATAACGCCGTTTATACAGTAACGGATTATATTGCGAACAGACGCTTATATATACATACATGTAGAATACGTTGGTCATTTATTCTTTGACTGGTGAAAATAAATCAACCGTCGTCGGTCCGTAGACGCGATCTGCGTTTAATCTGTTTTTGAATTTTCTCGACATTTCCATATCATCTGCAGTTCGGCTGGTCAAAGGACGCCCCCGTATGTATAAATGTATACGTGCGATTTTCGTTTTTCTTTTATACTTACGGAATTTTGGCGATTCATTTGAATCGTGTTTTGGCTGATGTACCTTATATATATAACCAATGATCACTTTATATTAACATTTACGACCATTATTTTTCATGCAACGAATGTAATATATAATAATTAAACTGCATAAAGTTTATTACTGCAGACTTTATTTACATTTTTGACTTTTAAATTCCTCCTCCGAAAAGAATTCCCGGCTAAGGGTCTATATCCAGTTAACCGTTACCATTTCCACGGACAGGTCCTGCACCGAGCACAAGAGTCCTATAAAAAAAAAAAAACAAAAAAATTTTTTTTTAAAGGCTCTACGCGCCTGCAGTGGTTTTCGCCCTTTTCATAGTCGCGGACCACCAGATGGACAATTTTGGGTTTCGATTCAAAAAATCACAAAGCTTTGACTGCACATTAATATATTAAATTCATTAAAACGTTAAAAATATAAATAAAATATTGCATTGACGTTTATCAATTACAAAACAGTGTATACGCTCGTAGTTTATAAATCAGCTATAGATATGCGTGTAATATATACCGCGACCGTCTTTTCTGCCGAATTCGCGTATTATCAGCTAGAAAACAATTCGTAGAGTACATTAACGACTGTCGTTTTATCGTTTCCTCGCATTGTTCAAATAATATGTATAACAAGACGCGATATACACTCGAAATATATTCGTATTTTATTATATTTTATCGGTCGGCTCGTCCGTCTTCGGCGCCACACTCATACGCGTGGTACATGTATATAGTAGTAAAAACTTGTAAATAATTATATTGTTCGAGGTAAGAGACGTGCCCATATAAATTGCGCGCACAGAAAATTATCAGCGCCCTCGCGCGTCATAAAACGGTTTAATGAAACCGTCGTATATCGTTTTCATCGTCAAAACGCCAATATTAATTCACCGCGGTGTCCCGCGAAAACACATAGACCAGTGTGCACGCTCGTATTTACTACATCGTATCTCGGAACGGATTAATTTGTATATTACGAGCAGCCTATACGACTGTAATAATTGTGTACTGCAAAATATAATTAATTATACGTCCACGCGCGTCCTCGCTCATCAAATCCCTCCTGCGTTGGCCACGAATCGGCATTAACGCCCAATAAATAGCTCAACATAATCAAACGTCCCTTAAAAAAAAAAAAAAAAATTATACTGAAATTTTAATTGAAAATCAGAGATTATTTTCAATAGCATACGCAGACGCGTATATATGTAGTATTATTTCATTTTTGATTTGATATAAATAAAAAACTACTCGCTTTTCCTTCAAAATAACTTTTTAGAGGTTTTTTTTTGTAAATATTTAAATGTGGAAAAATAAATGGCGTTTGGGGAGAGGATTCAACTCAAAAGTTTATGGCACGAAAACCTGCAGGAGCTCAAGCACCCCGCGGTCCTTATAATTATGTTCAATCGTCTAAGCGAATCGCGGTTGACCGCATCTTGCACGTCGTATAATGTTGCTCACCGTCGTACGTTTTCGGAATCTGTTAAATATATTGTCATCGCTAAATGTGATGAAGACATTGATTGAATAAATTCGAAATTCGTTGGATTTTCAAAAAAAACTCTAAACGCGCAATTACATATGCGCGTATAATTATGTTAAAAACGTGCAAAAAATAAAAATTGTTCTATATTTAATCGGGAACGATCCTGCAAATCGTGTGCGTAACTGACAACCAATCTATTTGGACTAAAAACATGCATATAAAATCCTAGCCTTAGTTATCAGCTATTATAGTAATATACGCGACGGACATCACGGATACTTATGTGGTCTGGTCGATAATTTTTCCGACAGTCATTCCATAATACTGCAGTGTATCATCGGTTGTGCAGATGCGTTATATATCGCGCAACAACATTTCAAACATCAGTTTAGAGATAATATTTTACGTATATTGTGTATCGGTTTGTCGCGCGCCCTCAATAATTACTTTAAAAACGTAGACTTTAAATACATAATATTGCTGATACGATCAACGAAAACCTAAGAACATTTATGATAATGAAGGAAATGAAAATGGTATAATGATGAGAGCTGATGACACTTTAGCAGCCGGTCATATAGGATACAACAAAATATTATACGCATTTAATTTAGTTAATGCTTTAAAGTTTTTAATCATAAGCATAACCGTCCCAAAGGGGAGGGTAAATGGGGCAAGTGCCCTAGGGCGTCCAAAGTATTATGAATGCAGGGGGCGTCAAAAAAACGAATGACAAAAAGATAAAATGTTTTGTTTTATTTTAGATATTAATTTCCCTTGTATCTATATGATGATTTCGAGGATGAGTGCATTGTATTTACTATTAAAATATATAAAATTATGTAATTAGATATTACGTTAGTTGTAAAAAAAATTTTTTTGGGGGGCGTCAAATATTATTGCCTTGGGGCATTATTGGTGGCTAGAACGGCACTGTATATATACCGGAAACACAAGCGAGTCATCATCATCATTATTTAGAAATCAATTTCATATTGATCGAAACCTGAACATAATATATTGATTTCGATCTAAATAATTCGCGTGATATACGAGCACACTTTATCGGCGAGAAACGTAAATCTTATATTATATATAATTTACGCGTAGGGAAATCAGACAAGTATATTGAAAATTACATCTCGACAAATAATACAAGAAGGGTTCGTAAAAATACTACCACACGAAATAATAGAATATGACATATACCTCTGTTCGGTACAAAATTATAGACGAAAACAGTATATAAATGTTATAATTATCGTATTCCGCCTGCAGCGGATGTACGCATATAGGTACCGTTTTTTTTTTATTTCGTAAGCGTATAGTAATTTATTAAAAAAAAAAAAACACAAGGGAATCGAAAACTGTTAGTTAGTCGATTTTTTTTTAACAATTTATACTATATTATATAATCTATATATTATACTTTGAGATGTGAGGCTCCCAGGTGGGTTCACCGACTCACGGTACAATAGCAGTACTATATCCAATACATAACTATTTTTTTTTTTTGTATAGGCAAAAAACGAACGAAATGAATAGTAAGTTTGGATAGTCGACGAAAGAAGCTGAATTTTTTTTTCAAAATTTCTTAATCGGTAGATAGTGCGCATTCGCCTGACGTTTTATCGTTCAACAGAATTAATAAACTGTCTAACGAAAGTATATAACCGACAATTTAAATGTAAATATATAATTTTTTCGTTTTTAAACAAATATAATCAAAAAATATAAAAAAGTTCAAAAACGTGCAAAAAAAAAAAATACAGTTTTAAAACAGTTTCGTTCACGACGTGGGCTTAATTGTTCGATCGCCATTAATCGAACATAAATTATATTTATACGAATAAATTAGGCGAGCTAAAATATAATTTGATTTAATTAAACGCGTATATCATTATTATGCGGTATATTCTTTCTGTCCGTATGTATCGTATAAAACTAGTTTTAGGATTGCCAAAATAATAACGTAAATTATTATTTGCAAACGGAAAAAAAGATATATATATATACACGCTTTGTACCGTATAATTTCTGTTTAAAACGATTAAAATACGTTAAAATTTATTCGTAAAAAAAAAAGAAAAAAAACGGTTTGTAGAAAATCGGCTATGGACGTTTGTTATTTCGAAAATAATACGTCGTAAGCGGCGAAAGAAAAACGCGTGTGTAATGTCAGTGTTTATATATTATAGTTTTACATTTTCGTTGTACGATAATTTGTAATAACAATAACCTACTATTAGTGTTAGTGGTAATAGTAAATAGTAGGTACGGCACATTTTTCAATATTATTCACACACAAAAAAAAAAAAAACACGAATGCTGCAGTACGACCTCCGAAATCACGAAGGTTTTGTGTAGCTAAGTTTACCGTAAAGTATTCGTTTTTTGTTTGGGTTTTTTTTTTTCTAACTGTGTATTGGAATTTTTTTTTTCTCCGTGTCCAATAATCACTTTATTTATTTCTAATAATTTTTATAACAATCAACAACAAAAAATATCATTAATATCCATCCATAAAGAGTCGTGTATACAAAAAGTCAAACGAAATTTCTCCAGTATATAGCCGAACGCATGCGATATACTGTTTTCGAAAGAAAAAAAAACGCTTAAACAATATAATATGAATATTCAACGATATTATTAAATGTTTCAGTGATTTTACGTTTTTCTTATCGGTAAGCCGTTGCTTCGTTCCGTATATACGTCACATTTACATCGAAACAATAATTTGCATACAATACGTATAGGTAACACCACGTGGCATATATTATAGGTACGACGTAATTTTTTTTTAATAAACGTTTAAAACGCTTTTACGTATAATATTGCATCCGCAGTATATAAGGAGAATATCAAATAATGATTTTTTTTTTTTTTAATTTTAAAATCGAACGTTTTATACAACAACACTGCGTCGTAGTAATAGGCACGATTCGTTTATATAGGAGAAATTCGTAGAGTACAATGCAAGAATATTACAGTGAGTGTTGAGCAATATTTAGCGTGTAAATTAACTAGCTAAAATATGTATTACTTATACCTATAAATCGTAACTGCAATGCGATAAATAAGAAAATTGACACATATGTGTATATATATATTTTTTTTATGTATAATAACTGTTTTTGTCCGAAAATAACGCGTTATATCGTTCATATATAGAATAAAACTACTCTGAGCAAACGCGTCCATCGGAAATTGACACATATGTGTATATATATATTTTTTTTATGTATAATAACTGTTTTTGTCCGAAAATAACGCGTTATATCGTTCATATATAGAATAAAACTACTGTGAGCAAACGCGTCCATCGGACGATGATGATATTTTATTCAATAATATTATTCGTCCATACACGGATTGGACAGACTACGCACAAGAGTATAGCTAACCTCGAAATCGGAAAATATAATCGTTTATATCGTCGTAATAAAATACGTTAATTATAATAGTTTGTTACCAAATATAATAATCGATTTGCAACCAATATGACAATCCGTTAACTGTGTATATTAACACAATCCACATTATCTTATTATACATTTTGCCCAACTCTCCTCTAAATTCTAATAAAGCACTGTACCATCTGATTCGTACCGGTCGAATTTTGAAAGACACTGCAGAGTAGTGTCCGCATATATAAACGAGAATACAAAACGACCGAATAAAAATTATAATATTTTTAGAAAATAACTCGCGAAAAATCTTTTGGAAATTGTTTTTAAACAAATTTACATCGCGTCGAAATGTTTTCTCGGCGAAAATATGTACTCGTATATATCCGCGTGTTTCACGGCTGATGAGTTCGTTTTTTTTTCGTGTAATAATGACCGAAATAATGGACATACATGTGTCAATAAATATTTCTACTCTACATAAACATTATAATAATTTGCTGGAAATAATACATCGTATATATTTGAAATAATTTGGAAAAAAAAAATGGACATTTTTCTGAGGAGAATGTAAACGAGAGTATATTATTATTATATACACTTCGTTGTAGACTGTACAAGTCATATTATCGTGTGCAGTGGAAAAAAATGTATTAAAAAAAAAATAAATAAAAAATCCCATCAGCAGACTCGTATAGTATATAGTTCTGCCTATATTATGTAAAAAAAAAAACGTAATTTTTATACGAAATCGAGGTCAAGGTAACGCGTTTTATAATATCTAATTATATATATACATTTATAAAATCGAGTACGAACGAAATTATTACAAGAAAAATGTTTAATTAACTACGTTTCGCATCGAGGACAAGACGCGTTAAATAAGTGTGCTAATAATAAGGATGATTATATAGATTATACGCATTACATACTGCACATGCAGTGGCGTAATCGCGTGCGAGGTAGAGTCCCGGGGTTGACTTTTGTAAAAGAAGAACAATCATTCCAATTTCCAAAGTATAATTGGTTAGAAAAATTGCGCTATTTCGGGGCGTGAAAGAATTGTGTACCTATAAAACGCATAACATTTATTAACAAAAGTACAATAAAATCATACTTTTCCCAAGCAAATATAACGAAATACTTTAAAACAAACATTACGTTTCAATTTTTTTTTTTTAGGGACCCAATTATTTCCCCTGCTCCCCCCACGGATACTTTCGCCACTGATAATTATACACGCATAATGCGTGTCTCCTAAACTATACAAAAAGAGATGAGTAATAATTGCAGCGTGCCTATATGTTATTCTATATTTTTTTTTTTTTGAGAACTGGTTTAAGGATTTCGATTAAAAATGGATTTGAACGATTTCGTAAACGAACTGTCCGCGCAGAACGTCTCCCATCCACGGTCACATTAAAAATTCCCATAACGTTTTCTCGCCCATTATTTAACGTGTAATTAGCAATATGAGTTTTTCTCATCAATGCCCACGTATGTGTAATTACGATAGCACGCGATTTGCAGAAATCGCTCGGCACGTCCTCCAGGCCAGCGAATAAAAGTGTTTTGAAAAATTCACGCGTGTCTCTAGCCAAAACTACCCGTCTTCCCCTTCTCTCTCTCTCTGTCTCTCGAGTGTGCGGCAAATTATAAAAAAAAAAAATTGTCACTATAATTATACGCGCTGAATAATTGGTGTTGAAAACATCATAAGAATTTTAAAATACGGCGGTGGAGTCGGCGACAACAATAAAATAAGCTGTGTTGTTCATGTGTGTAAGACAAAGAGAGAAAATACCCGCTTTCAATCCCCTTAAAACGAAATTTATTTTTTTCTTCTTTTAACTAGGGAAATTCTGCAGGAGTCACGCGAGCGATTTAAAGACCGATAGTGCGCCGTCTCGTAATATCACAAGAACGTATGATAAGTTTTCCCGAATAAAAAAAAATTATTTTTAAATTAATTTAAATTGTAATCGAAGTGTGATATAATTTCTATCAACAATTCGTCGTCGCGCTACTCGTGTACATAAAAAAACGATAATACATTTTTTACGCCGACGATATATATATACAATTAAATACTTGGGTAAATAATTAATATTTAAATAATTGTGAGACGCTTTTATTTGAACGAAATATTGTTTATTTTTCTTCTACTTATATTATACCGGTACGATATTATTAAATAATGTTATTTTATTATTATTATTATTTTATATATAGAAAAAACCCGATAAAATGTTTTTATTCGTGCTCGGGTTTATCGAAAATAGTTTTATTGTATAATCGGTAGGTATTATAAAAAAAAAAATGGAAATAATTCCGAGAGAATTAGGGAGAGAGAGAAAAGGTGGAATCCGTTTTGATCGACGTGTATTTTTAATATATCACTATTGTCGATCATTCGCCCCAAAAAACACCACCACCACCATTCCGATCAGAAATCGTCCGTGCTGAGAAATATTTTAAAGATTTTCAGCGTCAGCTGTATACCCGCAGCGACAGAATGTATATATATTTTTTTCATAGCTTCTATGAGTTCAGGGCCTTATTACTGCTTCTACTGTTTCACGCCACCTTTATCTTGATTCTCTTCTAGTTTTAATCATAGTACACGTTTTCCTAGGTCTGATTTCACTACCTCTGCCTATAGGTCTTTTCTCATCGATCGTGACTGTCATTATTTTTTTTTTAAACATTATAATGTATAGGATCTCCCACGACGTGTCCCACGAATTCCAAACGTTTGCCTCTTA
Source organism: Slavum lentiscoides (assembly GCA_032441835.1). NCBI lineage: Eukaryota > Metazoa > Arthropoda > Insecta > Hemiptera > Aphididae > Slavum > Slavum lentiscoides. The sequence goes on from CM063708.1 coordinate 18,743,062, forward strand.
TAAGTGATTCGACTGCGCTGGGTTTTAGGTACATTTGGTATATACCCACTACACTATTGCAGGTTCTCATTCCGTGCTCCCCGTTTTCCATGACACGTCGTCACAATTGTTTTTCATACAAACGTCAGCAATTTCTCTTCGTCGTCCTTCGGCAACGGATTCGGATCCATAGGATACTGCAGTGGCGTATTTAAGAGATTTATTTGAGGAGGGAGATGACTAAAAAAAAATGTTCTCTCTCCACTCGAAATATTTATATATATATACATGAACCTTAAATTTTTATACACTTATAATATATCGTTTAACAAAACAAACTCTAGATAGTCTTCTGGTATAGGTTCTTTGGCGATTTCTTCGATTATTTCCTCGACGTCTATAATTTAATGTTATTTCGGATACAGATAGTTCATTCTACCCGTACTCTAAAATTAAAATCAATTATAACAAATACAGAAAAGTTAGTAAATATATAATGAAAAATGTGTATGCAGTCGTCTTCGTAATACGGAATTTCTCGAAAACGTTTTTAAAACGTGAAAATGCAACGCGTTCAGGAGTCGAAGATCGCGCGCAAACGTTCTAGCTATACTAAACGTTTTCCAATAAAAAAAAAATGTTTTATTATGTACCCGCTACTGACAAATTGCTCTAAAAGGAAGATAGAACCGGTCGTAGATATTTCAGTAAAGGGCACGACGGAATAATATTAAAAAATGTACATTTCAAAAATGCCGGTCCTCCGTCGTGCCGCACCGTTTGTCGAACAGGCTACGCTGGTTACGACGGCGGTGGCGTCGTCGACGGCCGTGACGATTACTTTTCTCATGACATATTACACTGCAGCGCTGGTGTATACGGCGACACCTATAAAACATATTACACACTAGTTTTTTTATTATTATTATTATTATTATTATTATTATTATTATTATCCGAAACGTTCGCTCGTCGGGTGAAAAGCAGACGACCGATAGTCGTCGATTGTTCGATTTAACGAGCCGTGGAAAATGGACTGCTTTCAAAACGACCGTACGCTGCAGCTGCGCAGTGGACGCCACAAAAAGTAAAAACGCGTTACTCGGCTCTGACAGTTTACGAATACGCGCGCGTCTCGACAGCAAACGTTTTTCTAGAGACGTCCACACAACAATCGTTAAAAATATGTACGCGACGATATAATATAGTAATGACATTGAAAACGACAACGGTTTTTTTTTTTTTATTATTATTATTATTATTATTATTATTATTATTATTATTATTATTATTATTATTATTATTATTATTATTATTATTTCTACCGTTTAAAATAAATTATAATAATAATAATAATAATAATAATTCGTTAAAGTTCGCCAAAAATTATTAATGCCGACGCGCAAATAATACCGTCGTTCAATGTGCGTGTATTCGAGGTGTCCTGCACTGCAACAGTTACTGCGGTTGAGCTCTTTATATAACTTTTAAAACGCGCGAAATAATAAGAAAAAATTAAAACAAAAAAACATTTTATCTAAAATAACGCTGCTGTATTTGTTTTTAATTTTCTTGGTAAAAAAATAAGTTCAAACAGTTTTTCTTTGCAATTTCGTGCTATTTATAGCATTTATAGACATTCGAGTTATTTTCAAGTCGCATTAAATGATTAATATTCTCGGTTTTAATTCGCGAAAATTCCATACTACAAATTAAATTATAAACACAGGATAATATTTTTAACAAAATTTTTTTTTTTTAATTTTTAATTTTTTTTTTTATCGAATTTATTTTTCAAATTTAATACAGTAATATCAAAACTCTAAAAAAAAAAACCTTTGAGTAATTCACTCGAGCGACGGTCACGGCTAAATTTTTCTCTTCTTTTTAGATTTAAAATAAAAAAATTAAAGTTAGCTTTAAAATACATTTTTTTTTTTACGGAACAGGCCGCGACGACCGCAAAGATTTCGCGAGATGCTTACGAATTATTTGCGACGTCCGCGCGCCTAGTGAATTCATTCCCCTCCGACTTCTGCAGCTGACTATACTGTATACGACGACGTTGTACATTTATTCCACAAAATCCGTATGACCGTATTATAATACTATAAAATAATAATATGTTTATACACACCGTTATGTGCGCGTACCGAAAGCGAATTATTATAATATTCTACTAAAGAAAACCTGTTTTATTTTGTTTATTTATATTTCGGCGGATTTCGATCGTATATAAATAATGATACGCGTAACGCGTTAGCGGTCATGGCGGTTTTCGTTATTACAATAATTTGGCCCAAATTTCCGAGGTCGCACATAAAACGGTTTATTAAATTTCTCATTCGTTATTCTCGCACATCGCCCGCGCGGAATTCGTTTTCCGTTTTTTTTAACGGGTGACAGATCGTGTAGACTGCGCATGGATTTCTATTATATTTTTTATGTGTATATATTTAGAATTTGCAAAAAAAATGTTGTATTCGAAACTATTTATGATTCAGTGATCAGTGGCGCAATAACGGGATGGCTGCAAAGTCCCTGGACTCGCGCGGAAGGCCCCAAAAGAATCCTAGTAAATATTTGTGTGTAGAAAATTGTTGAATTTTGTTTTGGAAATTCACGTCATACCGTTTATAATGTAGAGACTAAAGTATAAAAATAATAATAAATATTAAAACAGTACTATATTATTGTTTATTAACGTGATACGTGAATGTGATAGAAGTTAAATTTTGTAAAATGAATTGATGAGTTTTTTTTATTTAGCATAAATATACGAGAAGGGCACAAACTTGATACCGCCCTGTGGCCCCATATTGTTTATAGTTACGCCACTGGTGGTAATGTACATTGTAATACGTTGTAACGTACTATATAGGAATTTGAATTTTTAACAATTTTTTTGAAATTATAAAAAAATTTTGTATTTTTAATCTCGTGTTCGATATTTTCATCTCTTAAATACAAAAAAAAACCTACAACGTCCCAGCAGCTGTTACGGATTTTTCAAAATAAATAACCGCGTCGTTTTACGCGAAAATCGCGGCGGTTCGCGCAAAATTTTTAAAATCGTGATTAAAGCCATTATATAAAGGTATTCCTTATAACGACTGCTTATAGAGAATAACGTATGAAAATAGACTGTATAGCTATTCGGCTTGTATTAAATGTTCAGAAGTTAAAATTTTATTAATTTTCGATCGTAAAAAACGAGACATTTTTCGTAGCTCAACATCTAATAATTGCTATATATGCGTATTATAACCCGCAAAAATTGGAAGAACATTTTTTAAAAAAAATTTTTCACTTATATTTACCGTTATTTTTCGAAATGCCGGAGAAATACAATAATTATAATTTTGACAAAATTTCCCTTTTCAACACGATTCTTTTTTCCGTTCGGTTTTAAGAACTATCGAGAAAAATCGAAAAACGTATGTGTCGAATGAAATACCAATAATAACAAAATAGGATTTGTTACCGAAACGGAAAATGGGATCGAACTCATAATGTAAACCTATATATCTGCAGTGTACTACTACATATATTAAAACGTTTTTATATAGACCAAAAAAAAAGAAAAATTAACATAAAAACCAAATACATATATAATACAGTCTCTTCGTTCAGAATCTAAAAGTCGGAGAAAATGTTAAATCCGACAATCCGCTGTGTGAAAATGCCTATAAATTAATTTTTTTCCTAAAAAATTTTTTTTAAAACGTGTATACGTTTTATTCGAGTTTAACGTGATTTGTACGACGGCGAGACTTCGATGGACACTCGAATGTTTATTCGTATTTTTACGCCTAAAACCGAAAACGTGAAATGTGTAAGTACACTGCACATAATATTATACATATATAAAAACGTGACTACCAATCCTCTGTGTGCTGCAATACACGGTTCTTTCGGAGATATTATATTATTTCGATTATGCTCTTACATAATATGTAATATTACGTTATAGTGTGCGCAGAGGAGATTTTCGATAGATTTCACGATTTTGAAAATTTCGATTTAATAGTTTTAACATAGAAATTGTTTCCCTTTTCGTCGTATATTATAATATATAATATTTTCATTCCTCGTTCGACGCGACGCTGCTCTTCTGTTCGGCGCAGTGAAAGCCGAAAAACGTTTTTTTGCTACGGGGCCTCGGCCGCGACTATATACTTGGACAAAATATGCCGTACACTGCAGCCATTTCATAAATATACATATTATGTAGACATAGGTATTTTTGGTAAATAATTTTTTATTGAGTAAATAATTATAATAGTTACATATATTCAAATTTAACATTTTTATATACAAATTTAAAAAATATTGCACAATATAATACTACAAATTGCACAGTACCTATACATTACTATATATAAACAAATAAATAAAATAAAATACCGATTATAATAATATAATATACCAAAAATGCTGATTTACTCGAACATAGCAAAACGAAATAGTAGTTACATCTTCACCAACAAACATAATAAATGGTTGAATGGTAGCACCCCACTGTAAGTATTTATCTTGTCTTAGTGTGAAGTCTGTATGAAAACTATGTTTTAAAAAATAAATAAAATAAAAACATATTTAATTACAAAATAACTAAAATTATTTTTAAATTTAAAAAAATGGCGAGCAGCAGTGTGTTGTGGATATCGCTTAAGTGAATTACTTAGACAAATATTTTAGTTTTATTATTACTATAAATTTGAAAGTAATGATAAATCATTGCATTCGATAAAAGGATTCTTTATTTATTACTATTACTAGAATTACTTTATTGCATATCCATTATGTAGATATTTAAATATAATAATTATCTTACTGTTATGTGTGTAGCAAAGGCTGAAGAAGATTTTTGTAGTGATGGTTTCCAAATTTATTATTTTTTTTTATTTGTGTCTTTATTGAAATTAAATATGGTATTAATAATATTCTAATTATATTAGAAGTTCTTAAATCTGAAAAAAGTGGTAGAAACTAATCAAACACAAAGTAATAAATACATAATATGAAATCTGTGTCATTGTTTTAGAGCTTGAATAATAAACAATAATTGTTTGTTAGTATACTTTATTTTATTTATTTTAACTGAAGTATGAAATTAATTCAAATTTTTGAAAATACATTATTACGTAGGTACCTAATGATAATATGAGAAATACATACATAAATATATTAGAAATGAATGCCAATGAGTAGTATAATGATAATAACGAAAATTTATTTTTCATAAAATATATATTATCAATGACCACGGGGTAAAAACGAGCCTGTGTTTGTGTGTTTTCCTGTGAGATTCCCCCAAAAAAAAAAAATAATAATAATAATTTTCGAACCGTATAAGCAGTATATATTATTTATATTATTATTATTATTTAGTATTGATAAATATTGAAATATTTCGTATAGTCAACGCGCATTCAAGTCTATATGCGTATAATTTAATTTAATAATGTTATTTTACGTATTGTAATAAATAATAATTTTTAATAATTATTGTAATCGGTATTAAATTAATACAAACACTGATTTCGTATTCATAAAACATATTAAAATGTAAATTATTTAATATATGAATACGGCAAATGGGCGAGGGGCACGAGCCCTCCTGTGCCCCCCTTAAATACGCCACTGCGGTGCCGGTGTGATATGAGTTAAAAATACATAATATCTCGCGAGCATATACCTGCATTTATTGTTATTCGCAGGAAAATGAATTTTTTTTTTCCTTTTCGATTTCTCTTATTATACATTTTGTTGGCAAATCTACGTAAATTTATATATATATTATATATATATAATAATCGTATAAAAATAATAATATTTCTGCGCGTAGATACTACACCGTACACGTAATAATAATAATAATAATAATAATAATAATAATAATAATAATAATAATAATGTTTCTTTAATACTAATATGGACTTTCTACGTCGAATAATAATAATAATAATAAAAAATCACGACAATTGTACCGAAAAGAGCGACCCATCGGTAATAATAATTAGCAATATATACCGCGCTCGGTAATAGTAGTAGATGATATCGTGTCGAGAAGTAATTTATATTTCGATATTATTTTCTTACTCGTTATTCCGCTGCCAAAAGACGTTTTCTCTTGGGCGCGAAACAATTGTATTTCCGACGCATTAAACCGAATATAATGACGTGTATATATAACATAATGCGTATACTTACCTATAGGTACATCTAGTCTGCAGTGAGCACGAGTGTATTATATATATGTACACACAAATGGCCGAACAGGAAAGAAATTTCGTACTGCGATTTATTTCGTTTTAAATCTACAAAAAAACCACAAATCGTTTCCTGCAGCATACAAATTTCACTTGATTCGAAAACGACGCGGTTTTTTTTTTTAATCGGATTCTCCTGCAAATATATCATTTGAGTTGAGAGAAAAAAAAACACATTTTCATATAATATATACGGTGTATTTAACGAATTGAAATGTATATAACCGATTACTGTTATTTCAAATTTATATACCGAGTCATCTGGTAGAATTATGTCTAATTATATTGTGTATCGCGTTTAAATATTTAAAACGCGCACATACTACGCGAAACAATTTTAATTTTTAAGATCGGCTTGGCCAGCCATAAATGTATTGTAAAAAAAAAAAATATTATTTTTTTAATTTCAATCTCATGTCGTTCGAAATAAGTTACAGTACATATTATAATATATGTATTTAAAAAACATCAAAAAGTCATCAATATTATTTTGTTGTTTACAATATATACGCTTATGTACCGGAAAATGTTTGAAAATTTAGTTTAGATAAAAAAAAAACAAAAAATCTACGCCAGAAGATATACTCAAGTTTTTTAATTACATTTTAGAATAATATATATTAAATATTGTTATTTCGTGACGTTCCTAAGAAACCAAGCTATTAGTAAATTTAAAAAATATACATAGAATTATATATAGTTTAAAAATATAAAAAAGAAAATTTTAATCGTTTAAAAAGAAAATTATCAATTTACTCGACGACGTAGTTTTTATCGATTCATTAAATATAAAAAGGACGACCCGTTTTCGTAGGACGTATAGACGGGTAAAATATTGCTCTATACACGCGAAAAATGAAAATATAATTTTCCTATATATATTATATTGAAACAAATAGTAAAAAAGAGAAAAAAACTGAATTCATATATTTCGGTGAAAAAATAAAAATAATAATAATAACCGCATACTATCATTGTCGGAAGAATACACGCGTATATTATTATCTATATAATCGGTCAATCATCGCGGAATAAAAAAGAAAATTTACTCGATAATTTTTAAGCGCTGGCCGTGTACCGCGTATAGTTATTATTTTTCGTATTTTTTATATATTGCACATACCTATTTATATATATACTTGCTTAAATAACTGTACATATAATAAAATTACCAGAGCGTAAGGCGCCGTCGTTGCGCAATTTTTTTTTTTTCAATAAAACGTTATTTTCTTTGCTATGTTTTTTTTCTTCTCGAAAGTTTATAGTTATTACATAACCGCGTAAAAATGTGAAGCTGCAAAAACACAAAATCCTTCGCGATATGTTTCATGCCTGAAACACTTTGTGTGAAATTCAAAATTACGTTTTACTGTATACATATAAGAAATAATTTACATATCAACACGTATCGAGTGAAATTATTAAATAAAAAACTTCTCATCGGCTGTTTCGGAATCGTTCGAAAACGGTTTGTCGATCTGCCGCAGAAAAAGATTAATGATTTTCGAATTAGTTTTTTAAATAAAATCGGATTTCGTGAAATGTGAATAAATCAAATGTTGACAGTAAAGCGCGATTTTTACTACAACAAAAAACTACGAAAATATCCAAAAACTATAAATATATATACTATTTACCGTGCAAATATGTTAATTATACTTATTATTATTATTATTATTATTATTATTATTATTTTAGATTCTGAACGAAGTGATCATTTTACAATGATGTATATTTTTTTTTTTTTTTCTATCCTGCTGTGTACAGATTTTCGACCAGAAGTAGTGCTCCGATCTCTTCGGTCACAGTTTATTTCCGGCAGCAATTCGCATCTAGTTATTGGTACATTTAGAGAGGTCATTTTTCGATTTTCTCAAAAGCGTCTAAAAGTGTAACTCAAAAACGGTAAAAATGCAATTTCGTCTTAATCGATTGTTGTTTATTTCTTCGTAATTTTGAAACTAATAGTCATATAGAAACCTGAAATTTTCACAAAATATGTTACTTTAGACTATATTTAGTGAAAAGTAATAAGCTTCGCTCAGAATCGTTTTATCGAATGCAATGACATTATCATTGCTTTCAAATTTAAAATAAAAACAAAACTCTAAAATCTTTATCCGAGTAATTCACTTAAGCGATATCCACAACACCACGCGGTTCGTTACCTTTTTTTTTTTTTTATTACTATTATTATTATGTTTTTATAGCTATCGCATTATTATATATATATACACACATAACCGACTTGCGACGATTTAAAAAAAAACGTCGTTTTATACAACTATTTAAATATAAGGCCTGCGTCACACTACAGCGGTTGCACCGCGCGGTAGCGCCGCGCGGCGCAACCGTTAAACAAAAACACATATATGTTTATGAACCACGTCACACACGATCGTTTCCATTGCGTTCTACCGCTCACTACCGCTCGGTACCGGAACGTGTCGCGGTTTGACAACAGCGCCGCGCGGTTATTTTTAACCGCTCGAAACGAAAACCCGTGGTTTATAATCATACGTATCACACTACAGCAGTGGTAACGCGCGTTTTACGTAAACAAAATATGTAAAAATGAACGTATTCGACACAGACGTTTTCATCTCCGAGATAGTTTTTGTAATCCATCCTACACAGCATTTTCATGCAATTAAATACCAACACTTGCTAATGTAGGTTATTTATAAAAATATTATGAGAATCGTACTTACTATTGTAATACTTTTCAAAAATAAATATAATATATTATATTAATAATAAAAATATAATTATTAAATAAAGAACACAAGTGGACAACGAAAAATGTGCAAACAAAACGTACGTTTTCCCGCGTTTACGGCGCCAATTTACCGCGCGCCGCGCGGTCAACCCATAGAACAGAGATTAAGCCTAATACAAATACCTAACCTAATACCTAATACCTAACCTAACCGCTGTAGTGCGACACGTCTCTTATCGCGCGGTAAATTTAACGAGATAATACCGCGCGGTGCTACCGCTGTAGTGTGGCGCGGGCCTTACATTTAGAATGAGACATAATAATAAAAATATTTTTAGAAAATTATACGAATTTTTTCGCTTCCTGTAATATTACCTGTAATAGAGCTGTTATAACGCGCGCGCGTAATAATATATTATGCCGTCTCTGTATATTATATCAACGCCGGCGTATTGTACCCTATCTAATTGATCGTTTGTATATTTTCATTTTTTTTTTTCGTCACGGTTTTCGCGCGATATTCAAAGTGAACGTTTAAAAAGTAATTTTAAATTTTTTGCCTCCATATACACGCGTCGTATATTATATATTTTACTCGTCTTTATAATATTGTAAATTATACGCGTTTATAAATAATATGTTCGCCTTCGCCGTTCGCCCCGTAACGTATATATATATATATATATTTTATAAAAATAAGACGTGGTTAATATTTTTTCACCTTCTCCTCGCCAAAATATATAGAAATTCGTTTGAAACGTGTCTAGTTTTACAGTGCGGAAAATTCATATTTATCAAAAACCTCCTAATAATACCGTCACACGCGTATAAAAAACGCGCGTAAACGATTAAAAACGATAACGAATGAAAATATTAATTAACAAAAAAAAAAAAAAGAATTTTCTTTTTTCGAAGCGAGGATAATATTATTTTTACATTTTCGCCTCCCCCCTTGAACATCATGTGGCCGCACACACCGACGGCGCGTCAGCCGATCGTAATAAAACGGGAAGAGAAAGTAGTCACCAGACCGCGCTACGACGCAACATGGAGGGGGTAGCAGAAAACGCTTATAAATAGAGGTCCGAAACCATCGGACCGCTCAGTGTAGTCACGGCGGGCAGGCGCGAACAACGCAGTACCGCTATTTAAATGCGCCTTTCTGCCACGCCCTTCTATGATGTGTCGCAGCGCTATCTGGTGAGTACATACTTTTTATATTTTATTGTTATTTCGTTTAAGTTCCGTGTACGCTGTTCTTCCTTATTTTACGTCTTCATTTCGTCTCCGTACATTAATAGATCTTTCTTCTTGGTTATTACTCGTCGTGGAATGAACCGTCGTATTAGAATATACGTTCAAACTTTTCGTTAAATTCCGAAATTTTGAAAAGTTTTACTGCGATTTCGGTAAAAACAAATTTTTTTCGGTAGAATTAAAAATTCGGTAGAAAATTTTAGTTTTCGAAAATCGCATTAATTATGATATTTCTTCTTTTTTTTTAAAACGTCAACAATAATAGTTTTTAGACATCGCACGATTAAAATACGCGGCTTTGCAGTAAAAAAAATATTGATTGTATAATTCATTAATACATTGTAAACTGCTTACGGTATAAGAGCTGGTTCGCCACCTGCGAAATTAATATTTTTCAATTTTTTTTCTACAATATTAATTCCACATAAAATCCTACAAACTTGTATAATTTTTACATTTCCAGAAACGAATATTTTTTTCTTAATGCGTAAGACTAGAAAATAGACAAAATTTTATTAAATACTTTAAATTTATCCACGCCACAATATTATATAAATAAATACGAATAAAATTCGTTTAAAGTTAAATTTTTTATTTTTCTAAGGAAATTAATAATAACAGCTGGACGTGCGATTTGTGTTAGTAAAAAGTTTTTCAAAAGTTTTGGTCTCTTGCAAACTATTTAATATAGAATATCAATAATAACTCGAGCATTAGTTGCATGTGTAATCATATAACATAATTTTTTTTTTATATATATAATATAATGTTGCCTTTTCATTTGGATAAACGATAATAAAATATAGACGTTTCCCTACATTTCCAATACCGATCGATTTGTATAGATTATACAGTGCGCGGGAGCGATAGGAAATGTGAATTCTTCGAAATTTCGAACAAAAAAAAAAAGAAATGGTTAAAACTATTTCAATATTTTAAACCTGTTTTTAATGCTTAGTTGAAGACAAACTCGGTAATCGTGTACAGATAAAACGAAAAAAAATTAAATAAATAGTAAACGTGTAAAATAAACGAGTAAACGTGTAAACTAGAATACAACGAGAAAAGACGAATCCTTCATTCATTTCATTTCATTTAAATACGCGAAATAATATTATGAATAATAAAAATATTAATAATAAAGATTCTATACGCGCGTACTATCAGTCAATCAGACAGCGTCAAACAAAACACCCGCGTATAGAGACATGGCGCGTCAGCCGACAGTAATAAAACCGAAAGAGAAAGTAGTCACCAGATAGCGCTACTAAACAAAGTAGAGGGGGCAGTCAGAAGCTTATAAATAGAGGTACGAAACCGTCGGACCGCTCAGTGTAGTCACGGCGGTCAGGCGTGAACAACGTAGTTCGCGCCTGACTGCGGTGCTGTGTGTGTGTGTGTGTGTGTGTGTGTGTGTGTGTGTGTGTGTGTGTGTGTGTGTGTGTGTGTGTGTGTGTGTGTGTGTGTGTGTGTGTGTGTGTGTGTGTGTGTGTGTGTGTGTGTGTGTGTGTGTGTGTGTGTGTGTGTGTGTGTGTGTGTGTGTGTGTGTGTGTGTGTGTGTGTGTGTGTGTGTGTGTGTGTGTGTGTGTGTGTGTGTGTGTGTGTGTGTGTGTGTGTGTGTGTGTGTGTGTGTGTGTGTGTGTGTGTGTGTGTGTGTGTGTGTGTGTGTGTGTGTGTGTGTGTGTGTGTGTGTGTGTGTGTGTGTGTGTGTGTGTGTGTGTGTGTGTGTGTGTGTGTGTGTGTGTGTGTGTGTGTGTGTGTGTGTGTGTGTGTGTGTGTGTGTGTGTGTGTGTGTGTGTGTGTGTGTGTGTGTGTGTGTGTGTGTGTGTGTGTGTGTGTGTGTGTGTGTGTGTGTGTGTGTGTGTGTGTGTGTGTGTGTGTGTGTGTGTGTGTGTGTGTGTGTGTGTGTGTGTGTGTGTGTGTGTGTGTGTGTGTGTGTGTGTGTGTGTGTGTGTGTGTGTGTGTGTGTGTGTGTGTGTGTGTGTGTGTGTGTGTGTGTGTGTGTGTGTGTGTGTGTGTGTGTGTGTGTGTGTGTGTGTGTGTGTGTGTGTGTGTGTGTGTGTGTGTGTGTGTGTGTGTGTGTGTGTGTGTGTGTGTGTGTGTGTGTGTGTGTGTGTGTGTGTGTGTGTGTGTGTGTGTGTGTGTGTGTGTGTGTGTGTGTGTGTGTGTGTGTGTGTGTGTGTGTGTGTGTGTGTGTGTGTGTGTGTGTGTGTGTGTGTGTGTGTGTGTGTGTGTGTGTGTGTGTGTGTGTGTGTGTGTGTGTAATAATAATAATAATAATAATAAAGTTTGCATCCACGTGTACGATCGGTCGCTTTTAACATTTGAAAACCACGCGTTGTATACCGAGAACGGAAATCGATTTGTACCTTTTCCCTCTATGATTTCATTGTTTTTAATCAACAGAAATCGATTATATTATTAGATTTTTTTTTGTTTACTTTTAAATGACGGTCGTTTATAGAGGAGTTAATAAATACTATACACTGCAATAATATAGCGGCATACCAAAAACGTATACATTTTGATCACCTGCAAGATTTTCAGAAAAACAAACACGAGTCTATAATTTTTCTTCTTTTTAAACCGGTTTATTTTTTGCCGTCGTCTTCTGTAGATCTTGCGCACGAAATATACGAATAGATATATAGATATATTACACGTACAAGCAGAGCAATAGTAAACTATTTCTCCACATATATATAAACCCGTTAAATCGAGTTAATATAAAAAAAAATACAAAGTGTAAAAAAAATAAATAGTTGCTTCTTATTTTTCGTTTTAACTTAAAAAAAAACTTTTTGTGATTTGTGTTTAAAAAAAAAAAAATGTAAAAAAATCAAGACTTCTCGACCCGTTTCCCTTCCCCCCCCTTTTTTTCATTTCTTCGCACAAGTAATTATTATAATATACATTCGGACGTTTTGTCTAATTACGAATCCGATCGACTACCTACCTATTAATTAAATATTATACCGTACCGCCACCACTGCAGGTTTAAACCGGCCGATTTACACATTTTTACTTTTTATTTTTTACTCGATGTAAACGATATTACCTACCGCTATACGTACGCGATTAACGCGCGTTTTTATTCTCAAAATTAATTATACACGAAATCTGTATAGTATTACTATTATTACGCTATTATTTATACATCTAGTTATATTCTCCAAAAACTCGATCAGCTGATCGAGTTTCGCTTCTCTAACGTTCTCTGGTAGTGTATTACAGTCACTGTATATGTGACGCTACACGCGAGATTACCGCCGGCGGCGATGGGGAGGGACACGTTTAATTATTAAATGTCCCGTTTAAAAACGTTTTGGAAAAAAATTACCACAATAATTTTGTTTTAAACAAGTGCATTTGTATATATTATACGCGTTTTCTATACACGCGTAAAACGGCACTTGGTAGAAACTATAATAATGAGTAGGTATCTGTAAGGCCCGCGGATTTGCGTGTTTTTTCAAACAGTCTAAACAGGAGCTATATAATTATAGCTACGAATTTAGTAATCAACAGATCCGAAATAAAAAGTTCTGTTTTGTATATTTTTTGTGTACTTTGACAAATTCTTGTATTCTGAGATTTTTCTTTTTTTTTATTGCATAATATATAGATGAGTTTTGAATGCGTATATTATTAATATTTTGGTTTTATATATTTTTTTCTGAAAAAAAAATGTACATTGTATTTTATCATTACAAATATGCCCCCCCCCGCCCGTTATACACATTAATTATTATTATTTATACCCGTCTATTCGTTTAACAGCGTATAATTTATTTAAAAAATATATATTTTTGATATTGATTTTTGGAACGAAAACACGTCGAAAATACCATAGAAAATGAATCATATAATATGTACTTTTATGTAAACATTTTTAAATAGCAAAAATAAATTTTTTTTTTGCATACTTTTTATTTTAAAAGGTATATTTTCGACAATATAAGAGTATAAATGCGTATTTTATAGTGGACATTTCTGAGGTTTTTAGAGCATACAAATCCGGGCTCTACTAACATAAGGGTTCGAAAATTCGCTCCCCACACCCACCTAAAATATTCTATCACTATTGCCAACATAATATGAATAATGTTTTCAATCAAACTAAAAAAAATTTTCAAATTATTTTGTCTAAACATAATATACCAATCGTCGAATCACCTGTACACTAATACAATTAAAATTCGGTTAATTTAGGGGAGAAAAAAAATTAAACAATATTGTATTACCTATATTTCTATAATGACATACAATATCAGTTATTATATGTATTTACAAGAGTCCGCTACGTAACAGATGACTTACTTAAATATTTTTGTCTGTGGGTGCGAAATGATACTTTTGCCCCCGTCAAAAAAAAAAAAGAAATCCTCGTGGGTGCAATTGCACCCTCATGCCCCTCCCCCTCCCCACCAAATGTAGCCACTGACTACAATGGAACACACCGACACACGTATTAACAATGCATTTTTCGCGCAGGACATGACTTCCGAGAGGATACCCGTATGGCTTTACGACAAAAAACTTTGGATCAACGACGCGGACAGGCGTACCACGTGCGCGGACGTGGTGACCGCGTTGACGGGCCGCGGCAGTGGTGAGTACGCGGTAGCCGTGGACGAGGGTGCGCGCGGTGCGCCGCCGCCGCCGCCACCACGGTGGCCGACCCGGGCGGCGTCCGGTTGCTGAACGTCTGGCGCGGCCTGCGGCCGGACCAAAAGCTGTGTTTGCGGAAAGAGTGCGGCGACGGCGGTTACGCCTGCAATTACGGGAACGCGGCGGCGGCTCGCGCGGACGACTACGACGCGGACGAATGCGACGCGGCGTCCGAAACGAGCGGTTACCGCGGGCATCGCAAGCGCCGCCGGGACGTCGTCAAGTACGCGTCGCGGACGGTGCACCCGAAACGGTTGACCGCCGTCGACACGCAGGCGGCCGAGGAACTGCTGAAGCTCATACTGGAACAGAGCGACACGATCCGGGGGCAGCTGAAGAAGTTACGGGACCGGAACCGGAAGATCGAGAGGATCGAGACGGAAACGCACAGGACGCGGACGGACGCGCTCGGATCGAACTACCTGTTGGACGCGTACCTTGGCAGCGGCAGTGGCGGCGGGGACGACAAGGAGGAAAAAGACAGCGGCATAGCCGAGGGCGCGGCCAGCGTGGAGAACGACGACGACGACGGCGAGTCGGCGGCCGAGGCCATCGGTTACCTGGAGAGGATCGTCCGGATCAACAAGAAACTGTACGAGCACGAGGAACGGCTGATCCGGTTGTACGTGAACGTGGAACGGTGCCGGGACTGCGAGC
This sequence comes from Slavum lentiscoides, assembly GCA_032441835.1. Classification (NCBI taxonomy): domain Eukaryota; kingdom Metazoa; phylum Arthropoda; class Insecta; order Hemiptera; family Aphididae; genus Slavum; species Slavum lentiscoides. Next base: position 18,758,620 of record CM063708.1, read on the forward strand.
AGCTGTTGGACGAGCTGAGACGGGCCGACGAGCAGCTGGCCGCGGCGGAGCGCGCGTACCGCGACAATGCGCTGCTGATACGCGACGCGGACGCCGAGCTGCGCGGCCGACTGAGCTACGTGGAACAGTTGCAATACGAGGCGGCCATCGTGGACAGCGAGAACGAGTACCTGACGGGCTGCGTGGAACGCCATCGAGAACTGCAGCAACAGCAGCAACTAGCGGCGGCGGCGGCGGCAGCAGCACAGCCGCTTCATCGGCCTTTGGACACGTTGGTCTAGGATGAATTTCGCTCGGGCACATATTTGTATACTTTTTTTTTTTTTTTTTTTGAAATTTTCACCAGAGAAACCGTTTTCATCGGTGCAAAAAGGTTTAACAATGTTAAAAAACAAAACACCGTCCACTCGTTTAATGTTTTGCACGGAGCACCGAAAATATCGTACCTACGAATAGGTTTTCTTTCTTTTTTACACGGGCAACCAGACTATCATCTAAAATCCGATTCGTTTATCGTAAGGCAACACGTTTAAAAACTACTGTCGGGTTACTATCACCCATCACGATTCGCGCACATACAATGTAAAAAAAAAAAAATAATAAATCGACTACGTAAATTTGTAATATTATTGTTTTAATCGTTTTCAATAAATACACGTTACGACCAATTACGCAAACTTTGCAGTATTAACGAGAATAAGTATTCGAAATTTAAATTACTATGAAAACCTTGGAGAAACACACAGTGTGCATTCATCATTCATTCGACAATCGAGATGTGTACTGTCTATTCAATAAATATAAGTGAAACTATAAACATTTCTAAGCCAATGTATACCAAAGCATAAACACTGTTAAGTAATTTAGAATTTTTAATTTTGTTTTAAAAATAAATACGAGTACAAATCTCATTACCGATGTTTTTTTTTCTTCCTTAAATTAATCAAAACATATTTTATATATATATAAAAAAAAAGTTTGTATTATTAACTTCATGAATCTTAGTTCCATTATTCTGTTTCCATTGCGACCGCCGGAATAGCGTCACTAGGAGGAGCGCCCGGTCCGTCCGGTGGAGGCTGAGATCCACCAGTAGCAGAATCGCTTGACGGTGCTGGAGCCCTTCTTTCCTCACCTTCGATTAACGATAATTTTGCTTGCGTTTTCTCCTCGCTGTAAATTTCAAATAAATGATCTTTGCCCACAACGGCGATTGAAACGTTCTATAAAATAAACAAGTCAACTAATTAATAATCATATTTTATATGGGACAAAGTCAAAAACATTTTAATAATATCAACACAATTTTAAGATTTACAATACTTGATTTGAGAATTAAACATTTATTTTTCGCTTTTTTTATATATTAAAAAAGGGTTCTTATTAGAGTACGTTATTAAGCAAAGAACAGAGGAGTTTGAATTTGAAAAAAAAAAAAAAAACATAATTGAAAAGGCAATGTTAACTGAAGACAAGGCAAAAGAACAATCAATTATATTGAGTATGTGTTTAAAAGGAAGGATAATTGTGCTTACGATTAGACAAAACATTAAGAGAGACGAAATGATGGACGGGAGTGTAATTATGCGGGGACAGGGAATTTTTTATGCCTGAGGAATTTTCAATGACAAAGGGCAGGTTCTACAGGACCATATTGTAAAATGGGAAGCACAAGAACACAATATAGTGCCTTGAGAAATGTAGATGCTCGAAAAGTATGCTAAATAAATCCTAAAATTTTGAAAGACTTACTAACAAATAAAAACAGTTTTTATATTTACCTTTGAATTAAGATTGACATCATTGGGCAGAGTGTCTCTCAAAGCTCTCATGCCGTGTTTCAATAATTCTTCCAAACTAGCCTCCTTGAATGCCTCTAAATTTCTTTCTAGGTACGTACGAGCACTTTGTGACCGTGAGCCAATGGCCATAGCTTTACAATCAGTGTAGTTTGCAGAAGGACATGTTTGGTAAATATGAGGACCGTTGTCCTATAACACGTAAATAAAAACATAGGTACCAATTACGTGGAATGTTGGTGAAAAAAATTAATTTAAAAAATACTTACATCATAACCCGCGACAAGCAGACCAACGCCGTATGGACGTTTGTCATACCTTTGAGTGCACAACTGCATTCTATTACCAACTTTGGTCATTAATCTATTTACAGGAAGATCATCGCCGTGGGCAAATTTATGCGAAGAACATTCTGATCTCATAAACTTACTACATAAAAAATAAAATAAAAATTTGAATATTATTACATTTGATAATGTTGATAATTAGGTAGGTACATACACAAAGAATAACAATATTAAATTATATACTACACAATTAGTGTATTTTTACCTAAGAATTCGTGCATCGGCTAATAAACCAGAGAAGGAAAAACCAATATGATCATCTATAGGGATAATTTTCTTTTGATACGCTGATAGTTCATTTGGAGCACGTTTAAGTGCGACAATAGCAGCGTGTGTTTTGTTCTTTAACGCGACCACTGCTGAACCTAATTTTACAGCTTCCATAGCATATTCAACTTGATGCAAGCGACCCTGAGGACTCCATACTGTCACATCACTATCGTATTGATTACGAAACTGAAAAAAAGAAAAAAATTAAACGTATTAAAAATACAATACCCTATAAAAAAAAAAAAAACTTACAGAAAACCTAGAAACACTTTATACCTTTTATGCATTAAAGCATTTAAAAAAAAAAAAAAAATGTAGTACCTACCCTACATTAAATAAAATTTACTTGGACAGATACCCATGAAATAATTGAACATTTCGCAGAATCTTTGAAGAAAAAGAAAAATTGTGAAATAACATTATACCCTTGAAACGTTACGTTAAAAATGTAATTTTAGCATAAAACGATCTATTGTTACCCAATAATGAAGAATTAATTACCTAATTTGATTAAAAAACCCCACACGATAAATAGATTTATGAAACGGAAAGCGTGCCCGAGATGAAGAAATTAAGAAAAAAGAAATCAGTGTACGCAAATCGATACAAAAAAATAATTATCATAAAAACTGAATTTCAAAGAAACACGAAGACAACAAAATTTAAATAAATCTTTGTTACGTTCTATCTACTATATTCAACAAAAATAATAAACATAATCTAGTCTTGAGAAACATTTTATTCCTAGAGAAAAATCCTTTTTATTTTTTAAACAATTTTTTTGATTGATCGAAAAATAAATGTAAATTCTATATAACTCTTCCTTTATAACTGAAATTTTTAATTCTTTAATACTGAAATGGCAACAATCAGGAAAGCATTATATTATTATAAAGTCCGATACACCGTTACCTAGCAGCGTAGCTATTGAACACGTCTCTAAGTGATGGCAGTGCAATTTTGACAAAAAAAAAAAAAAAAAAAAAAGAGAAAATGAATGACATAAACTTTAAGAACATATTAAAAGTGTAATATATAAATATTGTATTAAAATAAATATTTTGTTATTTACGTTATTAATTAAATATACTCTTTTGATCCGATTTCACAACAGACGATTACTTGTAATAACGTTACGAGTGTAAAACACGATAATTCAACGAGAATCTCGAAAAATATAATATCAGATGTTTACTGTTGATTTGTAAATCATAAATATTAGTCGATGTAAGCATAATACGCTTTAACAATACTTCAAAATATTTAATTACTTTTTAAAACAAAAACTATTATTTTGGCCGAGCCCGTCTGTTCATTAAACAATTCATATTGGTACGTGTTTTTCCTGAATCGTATCGACCGCTTACTTTTGAGTACCTATATTAATTCTGACAGAAAATCCTACATTGTAAACTCTTAATATTCTACGAGAACGACAAACACCTAGCCATACATCGTTTACGCACTGACGTCACTCGATACAAGAGTATAACATTTTATATTTCTGGTCGTTTTCGATTATTGGATAAGATTTTCGTATTTTTTGTGGTAAGAACAAGCGGGTTCGGTGCAACAGTACCGTCGGATACGTCGGTAACAAAACAAAAAACAATGCGACTTACCATTGTTAGTCCGTCGTTTTATTTTCAATGTCCTGCAGGATCAGCGGACTGGCAAATTTTCCGTATAAAAAAAAAAAACCGACGCGAGAGTACGAAAAACAAAATTCAACAGCATAAAAAAAAAAAATAAACCGGGAACGACAAAAATCCTCTTTCGATTCTGCGTCCGATTTCCAGTGACTTGTTATTTTGTGTGTATTACATTTTGCAACTAATTATCGTACCGGGACTGGCGTTTGAGGTTAACGCGGAGAACCAAACAGTGTCGCCAACCGAAACGTCATCGGTGTATTTGGATTGGAATGAAAAGAGAGAGAGAAAAAAAAAGACGCATCTTGATAAACATTGATTTACAATACGATTCGTATATTGTGAAGCCGATGGTACACAAATGCATAAAAATATTATGAAAAGTTGTTCGTGGTAATATAAACGCGTTTTGTTTTCGTACTTTACGTTGTTTCAACGTTAATTGTCGTTAAATAACCGACATATTAATATTGTACCTCAACGGTTCGTTACTCGTTTCAATAGCGCCGTTTTCTTCAATTTTTCCTCCCTGTTTCGAGTACCTATTGAATTTCACAGATTACCGACGTACGAATAGCTCGCGATAATTTCCCGTCTCGTAACGTTTGCGCCCGAGTGGACGGGCGCCGCGGATAACGAACACGCTTGTGTTGCGGGTAAGCGATGGAAAACGTCGAAAAGTACATTCCGGTGTGCGAGTGCGAAGGCGAGGATTTCATGGAGATACCGTTGGAGAGCGACGGCACCCTGTCCACGGCCACGCTGAGCGCTTATTTCCCCGGAGTCACCGGCCTCAAGTTCCGTCTCGACTCGTATTCGCCGTACAGAGCGCTCAGATTGTACGACGGCAAATTCCACGCGCCCGAAGGCACCTGGGCCGGCCACAAGTTCTATTGTGTCCATCCGAAGGGTGAGTTTTGTTTTAAAAAAAAAAATCTATCATCCAAACGTACCGCCGCTGTGTCTGTACTCGTATCGTCGTTATTATTATTATTATTGTTATTTTGCAGGCGATAAAAGAAAACTCGAAGAGACTGACAGCATGAAACCGTCGAAAGGTCATCACAGCATGACATGTACAGACTTGATCGTTTTGGGTTTACCGTATCAACTTTCAGAAACACAAATGCGAGAATATTTCGTACAGTTCGGAAATCTAGTCATGGTTCAGGTAAGAAACGATCGTTATGATGTCGACACAGTGTTAAAATATCACTGTTTTGCAGATAAAACGTGATGCGTCTGGGAATTCTAAAGGGTTCGGTTTTATCCGTTATGAAGATTATAGCTCTCAGGCCAAAGTTCTCGGACAACGACATTATGTAAACAACAGATGGGTCGAAGTCAAAATACCCGCATCAAAAGTAATATTTCGATATATATATATATATACACGTTCATACATTTAATTTGCGCACACATTCTCCCTACTTACCTAATTAAATTTTAAAACTTGATAATATTACTCGTCAAAGTTTTCTCTTTACAAACTTTTTCTCAAAATAAAACGTTAAATATAAGTACGGAATTGCAATTTGATACGATCTACTTGCTTGGGGGAAATAGACGATCTGGAATGAGATATATCTTTGGCAATTCATGTTTTATTCACCATACTAATCCTTTACACAACTGTTCGCATTTTAGACACAAGAATCGGTAAATAAATTTATATATATATAAAAAAAAATTTAAATAAAATATGTCGTTTAAATCCTCATTATTTATTTATTTCATAAGTCTCTACCAAAGAAAATTACTCGATAACCGTTTACGTAAAAATGATACAAATTAATAACTATTCTTTTTTATTAGGAAGGATATTACTCTAAAGTACCTCACAAGATATTTGTTGGTCGTCTTACTGAAGACATAAGTGAACCCGATTTAAGTAAATATTTCTCTCAGTATGGTGAGATCACAGATGTGTTCATACCGAAACCGTTCAGAGCTTTTGGTTTTGTTACCTTCAACGATGCCTCCGTAGCGCAAAGCCTTTGTGACGAAGATCATATTGTGAAAGGAGTGTCTCTTCACATATCCGAAGCGAATCCCAAATCTGACCAAAGCAGGGTAAATTAAATAATAACTGTCTTGTCGATTTATTTTTAAAAATTATTTTGATGCCAGCGTTTGTATATAGGAAAAGCAAGCAAGTACCCAGCAGCAATATATGAGCAGTGTTCTAACAAATGGAATGCTGGCCGCTGCACTTAACCAAGTCGCATATCAAACGCAACCAATCCCTTACCAAACCCATCGCGCATACGGAAAAGTACAAGACTGGAAACGTCGGGGTAATTAATGTAATCTGCTATATTTAGCCTAAATTAATGTGTTTTGTGATGATCAGTGATCAATCATGAGTGTGTCTTTTCCTTCCCTTTCCTTCCTTTATCATAGTCATGACTCGTAATATTTATCAACTAGTTTTCATTATTTTCAAATTTATTTTTAAACAAAAATATATAATATATATATATATAGCTTTTAATTAATTACGTATTCAAGATAGGATTTAGTTTTATGTATTTCAACTAATAAATTGTAATTTATGAGTGTTATTATATGTATTGTGTGATTTGGTTTTTTTTTTTTTTAATATCCATCGAGTGTCATAATTATATATTATTAAATAGTCATATAAATAATTTGAATTAGTATAGTTTTCTGCCGAAATATTCGATATTACTTTGTTGATGCAATGTGAGAATTTTCTAGCAGTTTACAACATGTGAGCGAGAGCGTGTGTTAATTTGATGATTGATGGATGTATCAGCCTAGACATCAGTATTAAAAGGTGAGAATCCCGTATGTGTTTTCCTTACTTCCAAAAATATGTTATGTATTTGTTTTTTTATAATTTATATTCATATTCAGAATTACACATTTAAAAAAACTCGTCTGTGTTTGCAGCATATAAATAGCAGATCATAAATGGTTAGTTAGATTATAAAATATGTGGATAAACTTTTATTTATAACTATATTTTTGATAAACGGATTAGGTTTCAAATTTAACACTTAAAAATTAATACCCATAAACCATAAATAATTTATCAAGTGATTTTCTTTTAAAAATTGCCAAAAAAAACATTGATAATTACACACTATGTTATACTAATAAAAAATTGGAGGTATTGAAAATGGCTTGGAATTTGGTATTGTGCAGATCTCCTATTGCCCTCCATAAGTAATTATGTGTATGCATTAAGGAAAATTCTACATTTGAAAAGACCAAAATGATATTTTGATTAATAAATTGATATTTATTATAAAATGATAAATCATTTAATTTGGTGCCATTGTTAAATATTTTACGCTCTTATTCATACTGAACCTATTAGGTATGGTTAACGTAGTTAGGTATATATTTTCTTGTACAATTAATTAGCTATTGAAGCTGTACAATCTCACAATCGAAAGTGTGCCTTTGTCTGTATCGGTTACTTGTGATATAAGCTCCTCTATAGTTATTTTACAAAAAGTTATTATTATGTATACAGTTGGTATAAATAAATATTGAGTGAAAATGTTAGACCATTTTAAAGTTATATTCAAAACACGATACTTGGACAATTGAAATTCTATATTTATTTATTTATTTTTTTTTTTATGTACTTTATTACATTTGTAATGTTAATTTTTATTTTGTTTTACAGATCATACAAATTCCGAAACTTCAAACACAATTTCTCTGTTAACTTAGATTTATTGTTGTTAGATACTGAATGAAGAATATCCTATTTTGTAAAATCAAAGTAAATAGTTAATTTAAATACTACAATTGATTATTCAATTGTATCTATACATAATTTGTAAACTATAATTTTATGTTAACGATAAATAAATGCATAAATTTAATAATTATGACTATTTAAAAATAATGGAATTTTGTTTGTTTTTTGTCGTGTTGTTGAGATTGTAAAAAATGAATGTGTTTATTTTTTAGAAAATAGAAAAAAAAATCATTAACTAGTTAACTGCGATTAAATACATTTGTAATAACTGTCTTAAAGAAAATAATTTTTTTTTTTTTTAATTCAATAATTTAACAAGCGTATTATTGTTAATAATAATATTATTAATGATGTCACATTAAGTAATGCTATATAAGGATGGTGAACTACAGTGATCCTCATTTAATGTTGCATCGGATTTAATATTAGTATGTTACTTTTATAATAGCGAATGTTGTACTGTTCAAAGAATAACAAAATTAATCTATTCAAAGAGCATCAGCTGTTGATTTCAAATAAAGTAAATCTTTTTCCTCTTACATATATTAGCAGTGGCGCCGAAGTCTGAAAATACTATTCAGGCGAGTTGTATATGTAACAGCTCTAAAAATCCTACCGGCCCTTTATATTAATATTATATTTGAAGCTACATACACACATATTTGAAATATTATTCCAAGCTGTTGTTACATTGTAATAAAGTATTAAGTACCATTATATAGGTACATTTTTTTTCATAACAAATACAGTATCTAAATTAATTTTTATAACATTTAGTAATAAGACATTTTCACTAAATAATTACAGACAACTTCTTATGAAAAATATTGAAACTAAAACTTACTATACCTATAAGAATCGGGAATTAATTAAAAAAATTCAAGATTTGATTGCAGCTAGGATATTAATAATTTTGTCAATACCGTTGATTTTGAAGAAAATATATCAATTATCTAAAATCAATAAATAAAAATCAACTCAAATTTGTTTATTAATACTTTAGTGATCTAAACACTTATTTTGTTATTTTATTATACTCGTATAGTAATTAAATAATATATTTTATATTATATAATTTTGATCATACAGCCCATCAATTAATCAGGCCCATTCTATAAAAATGTGGTCAGGCGCCACTGTATATTAATAAAACATTTGAGCTGTGTGGACTGAGAACCAAAATGGACGTCGAACGAGTAATATTAGTATTTTTTTTTTTTTCAAGAAATAAATTTTATATAATGAAAAATTTAATTATTTAATTTAATCTTAATTTATAATATAAAAAAAACGACCAACTTGGTAAACAAACGTAATACGGTCAACAAAAAAAAAAAATTATCGAAGAGAGAATCTAATTTTCGGACCAGTAAAGGTAAATACAAATTGTGTAACGAATTAAATATTTCAAAAATCGGTAGCAATAATTTTTTTTTTTTTTTTAAATTTTTATTGAAATGACCTAAAAACTAGGTTTTAATATTGAATCCAATGCGATTTGAAAAATGGATTTAAAAAACGTCTGTGTTGAAGTGAGACATTTTAAAATCGTATATGAATTTGAAAGTTATACGATATAAATGTTTGTACATATTCGGAGAACGCGTGTATAATAAAACGTGTTCTCCGTAAATGACGTTTTGATTAAATTAATAGGAAAATTTATTATCTAAAATATTACTCTTGAAAATTTGACAAAAACTGTCGTGATTCGAACGAATTTTCTTAGGTTTTATTCGAATTTTGTTTATTACAAAACGTAAAACGACCGCAATTTTCGCAAATTGTTAAGAGATTCCAAACCACGTCTTAAACGATTCATTAATAAATAACTTTTTTTTATAAATATTGTTCGATCCTTATTATTATTATTGCAGTGTACCGGACAAACGAGAAGAGTAGCTGAACGACTTCGGTTTTTTTTTAGGAGCAAGCTTTCATAAGACAAAAAAAACCCGACATAACGGTAATCGAACGTTCTACACTGCACCGCCGCCATGACCACTCGTGAGTCACGAGTACCGTGACGGGAACCCGTTGGAGGGGAAGGGCACATTCGGTGTGACGGCCGAGTTGGACAAAAAAAAAAAACAATCGATGTTCGACAAGAATATTTCCAAAATCGATGTTGGCCATATTGTTATATCGTTCGTCACATCAATGTTTTCGGCATTGTCCTCCGGCAGTGCGCTAAAAAAAGAAATTGTACTCGAAGGCGCGGGAGTTTATTTTTCGTTTAATTCCCTTGTGCATAACAAACGATTTATTCGTTCAATGCCGTAATAAATATATAATAATCGTTTCGCGTTTATAAAACACTTTTATAACACGTTGCGACTATCCGGGTTTCGAAACGTGCCGAATAAAATATATTTAATAATATTTCGAGTACCATCAAATATCGGTGTATACAACCAGTATCTACTTGAATCGCGGGAGACGTAGTGCCTGGTTATTTTTTTAAATCGTATAACGTAATCAATCTGTTTTTTTTTTTCCTAATGGGACGCTGAGGACCATTTGTATTGAATTGACGAAAAACGTCTTAAAATCTCGTTATCAACACCAAAATATTAAAGGTCGGGGACGCGTTACATTAAATTTATTTAAATATCGCGACGGCCTTGTGGAGGGGGGGCAGCGAAACCCCCGGGAATTTTCGAGACGTCAAAAATTTTCAGGGACTCACTTTTTTTTCTTTTTTCTACACACGTTCGCGTCTCTTTACAAATTTTTTTTCTGGTCGTAACTATTATAAACGCCGACGGTTTATGATTTTTTTTCTGTTTTTTTTTTGAAAACATTCGGCCGTCGTCACGAGAACGCCGCCGCGAGAACAATACACGAGTAACAGCCGCGTCGTTCCCGCGGTCGAGGGAACGCGGTCGCACGGTATCCCCGGTCGCGCGGTCACACTGTCGGTCGGCGGTCCGCGCACGCGCACAACCGTTCCCGTTCCGATAATTTGTTTCCAATAAGCCGCGCGGTGGTGCACACTGCGGACGCGACTTTCGATACATTTCCATCAGAGACGGCACACGGCGTCCTCGTTTTTCTACGCTGTGGCGATAATAACGCTGTTTACGTGAATTCTTTTTTTTCTCTCCTCCGTCCGTTCGGTCGTTGTACGCAACCGTCTTCGACTGTACTCCGATATAAAAGAATTCCGTTTGTCTCGCGGAACGTTTTTCTCTTCTTATTTGTGTACCACGCGCGCGACCGATAAGGCGAGAAGACACGTCCGGGAACGTCGTGCGGACATTTCCGACTACTCTTTCCCACTCCGCGTCGGTTCGACGACTACATTTTTTTTTTTTATTCGTCTTTGCCGGAAAACCGATCAATCGTCTTTAAATGTCCGAACTACAGTCGGCACTATTATTGAAAAAACAATTGACTGGTAAGTGCGTATTTGTTGTACCGTCGTCGTCGCCTCGTTCGTTTCCTACGTCGCACTCTTACGTTCGCTTTGGGTTTTTTTTTTTTGTTTTTTTGTCACAAACGAAACGAGAGACCGACGCGGTACACGCGTATATATATATTGTGACATCGGTCGGGTCCGGACGTACGAGTCCGCGCCGGCCGAGCGTCTGTGGATTAACTGCGATCGTGTAACGTTTTGTTTTTTGTTTTTTTTTTTCTGTTTCCTCTTTAGAATTGCACAAAAATCCGGTAGAAGGGTTCTCTGCCGGTCTCGTAGACGACAACGATATTTACAAATGGGAAGTTCTTATCATCGGACCGCCGGACACACTATAGTGAGTATTGTCCGTTTGACGCGCGTTTTACCGCAAACGATAACGAGTTCTCTTCGGTGTCTAGACGCGAATTTTTTTTTATTTTTTTTAATGCCCGCTCAAACATATTGAACGTCGAAACAAAGGAACCTACCAATTGAGCCTGCTGCTGCTATTCCTTTGTTCTTTCAAAATATCTTTTAGATATCGCTTTTAAAAACGTTCACATTCGATTATGAGGTGGTTTGTTAGGATTAAATCGATGTGTTTATAATGGGGCAGGTCAACTGTGGCTAACCTAAAATATGTTAAACAAAGGATAAATTTTATAGTCATGTGTTCTCGCGATTAGCAGCATTATTGTGCTGTTATTCTTTCAAAAAAAAAAAAAAAATGATCTGTGAACCGCTTTAATGACATTCTTTTCAGATAGTAGTTGGTAAAATTATATTAATATGTAAAAAAAAAAAATCTTTTCAAATCTGTCCTAATTCGTGTTTAATAACAATTAGTATTATTGATTATTATTTAAGAAAACATTCTATTTAAAAACTAATTCCTAATAATAATAATTAATTTGCTGTGTATTAAAGGTAGTAGGTACAGTTTTACATAATAGTTTATATATTAGATATTGCAATTATGGTTTTATTTATTTATTACGTACGACTTATTGTAGCCAAACATACGATTAACGGATAATATAAATTACATTAATGTTTATAATATATAAACTGTTTAATCCGGCCTTAATGTTTGTTTATTTGTTATGCTGTAATTAATAATTACAATCGAGATAAAGTGTTTTGTATTATTATTTTTTAATGAGTAATTATTATTTCAGTGAAGGAGGATTTTTCAAAGCGCATCTTAATTTTCCAAGGGAGTATCCATTAAGGCCACCAAAAATGAAATTTATTACTGATATTTGGCATCCTAATAGTAAGTATTAATTACCTAAGTGGTGAGCAATTGTCAATTTTTGTGTTCCATAAAATGTTAACAGTTAATTATTATGAAACATTTAAACACGTATATATAAAAAAATGCAGAATGTGGTTTCATAAATAATAATTATGTTATATAGAGTTTAGAATTTAAACGATTAAGAAATGTCCATTACAGAACTCTGGCAATTTAAACTATTCACTACCAGTCCAGTGTGTAATATTATTATTATTATTATACACATTATATTATAATATTAATTATTATTAACACAAGGTGACACATAAGACTTATAATGTAAAATTTCAGACTTATGTAGTTCAATATATCTATTAAAAAAATAATGAAAGTAACATTAGTTTTATTTTATTTTGAAGCGCATGTTACTTAAATAATGTTAATATTTATGTGTAATTCTCTAAATTTATATCAAATATAATATCCAGCACATGGTACACTATGAACTACCATGAATATAAAAAAATATTCTAACTTCTATTTATAGACACTTTTTAATATCCACTTAACATGAGATGTTTATTTTGGTCATGATGTAAATTTACTTTATTTTAATGGATCATATATATCGAACCAAATGTAAATTAATATTATTATATTGATAGATAATAGATATTTTTTTTTTAACATTTCAACAACAACATTCTGTGTATCTATTATTTAATTAACCTTTTTCTTTGTGCACAACGTGGCCCATAGTTTTTCCCATACCTTACTAAAATGTATTTGAATTAAAATTAAAAATTTTTTGTTTTTAGTTGATGTAAGTGGAGATGTTTGCATATCAATACTTCATGAACCTGGTGATGATAAATGGGGTTATGAAAAAGCAAGTGAACGTTGGTTACCGGTGCACACTGTCGAGACTATATTGATATCAGTTATTTCTATGTTGGCCGATCCAAACGATGAGAGTCCAGCCAATGTGGATGCGGCGAAAGATTGGCGTGAAAATTATCCCGAATTCAAACGTAAAGTAGCTCGTTGTGTGCGTACGAGTCAAGAGGATATCTAATAACAACCTCGCCAGTTGCTCTATGCACATGTTACCAATGATTAAATCCGTAATTGATGCCAGGGTAAATATTATATTGTTTATTTTAATTTTATTATAATATTATTTATATTGCATTTGTCATTAATGAATTAAAGGAATCCTTATAGTTAACCTGTTTTATATATATATATATATATATATATATATATATATATATATATAATTTTTCTAATAAAATTCTAAAAGTTCAAATTTGGAATAACACATGTTTTGGTTAAATTATTTATTATATCATTGTTATTTTAGTGAAACCACATACATTTCTATTATAAAAAATTTATTTTTCTATAAAATTTACAGTAAAAGTAAGGAAATGATAAATATATGCATTCTAACTAGGAGGGCAGGGGTAAAATGTAATGTATAATAAAATGAACTTGAATTTTAAATGCTATATTTTATCTGAACAATTACTGTATTACTTAACCATTTAATAATGTTAATCAATTATATATTAATTATTAACAAACAAACGTCTAATAATAATTGATTGTCTGTTTCAGGTAGCAAAATATAGAGCAACCAACAACATTTTATATAATGTGATTTATAAATGTAAGTTTTTTTTTTTAAAAAAAAAAAACATCTAAATTCGAATAAAATATTATGATATAATGTCTACTATCTTTTAAATATTTGTATCTTAAGAATATCCTAAAAACCATTTAAACTAATTAGTTCACAAAAACATTTAAAGTTATTATTTCAAAACTCTAGTGTTTACCAAACATGCTGTCTATGTTTGTAAATACTTGGTGATTCGTCGTATGTTTGATAATGAAAATCGTCTTATAATATAAAAATAAAAAATTTAGAATCTATTCTTTTTATTACTTTATTTGAGTTAACTTATAAAAAAATAATAATAATAAATGTTTTTAACGCACAAAAAGTATACTTTGAGATTTTAACATAAAGTAATCATTATGTTAACTTTTCATTATTATAATTATAAAAGTAATTTTATCTCAAAACTATTTTAAATGGTTGCATTTATCGGCAGTTAATTATGTTGCTTTACTTATTTAATTGATGGAATTTTTGATCATACTCGTCTGCTAGTGTAAATATAAAAATTTCATTTGTAATGTTTTGTAAAAAAAAAAAAATGCAAATGCAAATAATAATATACAACAATGTACAGTCCACAGACTGAAATTATTATTTATAAATATTTATATATATATCATCACAGAACTTCTTATTTTAATATCTGACTTTAACTCTAAAGTTAACATTGCCTTAAGTGGATTTGTATCATGTAAATAGTATGTAACTAATGTTCCATTGTTCATCTATTTTAAGAATTTATACAAACGAATTTCATGTTTTTTTCAATTTTTTTTTTTTTTTTTTAATTTTTTATATATATATAGACATTAGGTCCATTGGGACAGTTTTCTAACATATTAATTTTATTATTAATTTTTTTTTATATATATATAATTATTATTTGTAATAATTACATATTAGGAAATATTATAGATCAATTATTTTAACTATAACTATCAATTGGTCCTTATTTCTACTTGAAAATATCACTTTCTCGTCTTTATGGTGTAAGGTGTTTTTCTATTACTTAAACTGATTTTTATAAGAATTACTCATACAGTTTTTAATATTTACATAATTCATGCCAATACATAAATATAGTCTGATAGTTTTGCAAGTCCGATTAGGACTAGTTACCATCATTTTTGAGTTTACGCAATAGAAAATCTTTATACTCAATATATATTAACTCTGCTTGAAGAATTAATTTTCAACTGCCTATTTTGTATCGAGAGAATTTCTTTATGGGCAGTGGTTTAGTTGAAGTGTATCATCTGTTTACTCATACTACTTGACAACCTGTGGTTATGATTTGAAAAAAAAATTTTACTACATGTACAAATTAAAATGGAAATGGTATTTGATGAAAAACAATTTAAGAGGATGCCGTGTTGTCATTTGTTAGGCTAATATAGCAAAATAATATTGCGTAGAACTTAATTTATTGAATTTAGAGTATAAACACTAATTATCAAATTTCAGTAGGAGAATGTTTTTGAGAGATCTAAATATTGTAAAATATCGTTTTATATATGAACTGTAGTTATTTTTAAAAAAGAATAAAAATCAAACGCTATGCGACTTTTTTACCAGGCAAAATTGTACAAAAGGGTTGTATGCCCTAAAAAATATTCTCTTTGAATTTGTTATTGAATAGGATTATGAAATGAATGCACTGGAAAAAAAAATGAATTCAAATGGATCGGAAACTGTATTTTTGTACCATTTTAGAGTTCAAAGCTAGACAAAAATTCAATCTCTTCAAGTGAACCAAATTTAATTCTGAAAAAAATTTGAACTAATTCTGTCCTCTTTTCTATATTTGTGGGAATCAATTTTCTGATATTTTAATTTTTATATTTATAAACATTTTGTTAATATCTACTATACCCATAATAACCCATGAATTTAAATCTTTTTCAGAATTAAATTCACTTCACTTTAGTTTTCTTACAAGTTTTGGCATTAACGAGTTATACAATTTAAAATTATTATTTATAATTACAAAGTTACTTAAAAAAGTTAAATTTGTTTAATACAGTCAAATTTGTTATAACTTTTTCGTTTTCTTTTCTTTGTCATTCTATAATTGTGGTAAAACTCGTGTATCAGAGACTGGAAAAAAATCCAAAAGACTTAACTGAAAACCCTTAATTAGTTTTTTCAAAAACTTACCTATATTTTTAAGTAGAGGTTTTATCAGTGTCTCAATTATTTTATTATTATTATTATTATTATTTTGATGCGTCTGTTATTGACGTTTCACACAAATAATAGCTCCAAAATTATTTTATTTCATAATTACAGTCTTATTATGTTACATGTTTTAACTCTAAGTTTTACATAGTTATTAAAATATATTTTTTAACATTCTCCTAATTGGTAGGAAAACTCGACGTTTTAAAAATAATAAATAACGAGTGAAGCTGAGAAATTTGAAATTCATATTTAAATTAATTTAATTATGAAGTAACTTAATGATATTGTTATAATTATTATTTTTTTAATTTTAAACTTTTAATATTTTTTATTAATTTATTTTTTGCCGTGTATTAAAATCAATTTGAAACCGCTATTACCCGAAATATAAACCAGAACAACAATTTAAAAACTTAAAGAATCGAAACCGAATAAAACGTAAAGGTTGCAGTTACTGCGACACTATTCTTGGGTAAGCAACATTTCAATAATTCAATAGTTTACGAGAAATGGTAATACATACAATATAAAATACTTACTTACCAATAGCGCATTTTCTTGTTACTTTTCAACTGTTGAAACTATAAAGGATAATATATTTATTTTTAATTAATTTAAAATGCAAAGAAAGTTGCCTAGCCTTGAATTTTCGTGTAGATTTTACTGTTTCCGAATTATTGACACGTGCAATAATGTGCAATAACGTGCGGTTTTTTAATCTAGTAAACTGGGCGACACACATTTTTCAAAAGAAATTATTTTTTAATTGTATGAAAAAATCGGGTTATGAATAAATGTGTCATTTTCGTGATATTTAATACAAGACGCATTTATTATTGTACAATGTAATATGAGATAGTATAATAGTTATATGCGGTTTATATCAGCTTATTATTTATACAAAATATTAAGGGCTGTTAATATTTCAGATTTTGTTATGAGAAACATTCCTTGAAATCTTCCTTTTAATTATACTAGTAGGTATATCATTATTTTGTTAAGATGGTAGTCAAAGCATTAAAACTTATTTTTAATAATAATGAGGGAGGGGCGTGAAATACGTGTGACTATTTATTTTAAGAAAGTATTTTTTTATTTGTTGCTCAGTGAAAATTTTCCTAAAAAAATGTACTTTAAAAAAAAAACGCACCAACACAATATACACGAAACTTCTGAAAGTTGCCTATCCAATACTCCTTAGGAAGTAACAATTTTTTAATGCTACTTAGTGGAACATTTCCAAGGTTTCAGTTTAAAATTTATTTGCAGATTTTGTGAAATATTGTTAGATTTTTTGCACGCGTTACTGATGATCTTTCAATGCAATATTAAATATTAACTTACTTAGAACTTAATATTGTTATACTTCGTACAAAATATGAAGAAGAAAACTATGTTTTTTAAAAAAAAAAAAAAAATGATCAAATTATTAATTATACTATTATATAACGCACAGTATTGAAAATTTTGAAAACAAACGTTTGTCTTTGTCGCGGTATAATATATAAAAATTTTTTTTTTGCAACTTTCACCTTCTTTATTCTAATTTTAAATAAATTATAATAGAATAATAATAAAATAGTACATTATTATATAATATTCAGTAAACCTGTATCGCCAATTTTACTATGCGTATATGCCAGCCGATCCTAATATAGAGGACATAATTTTTTTAAGTCAAGGAGTAGGTATAGTTATAATAATGATTCTGAGGTTAATACTTGTTGATGCGACGTCGTGAATTTAGTGCGACGGGTGAGAACTTGCGTCGATCACTGCGCACATTCTATCAAATAGTGGGATATGATTTGAAACGGCAACTCGCATTTGTTGCTCCGCCTTAATTTTAAAGCGATATTTGGCGTTCTTTTATTTTATTTTTTTTAATTAAATAATCCGCGGCTGCTATGGCCATTGGATATATCGGAGTATGCAGTGTATTTATATAAGGTTGATAAGATTTGTCTCTAGCAGGAATTGGCTGAGCCTAACGATATTGGCCGGATCGGGATTTAAAATCTCAGCTAGGTGATCGGGGATTAGCAATTCTCTTTTTTTCGTGCTATACGCACTGCATTCGGTGAGAATATGTTTCACTGTGAGGGGTACCCCACAGTGTAAGCATGTGGGGGGTCTTCTTTTTTAATTAAATATGCGTTCTTTTATTATTTGCCGTCGCTTTATTACAGCGACTGTTGAAAATCCGTCCTCGCAAAGACAAGATGAGAAATGAGGACTCTGCTCGTGTAACTTGCATGGAATGGATATTCATTTTAAAATCCTATTCCGAGTCCCGAGTCGTGGATTCGAGTATAAAATAGGCGTATACTTTATTGTACGGGTAGAATGTGAAAAAAAAGTATTACCTATCTAATGTATTTTCTTCTTTTCACGAACGAGAAGCACGCGATTTCACGAGGGTAAAGTGAAGGAGAAAAAAAAATTGGATTTTTCGTATACAATTAAATCCGAATAGGTACCTACGTCTACGAAAAGTCATGAGTACTTATATGCGTATCAAAGGTTCCCAAACTATGGGTTGCAATTACATTTTTGATGAATCGCGAAAAATGTAGTGCACACGACGAGTGAACTGCTGTCGATAAGAGCTGAAAAAAAATTATTGATCTGTTCGAAGACAATATATTGTGTGATAGGTATTAAAAACGAGTTTCAGCCGTAAATGTGTTATGTAATTCTAGTTGTCTGTTCGAGATATCCAATACTAAAGACGCTGCAGCTTTCCATTCGATTCTGTATAATATCGCGAAGTTGGATTTTTGGTTACGGTTTATGATAAAAACTAAATTTTGGAACAAATCTGAACTGTCCAAACTTCTTATTACATACGTCTCGAATTAACCATATTTATACCTACATCGACATTGGAACGTGGGACGTTAATGCAGTTAGGTATCGCAAACCTTTCACATTCAACTAATAAACAGTAGGTACCTTATATTACAATAAAGTTTTTGTTTTCTAATAACACATTTTTATCAAATAAATCATATTTCATACATTTTTTTTTTTTTATATTAACATTTCACTTATCCGTAGTATACCTACCATAAAAATGAGAAGAAAAAATTGATTTAAGTGGATCTTTATACAATTTCTTCTTCCGCTGGCATTTAGTACTCTTTTCGTCGCCATCACTATCTCCTTCCATTTCTCCCTGTCCTAAACACCCTCCATTTCTTAAGGTATTTTTTCCACTATAGGTACGTCTAACCAACTCTTTGTAGGCCGCCCGCGAGGTTTCTTCTCCGTAGGTTTCCATTCCAGCACCGCTCTAACCGCATATCCCTCATTTCTGCGCATTAACAGTGACCAAGTCACGCTGTATTCGCTGTCGACTTATTATTAGCTGCTAACTGATGGTACCCATACTCCCATTTCTTCCTTTATAGCTCCCGATTGAATTTTCTCCTCCACTGTCCTGTTCAGGCGCTATCATACACAAAACCGGTCCACATATTGTTCTCAATAATCTATTTTTAAACGATCTTTAATCTCGTTTCTGTAGTCCAAGCTTCACATCCGTAGGTTAGCGCGTGGATCTTATTATCGCCACATTGAATCTTGCTTTTGTATTTTTTTTTTTTGTGGAAAACACTTTGATTTTAAGAACTTTGGGCAAATGACGATGCCCTTTCAACCTTTGTTATTCATAGACCAATCATTGTTGACCAACTATACAATTTAAAAAAAAAATGTATTGCACTTACAAAAGGTTTAGTACCACAATCGTCAGGTGGCGCGACAAACGCATGTTGTGGGTCACTAGTACCTATACAATTAGCACCAATTAGTATACCGAAATTATAATGAGTGGTCAGCATTTCAGGATATATACACAGCTTTAATACATAATAACCCAAGAATCGATGATATACAAAGGTTCTTCCATTTGCGTGCATCGTTGATCGGTGAAGCGGCACAGGTTATTAAATATATCGAAACTACTGCAGAGAATTATAGAATAGCGTGACGAGTGTGATTGCTCGTTATAATAATAAAAGGTGTTAATACAATCTCATACTAAGGAATTATTTGATCTCCCAAGAATAAGTGAAGACGCGATTCAATTGCGTCGATTTATCGATCAACTGAACGGTCATATAAACGCGCTGGAAACGTTAGGCGAAAATCCAAGAGGTTGGGGTTCAATTTTGTTACATCTTATAACTAGTAAACTGGATACAAGTACACTAAAGGCATGGAAACAGTATCACCTAAAGACGAAATACCACCAATACACACATTACTTCAATTCCTCGATAAAAGATTTAAGATCGCCGAAGCTGTTGAGTCAGCTACGAAAATAAGCATGCGTGTCGAAGAAAAAATAAAGAAGATTAAATATAACTATAATAATAAAGCTATATCACTTGTCACAGCCAATGGAATAAAGTGCTTTCATTGTCATTTAGCACACACTATATATAAATGCCCAACCTTCTTAACATTATCCGTTCCGGATCGTATAAAACGAACAGCAGAATTAAATTTGTGCAATATTTGCATTCGTCAACACGTTGGAAAAAGATGTGAGGAAAAAAGTGTTTTAAGTGTCACAAAGCGCATAATACTTTATTACACCTAGAAACCAAGCCCGTCGAAGAGAAAAATAATGTACAGCAGATACAAAGGAAAATAGCAACGGTGCCACCGCGCCAACCGATAATCTTAGTATAGCGGCGCACGCAATAAGGCCGGGTCAAAGTTACAAACAGGTGTTATTATCAACGGCCGTAATCGAGGTATTTGATGTAAACGACACACCTGTACTGTGTAGAGTATTGCTCGACTCGGGATCGCAAAATAATTTTATTAGCGAGTCTCTCGTACAGTCACTAAAATTACGCCGGGAAAAGGTCAGTTACAATATAGCAGGTATAGGACAAACGCTACATACAATCAAGTCCGCAGTGACAATAAAGATAAAGTCAAGGTTAACCGATTATGAGACAATTATATCGTGTTTGATGTTACCACGCATAACGAACAATATTCCGATAAGTGCGATAGACAGCAGTGCATTTAAAATTCCGAGAACGTTGCGTTGGCGGATAACGCGTTCAATGAACCCAGCGTATCGATATGTTAATAGGCGCCGAATTATTCTACGATTTATTTAATCACGGGCAAATTAAATTAAACGATGATGGACCTACATTAAAGGAAACAAAATTCGGATGGATTATATCTGGTCCAATTTTAAATACCGTACCAAGTAAGAAAAATAATTCAAATATATCGTTATTGGTTAGTCAGATAATCGAAGCCGATAGCTTAGACGAAAAAATTGCCAGGTTTTGGAAACTAGAAAACGTCAACGGTAAAATTAATTTTACTCTGGAAGAAAAAAGCCTGTCAAGAGCATTTTAATCGCACCGTACGTAGAAACGGTAACGGTAGATTTGTTGTACAGTTGCCGTTCCGCGACAACGTAGCTCACCTAGGCGACTCGTACGCTACCGCATTTCGTAGGTTTAAATCCACAGAAAAGAGACTTCAATCAGATAGTACCTTACATAGAGATTACACGAAATTTATGGAAGAATATCTGAACCTAGGCCATATGGAACGCGTAGAAGACTCTGGCGGAGATTTAAATTATGATCAAGGATATTTCTTACCGCATCATGCCGTGGTAAATGAAAATAGTGTCACAACTCGTTTACGAGTAGTGTTCGACAGTTCATGTAAAACAAGCACCGGTACTAGTTTAAACGAAACGTTATTAAAAGGTCCGTCAATCCAAGAAGACTTGATAAATATTTTAACAAGATTTCGGACATATAAGTATGCTATGTCCGCTGATATTTCAAAAATGTACCGACAAATTTTAGTTGCGCCCCAACACCGCAAATTTCAAAGATATTATGGCGATCGGATCCGTCTCAACCTATACAAATATTTCAATTAAAAACGGTCACATACGGTACAATACCCGCCTCCTATTTAGCTACTGCTTGTCTAAATCGGGTGGCTGAAGACGAATGTAATAATTTTCCAACTGCATGCTCCGTAATAAGACGTGATTTTATATGGACGATTACTTGGGTGGCGCAAATACAAAAGAAGGCGCAATTAAATTACGAGATGAACTGAGAAATACTTTACAAAAGGCGGATTTATCTGCGCAAATGGATAGCAAACGATTTAGATTTATTAATCGACTTGAAATCGGAAGATAATGATTCCATATTGTTATTAGAGTTGGAAAATAATCTTGCCAAAGTTCTCGGATTGTTATGGTGCCCTGAAAAGGATGTATTTCAATATAAAATACAAACAATAGAATCTGAAACACAGACTACAACAAAAAGAGATATTTTGTCCCAAATTTCATTATTATTCGATCCCCTCGGTTTGGTAGGTCCTATAGTAATAAAAGCAAAAATATTGATGCAAAAAATGTGGAAACTAAAAATTGATTGGGACAAGGAGGTGCCGCCGGAAATACAAGAAGAATGGCGAAGTTATTTAAACGAATTAAGATATTTGCGCGAGTTATTTATACCACGTTTTTTAAACACTGAGGACAATTGTATTATCGAAGTTCACGGATTTGCAGATGCGAGCTTAGCTGCCTATGGTGCTTGCCTATACGTACGAGTAACAAATAAGGACGGCTTATGTACGTCCCGTCTGATATGTGCCAAGTCCAAAGTGGCTCCGTTGAAGGTGATATCGTTGCCACGATTGGAATTGTGCGCCGCAGTAGTGCTTGCCCAACTGGCGGACAAGATTATTCAAAATGCTTCTAAAATTCAACGGCGTTACTTTTGGTCCGATTCGTCCATAGTTTTGGCGTGGATAACTTCTTCTTCGTCCCGTTGGCAGACATTTGTGGCGCATAGAGTGGGCGATATACAGAATCTTACAACAATTAACGAATGGAATCACGTGGGCACAAAAGATAACCCTGCCGATATAATTTCTCGTGGCTGTAATCCTAAAGAAATAGTGGGAAATAAATTATGGTGGAATGGTCCCTCCTGGTTAATGCAGGATCAAGAAAATTGGCCTAAGGAAATTTTCGCAAATACTGAGAATATTCCCGAAGAAAGGAAAATGATCGCGTTAAAAACTGAAAGCTTAGAAGTATCCATTTTGGAGAGATTTTCTTCGTGGAATAAATTATTACGGGTTATTTCATATTGTGTACGTTTCAAAAAATTGTGTCTCAAAAGTCTTTATGTCCAAACAGAGCCAAAAATTCCGGTACTCCAATTTTATCGAGTGAATTGTGCGAAGCTGAAAAAATAGTCATTAAAATGACTCAAAAAAAATATTGGTTTAAGGAAATAAATAGTCTATCTTCCAGTGGGAAAGTATTTCCTGGCAATAAATTACAGAACTTGCAACCGTTCCTAGACACCGATGGAATTATCCGCGTAGGTGGACGTTTAAAAAATGCGGCCGATATCGAGATATTTCAAAAACAGCCTATATTAATTCCGTCAAACAGTCATATCTCTAAATTAATATTGTTGAATGAGCATCTACGTCTATCTCATGCGGGTCCGCAGGCAATGCTAGCACATTCCAGATTAAAGTACTGGATAATACAAGGGAGAAATATTTCTCGCCATATATTTCATAAATGTATACAATGTTTTCGTTTACAGCCTACAATAGTGCAACCCATAATGGGAGATTTACCGGCGGAACGCGTGGAACCTTGTAGAGCTTTTAAAAATGTGGCGTTGATTTTGCGGGTCCGATTAAAGTAAAATGGTTGCAGACGAAATTCTCCCACTACCAAAGGCTATATATGCCTATTTGTATGTTTCAGTACTCGAGCTGTACATATAGAATTGGTAAGTGATCTGTCTACCGAAACTTTTCTGAACGCTTTACAACGGTTTTTTAGTCGTCGTGGTATTAGCTCTGACATCTATAGTGACAATGCCACCAACTTCGTCGGAGCAAATAAGAAATTACAAGAATTACATACATTATTTCAAACGGAGGATCATCAGAATAAAATATATGCTTCTCTATCTAAGTTGGGTGTAAATTGGCATTTTATTCCCCCACGGTCTCCACACTTTGGTGGTTTGTGGGAGGCTTCGGTAAAATCCCTAAAGACCCATATGTATCGCGTATTAGGAAATTCTTGCTTAACCCACGAGGAACTAAATACTATAATTATAAAAATAGAAGCTGTCCTAAATTCGCGTCCCTTGACTCCCATTTCCTCTCATCCTTCGGATATGTCCGTTCTCACACCTGGTCATTTTTTGGTCGGAGAACCTTTGTGTGCTCTACCGGAACCTGATCTCACAGGAGTACCTGAAAATCGCCTAAAGCGTTGGCAATTCGCTCCCGTAGTATACCTACCATAAAAATGAGAAGAAAAAATTGATTTAAGTGGATCTTTATACAATTTCTTCTTCCGCTGGCATTTAGTACTCTTTTCGTCGCCATCACTATCTCCTTCCATTTCTCCCTGTCCTAAACACCCTCCATTTCTTGAGGTATTTTTTCCACTATAGGTACGTCTAACCAACTCTTTGTAGGCCGCCCGCGAGGTTTCTTCTCCGTAGGTTTCCATTCCAGCACCGCTCTAACCGCATATCCCTCATTTCTGCGCATTAACAGTGACCAAGTCACGCTGTATTCGCTGTCGACTTATTATTAGCTGCTGACTGATGGTACCCATACTCCCATTTCTTCCTTTGTAGCTCCCGATTGAATTTTCTCCTCCACTGTCCTGTTCAGGCGCTATCATACACAAAACCGGTCCACATATTGTTCTCAATAATCTATTTTTAAACGATCTTTAATCTCGTTTCTGTAGTCCAAGCTTCACATCCGTAGGTTAGCGCGTGGATCTTATTATCGCCACATTGAATCTTGCTTTTGTATTTTTTTTTTTTGTGGAAAACACTTTGATTTTAAGAACTTTGGGCAAATGACGATGCCCTTTCAACCTTTGTTATTCATAGACCAATCATTGTTGACCAACTATACAATTTAAAAAAAAAAATGTATTGCACTTACAAAAGGTTTAGGAACCTCTGCTGTATATTAATATTCAATTGCCAACGACATAGCTAGTCGCGTGGGAGTGAAATGAATATATATAAAACTGTTTTGTGTTATAATTTTGCTACGGTATTATAAAGGAGTAAAAAAAAAAAAAACGTAGGTAATAGGTTTCTATATACTATGCGTTATATAAATATATACGCGTAGATGATTCGCGTGTACAACCACGTATAATAACCGCACCTGTTTTGTATACCGTTACCGCATATTATTACACACAATATATAGGTACTCGTATTATAATTTATAATACAAAGTCGAATTCCTATGAACTTTTTATAATGCTCATATAAATTGTATATACTTCTTTCCCTGCTACAGTGTGTACTCCAGTGACTTTTTTTTTACAATTAACGTGTCGATACACACACACACACACACACACACACGTTTAAATAATACTTACCTATAACCATAGCTGTGCAGCGGTGAGCGCCTAAGCATGACATTCATTCCAAGGGGTAGTCGAACGCGCCGGTACAAGGAACGGATGGATTTTCGTGTCATCGCATATATAAAATATACAACTGCCGTGTTTTTTCCACGTGAACGGTTCATTTATCATTTAATGTGCCGGTTCTTTGTCATGAGTAGCTGCTGCGGTGTAGTAGTAGAAAGCGCGAGCAACGCGAGGTCTATAAAAACTTGAAAAAATATCGAAGCGCAAGAATTTCGATTGTCTGACCCCCCCCCTCACCCCACCTCGAAACAAAAACAGAAATTTTATTCGAAGGAAATTAAAACTTTTTTTCTTTCGTCATTATTTAAATAACGAAGTTTATTGCTTTAGAGGATCTTCCGAGGTGGGTCTCTTCATATAATCAATTTTGAAATCCTTTTCACAACTCAAAAACATTATAAACTTTTTATTTTTCTAAACGTTCTCGGTTCGTTATTGCAGAACGTAAACGTGTCTTTTTTTAGTTTAACCTAAAAATAATGCGAAATCCTTTCTCATTTAATCGTGTATAATCTCATGTTTCTGATGATAAAATTAAATACAGAGGCTTCCAAAAAAAAACAACTCTGTTAACGATGATTTGGACCTTTCACTCAATAAAATAGTAAAAAAAAACAGGTTTAAAAACCCAAACTTTTGTTGACACAAAGTAAGTTTAAAGTAGACACATAAAGATTTTAGGTTGGATATTTCGATCATATATTTATAAGTAGAGGAAAATCAACAAGCAAACCTATACTTTGGAAAATGATCGTTTTACAGAAGCAGAAATAACTGGAATAGTTTCCAAGCATTTTAAATGCTATATATTTACAGGTTGGGAAACGCATAATGATATTTAATATATAATAACAATATTATAGTCACAACACGCGTATTTTTGCGTTTTTTATGAGTTTGTTAATTTTGAATTATTCAATTCTTTATCGTCGTTCTGTAGCTTCAGGTAATTTTAAAAGTAAGTAGAAACAATACTTAATACTTATTTCGAATAAATTAAGACCAAATATTTGCTTACTGCCTATATAGGTACATTCAATTTATAGGAAAGAACTTCCCCGGGGCATCCACCACACATAAAGTCGAGACACGTGTTTTATAAGACCATTCGGACTGACGTATATTTATCTGCAATTTTCTCTTTCTAAATGATATACTTTCTTCCAGTCCTCTCCCGGCTTTACTTTTTCGCTCGCCCTAATGATTTTTTACCTTGCGGAACACTTTCTGGTACCGTTCTCATCGTCGATGCTTACGCTATGTTTGCGTCCTGCCCAGTCCAGTCATTCCTTGATAATGTCTTACATTATAATACTCAGACTTCGATACAATTCTTTCAGTTCCCTATTTTTTTGTATTGCGAGAATTACGAGTAATTAATTCAGCACATATAATGGAAAAACGCCCTTTATATAAAAAAATACACGAGGGACACCCGAGACGTTTTTTCATTGCGACGCCAGAATAGCTTGGCGGGACGGACTGGATATCGAATACTGTGACTCAACGCAGTAGATGCTACTGCCAGTAGCTTTATCTCTCAGATATTTGTACGTTAAGTTTATACGATTATTTCATCGCGATAGAGAATTATATACGTTTATAGTCAGTGCTCGAATTGGCAAAATAAAAGTAGAGGGACTCTGTTTACTTTTAAAAGAAGAGCGTCCCCATCACTTTTTATACCTTGTTGTACCGTAGTAGTAGAGTAGAGGTACGCTAAAATTTCTGAAAGATTAGTTGAGGTACTCAGTCCCCCCCATCCCCCAATTCAAGCACTGTTTATAGTACATTTATTTTATACCCGCAGGCAACTGCAATTATTATTTTTTAAGAAAATATGGGTAAATTTCGAGTATTGGACAAAAATGTACCCATTTTGGAACGAGTAAAATTTAATTTTGACAGAATATTTCTTTATCATTTTTTCGACGTTATTGTGATGGAATCGTGGGTATAGGTATTAATTATAGTACGATTTAAATTTAAATTAATAGTTATATTTTTTTTAATTTGCTTGTGTATTGTAAAAAATAAAAATAATTGTATATTCGATATAACTAAAACTTTTAAAATTTTATTTTACTCCAAAATACACGCACGAATTAGCAGCTAATCATACTTGGCTATAAATATTAATATATTTGCCCGTATTATACTTGCAGTTAAATCCACGTGTGTGTGTACTTTGTGTGTGCATACTATTATATGTATTTAATTCGTAGTTTGTTTAAATTCACAGCAATTCACGAGATTCGCCTTAAAAAAAAAAATAGTTACATTCCTATTTTGTTTTCTGCAGCTAACAGTCGGTAGTAATCAGCACAAAATGTCATGTTTTCTTTTTATATTTTATTTATATTACTTTAATAATAGTAATAATAAAACAAATGTACATTACGTTTTTTTTCTATATCGTCACCGCGATCAAGTACGTCTGACGCGTAGGTATAGGAAATTTACTCATACACTATTTTTTATTATTGTGTTTCGCGATTGTTTCTACGTTGAAATAATAAAATAAAATGTGTTTATATAGGCGATGTCTTGATAAAAGGCTTGTTTATGATTTCCTTGTACATTTGTTCAATAGCAATAATTATATTTCTGCTATTATTGAATCACACTTGATAAACAAACTTGATACCTACAAACAGAATATTTAATTAAAAAAAAAAATTAAAATTCAGTTTTCATAATATTACAAACCCGATTGTGCATAACTATTAAAGTTAAATCATCGAACATGCTACAGTTATTATAATTATTATAATACTCGATACTGGAAATCAGTTGTACTTTAAAAATGACTATATAAATGTCGTCCTTGCTCTGGGGAGTGGCGTAACCCGTCATTTATACCAATATCCTGTGAAGGTTTCTTTTTTTTTTATGAATCTTTAAATATTTCCTCACAATTTATACTGGATATTATTATTAAATTTTGTAATAGACAAGGTTTAAAAAGTAAACTGTCTAATAGTAAAACGTCTAATTGTAAATTTAAAAACGCTTTGTTTTTGTTTATTTGTTTCGATAAATAGAAAATAAATTTAGGCAGTACATACATTTTATTAATATTATCAATTTATTTACCCAATATGCGTGGTAATGCTTAATATTTTATTATTAATTAAAATCCAGGTTAAAACCCATAAAAATCATACAAAAGACATCTTTTTTGGAAAAAAATGTATGAATTTATTTAACTAAAATTTGTTGTACCCACTTCACCATTCAAAAAAACTGAATATTTTTGAAGAAAAAAAAATTTGTTTCGATAATCATTAACGATTTCGAAAACCGAGCAGACAAACTGAATTTGGTGTATTCTGCGAACGATCAAAAAATGTCTAATAAGTAACTTATTGAAAAAATCGATTTGTTCAATCAGATATTTGTCGGGCATTTATTCGAAGGTGTTACATAAAAAAAAAAAAAAATGTAATGCTGTCATAATAAAAACGAGCTTTCGATTCTATTTAAAACAGTTATAAAATCGTTTTACTTGTCTGAATGTATCAACGTACTGTCGGACTCGTTTTCGGAATCGTTATAGGGTATCAAAACACGGGTTTTTTTTTAAGGTTAGTTGGTCGTGAAAACCTTGGCACTTCCTACCGATGATTTGTTCGAATTGTCATAGAGAGTTGTGTTAACATTGCAGCAATGCTTACCGTATATTTTGATTTCTATTTCCACCTCCTCCGAAGACGTAGAGGAAATCATAAATTTAACGTCCGCGGTATAACCGCGCGTGTGCAGGTCTCCACAGTGGATTTATAATAATCGTGTTCGTGGGATCGTTTTGTGACAGCAGCTGACAGAGTCAAAATTTCGAATCGAGTAACAATACAATTTCTAATCTAAAAATATTGCGTTTTAATAGGAATATAAACGTACACACACACACACACACACACACACATACGTATACCTACAATTCGTATGGAAATTGAAAATCCTTCGACGGAAGGACATCATCCATATGCGGTTATACGCGCGTGGTCTACAGGACGTTACCAATTTCTGCGTGAGTTTTAAGTATAATATATTATGTCATTATCTATGTAAATTGTCGTGATTATCCGAAAATCGGTGTACTGGTGCGTTAAACGGTCAATTTACTCTGGTCGTGTATTATTATGGTCATGCGTATACTATTTGTACGCGTGTACGAAGCGCGAGAAGAAAAGTTTAGATTACACATTGTATATATAAGAATATATACGGATGTCGAATGGCATTGGCATTTTTTTTATAATAGTGGGATGGAATTTTGAAACAAAATATAAGTGTTTTCCATCGACTTTGTACTATCGGCTGATGACCAAAATTATCTGTTAAAAATGTGGTTAAAAAAACGGTCCGCGTGATGGTAAATACGAGAAGAAGACACGGTTTTGGAGACGTTGACTAAATGTCGTGTTCACGATTAGAATCGATTAAAAAACAGCAGTACGTCGTCGATGGCAGCCCATAATAATGTGTATCGCCCAGGGTCGGCGAGAAGGGGGATTTATGGGGACGTGAAGACCCCTCACTCATTGTAACACATTTTTCGGCACTCGGCATAATTACAATAAAAATTTATTTAAAAAATTCATGTATAAATTTGAAATTAGAAGAAAATAACATAAATATAATGGGCTATTGAAAATTTTCAATATTATTCATAACACATTAGAAATCTGTGAGTATTATTCAAAAATAAATTTTCCACTTCCGGTTGCAGGACTACCGTCGCGTCATTCGGCACCGCCTACCCGCAAAAGTATTTGCATAGATATAACAATAAGTAAAAACGTACGGATAGAAAAATGAATCAGTGAAAATCCTTTAAATTGTGATTGAATTTTAGTAAATATTTAACGACGTGCTTTTCAAGAGAATTTTTTGTAAATCTTCATTATTGAGTACAAGCCGTCAATTTCATTGAACGCGACCCCTCACAAATATTGCATAGCGCCTGCAGGATATACCTCGAGGGCGCGCACACAACGAAATATAGTTCTGAAGCCGAGAATAATAGATCTATAAAATATACGAAATATAATTTATTTTTATGTCTATTAATAATTTAAATGGATTTACTTCTAAAACAAAAATCGGTTGTGTTCGTTCTTACGACAAAACACCGATCCCCTTCCCCATGATCTATACCAGGGGTCTGCCTACCCACGGGCCACGAAACGATTTTTAATGGTCCCCACACGAAGACGTTTAAAAAAATCATTTTATCAATATAAATGTACGTATGTACTTATGGGATGTTCGTAAAATATAATCTAACCTAACGCATTAGTCTACAATTTCACAATTTTTTTTTTTTTAATTACATTTTTTCTTAAAAGCAAATTTTTCTATACTACTCGGAAACTTGTATTTTTTTTATACTCATATTTCCATGTGTAAAACAACACTGATGTGAACTGATATTATAAATTGAATAATGATAAAATAATTAGTATTAGGTGTATATATAATCGTATGTAAAATTTATTTATTTATTATAATGTGGCCGTCGATGAAAATATGAAAAATATATGGCCCGCTGCTGCACATGGTGAAAAAGTTTGCCGCAGGCCCGTATTTATGGGCAGGGGGGCTAGGGTGGGCAATTGCCCCTCCTAGTGGAACTTTGGGGGCGGTAAATTTGTACGAAATTCTTTTTTGTGTTCAGTATATATACATATATAGTTTAATATAATTAAGTAAAACGTTTTTTTTCTTCATATATTCAATATTGTCGATTTTTGAGTGAAATTTTAATGCGGATGAAGAACGATGTTTATTGCAATGGGAAGTTCCCTTCGTGTGAAATTTATTTTTATACGAAAACGTACGTTTAACGTTTCACTCAACTTCATAATAATATGTGCTGTGTTTATACACATATTAGGATATTTAATATTAATAATATTATTTAATAGTTCATCTATACCAGGGGTGGCGAACCTTTTTTGGGTCAAGTGCCAAAATTTAAAATCAAGTTTTTTGAAATATGCTCGCGTGCCAAAAAAAAAAAAAAAATGAATTTTACTAGGTAAGATGAAAAGAAAAAGCGTGCAATAATTACACACATTTTATTAGGTACACATTTATTTGTAAACTTTTATTTCATTTATTAATGTGATTTCTGTTGTTGTTTTTTAGAAGATAACATTTTAATATCTGGAGTATAGTTGGCAGTTTTCAGTGAAACACAAGCAGCACTAGTTTCATCATTTCTCATACTAAAGTTTTAAAATATAATTTTTTTTTAAGATAAATAATAATTTTTTATGTTTTTAAATTTGGCGTGCCACTGAAATTTGGTCAGCGTGCCACTTCTGGCACGCGTGCCATAGGTTCGCCACCCCTGATCTATACAGTGCGTATTAGAAGAGGCATATAATAATATAATAAAATGATCTATAAAAAAAATACAAGTAAGGTTTTTATATTTATAACACCTCCCCCCACCCCACCCATCCACCGCATAAAAAAGGGCGGAATTACAGGATTGCCCCCGGGACGCCAAAATTCTAAATATATTCGTTCCCGGTTTACCACCGATCCCTGCAGATCCTGCAGACACTGCAGAATATACTGCAAACTGTAGTATATACATAGGTACTGCAGCAGATACGCGTATGGAAATCCAAAATAGACGTGGAGAAACAAAAAATCGACAATAAGGGCCCGCATCGCGCGAGAAAATCCCTATTTGGACTCATCCGCCCCGCCTGGACGTGTCGGTGCGCGATTTCAATAAAAAAAAAATTTATTTTTTTTAAACCGCGGATGACTTACGGAAGTAATAAATTTAAAAAATTTTTTGTTTTGTCGAGACGGCTATCACGGGCGGAATGGGCTGTGCGCGACCGACCAAGACGACGCGCAAGAGGATATCGCGCGTATGGGTACGCCGCCGCGCGAGGAGGGCGCGCTCGCGTCTATATAAGAACGCGAGCGCGGTGTGCGACAATTCTCAGTGTCTCCGTGTCCGTTACGCGTAACGTCACACTATACAGAGAGACTTTGTCGTCGTCGAGCTCCGTCCAAAATCCTCAAATTTTTTTTACACGCGTATCGCGTTAAGCCGTCTTCGACCGTCCGAAAATGGTAAGAGAATTTAAAAATTAAAACATTTTTTTTGGAAATTAAAATTTATTTTATTTTCGTCGTTTTTTCTTTCTCTCTTTTTTTTTTTCTCGAAAAAAAAAAATATATATATTACTTTTGACGACGCGCACTGGTCTTTGCCGGCGGCGGCGGCGCGGCGTTCCGGAACGCTCGTCGACAACGCGCATTAGTCACGATTTTCTTCGTCTCTCTCACTCTCTCTCTTTTTTTCTTATTATTATTATTATTATTAGGTATACCGAGCGCACTTTCCCGTTCGGGAAAATTGTCATTTCCCGGGGACGCGTATAACGCGCGCGTATCAAAACCGTCGCTAATCGATTCCGCGCGACTGTATACTGCAGTAGTTTGTCCCCGCGGTCGGTTTTCACTTCCTTTTATGGTTTCTGCGCAGAGCGACTGCGGGTTTTACAATAACGCGATGCGTTTTTCATAATATACATATATCCGTACCCGAAAATATACGCATGAATTTCTTCCCGGTAGCGAATTGTTTGGTATACTTAGAGACAGTGGCGTAGCCAGGGGGGTTTGGGTGTTTAACCCCCCCGTTGTCCGTTTTTTTTTTTATACTTTTTAATCTAATAAATGTATACAATTTATACAATAATTGTATATTTCATTAATTCTATAGTATGCCTACTGCAAAAAAAAATTTATGATATATATTTTGTCATTTTACAAGTAAAAGCATAATACTTTTGAAAACTCGTCCAGAGTCCACAGATTGATAACAATAGATTTTCTACTTATTTCTATAAAATAATAGAATTAAAATAATAAAAGAATTTCATATTGCAGTATGTATTTATTTATTTTATTTTTATTCATTTATTTTTATTTTTTTTGTATATACACCACTGAACCTGGTCCTTGAATGGTTCAATAAGAGTATGAGCATCGTGCAACAAACTTAACAAAAAAATGTAAAAGCTTATAATTTCATTTATACTTAAACCCTCCCCCCATTACATAATCCTGGCTACGCCACTGCTTAGAAAGGTCGTTTTTCGATTATTTTTTTCAAAAACTACCGGAAAAAATGACGTGATATCGATAATTTATTTCTTTGTGATTTTCAAACTATATAACGGCTATATATATATAGACATTTGAAATAATAATACGCCAAATATATGATGTAACTGTTTATATTAGGGGGAAAACAAAAATTTCTTTACATTTCGGGCTATTTATTGATAGCAATTATATAATAGCTGGCGTTTCGAGGCGTTTATTAATTCGGGGGGAAAAAAGGAGGTAATTTTTGGTTAAAAATTTAACGCGATGCGTTCGACTCGGACTGCGTTGGAAAAAATCTTGAAAATCATCGAGTCACAATATTTTCTTTTATAAGAATACATTTCAAGTTTTTCGAAACGAAGTATATTATTTTTTGTGGAAAATTACGTTTTTTTTTTTTTCAAAACTAACGGGGTCCTATAGAGTGTTGACATTTTTATACAGTGACTTTCCACTGTATTAAGGCGATAACGATTTTTTTTTTTAACGTACCGCGTATAAGCTGGTTAATCGCATAAATTACGTATTCTATACACACCACGAACCTGCGTAGCTCATCAGAATCGTTTTTTTTTTCCGAACGCAATGCTTTCAAATTTATATAGCGTACAAACAAAACTCTAAAATCCAAAAATTTCAAGAATCAAAAACTACTATATTCGCTATTAAATCACGCGGCTCGCTACATTTTTTTTTTGTATTCCTTTCGATTCTTTCAAAAATCCGTTTGGCCAAAAACAACATCGTCGTCACCACACGTTTTCTCTCTAGGCCCTCGTGTATCAATACAGAAGTAAAACCATTTGATTTCACCCGACTTGTGTAGTATATGTATTTCATAGAAGAGCAGCTGAAGCTGCTGTTTTGTGTGTGTGTGTGTACATTGAATTATTAAATGGACGAACGCGGCTTGTGCACGTGTGACAAATCGTTAATAATTGCACGCCATACCATCGCCAGAACGTTATTATATAGGTGTTGGAAAATATGACAGCCATAGTGTGTTTGTATAGCGATTTCACGCGTGCGAGACGAAAATGAAATGCGAGAAAATCGAGTTTTGTACATGAAAATCGCTATTGTACATCGATACAAGGAGTAAAAATACGTTGTGAATGTACAACGATTAAGTCAAAAGTGTATTCTTCTCTTTCTTTTCCAGCTTTACGGACCGTTGAGGTCCCCATGGTTGCAAAACAAACTTTTTTCCATCTCTCTCACTCTGTGTCCACAGCTATTTCACTAACATTGTCTATAACTATTAATTGTCTTAGCTCCTTATTACTGCATTTGTCAATCAGTCTCCGCTTTGGCCATCCAATCAGTATCCTATATACCTTGAGGAGTCCGCGGTTTATTGAAAGTCGTTTGTTACTGATTTAGCCCTTAACACTTGACCGGTGCAGCTCAGTCTCTATTGCGTCGTATCTTGGTTATTATATTCGGCATTCCAAAAGTGTATTGCGAAAAATAAAAAAAATTCGTATATGTAGAGATTGTTATATAAAATTTGTGTTTATTTACTACTAGAGAAATAAACGAATTTAATACAACAACTCCTATATATAAGTATTTTTTTTTAAATTTTACATAATACTCTTTGCAGGCTTAATCGTACAATTATATATATATAAATATTATATAAAAATTTGTTTCTTCTAATATTTAAAATGTTATATGTTCTATTTCTTTCGCATAGGTATATCCTTTTTTTAATTTTTTTTTACTATTTTATTACTATATATGTACATTTTAAAATCGCAAAAGAAAAAGAAAACGCAAAAAAAACAAAAAAATCATACGAAAGAGTCCTTTCCTGTAATAATAACGGAAATGACGTTTTTTCGGTGGAAAACGGTGTACATTTACCAGCAGTTACCACACGCAGATAAAACGCGATAAAAGGTTTATTTTTTAAGAATACACGAAAAACAGTTTTTTTTTTATCGGATATTTTAAATTATTTGAAAACGGACAATTTCGTTTCTAATATAATGATAACGCGTAATTCAGACCTATAATAATATTAGAACAAATCATATATGTTTATCTCGTGACACATATCTTAACATTATAAGCGATGCAGAGGATATATACCTATTTTATTATATATAGTTTTACTCTAATTGTAAACACAATCACAAGTATAACGAGAAGATTATAGTTTTTTTTATAAATACCATTTAAGTCTTATAAATTGTAAAGTAGAAAACATTTTTTTTTATTTTGTGTTTTACGAGCACAAAATTGTTTTAATATCTTTCAAATTATTATACATTTATCTATATTTTATCATATTTTTCTTTTAATATATTGTGTATACAAAAATTACATTATTAACATTTTAGAGTGGATGCAATTTTTTTTCTCCTATAGTTTAACTAAATAAATGGTCCTTTATATTTGAGTATAAAACAAATATTCTTATGATATCGTTAAAAGTTTAAGAAATTTTTATTCGAGACTTTGTTTTGAGTGTGTGTATATTACTGTTATGATGCTTTTGCAGAGTGAACTCTATTTTAAATGTAAAAAAAAAATCAGCGCAAAATACATGTAAAAAAAAAAGAAATATATACATTTTTAAGTGGAATTTGAAACATAAAATGTTTGATAATATTTTTAACATATACACACACACATAAAAACCAAATAGCGAATAACAACTATTTACTTTAAACACGCAATCTGTTTTTGTATTACGCATTTTATCAAACATCGTATTGACTAAACGGTTTTGTTTTATAAAACACTACATTTTATTTTTACCGTATACACATATAATATATAATATTATGTATAATTATTTAATTTTAAAGTACCATAATAAATACATTGATTTTAAAATATGTCGTCCGTGCAGTAAAATACTCAACAATTTTAAAAACATTTAATTTTCTAAAACATACATCATTCCTATATAATGTAGTTTGAAGTATTAAATTGATTACATAACTAAATTATAAATATATTTGTTGTATAATCGATAGTGGTTTATATTATATAATTTTATAATACAAATAGAAATTTATTTAAAAAAAAAGAAAAACAATTTTATAGGAATAAGACATTTTAAAATTGTAAATAGACAAAAAAAAATTTATTTTAGAGATCGTTCACTATTTATTAACGAATAATTTCATAAATTGTTATCCCCTAGCGGACAGTTTAATTTCTAACGAATAAAACGCGTGATTTATTAGAGTAAAATCATCTGACGACACTCGATTACACGAAGATTTTATTTAGCGGTTAATGGAATTATAAAGTGACTATACAACGCGTTTGGTAAAATAATATTGTAAACATAATCACGAGTATATAATGAGAAGATTACAGTTTTTCCAAATACCGCACAAGTCGCATAAAATATAAAAAAAATTTTTTAGTTTTTTTTACGCACTATAAAAAACTGTTCGAATTGTTAATTTTAAATTGTTGTATATATATATTTTTTTATATATAATTTATGTATATTCGATTAGCATTTCAGAACGAATAACATTTTATCTCCGAATTCTAACTATAAATAGCTGATGGTCCTACTCGAATAAAAAAATATATATATATATCCGCGATAGGTACTGAAAAAAATTCAAAAGAAATGTTTTATTCGAAACTTCGCTTAGAGTATGTATATATATATATTTTTTTTTTGGTAAGTATGCGGGAGTGTAGTGTAGCGTAGATACACTTTGTAGTGTTTTGGAGTAAATTCTGTTTAAAACAAAAAAAAGAAAAACCTTGATGTACAATAAAAATAATATTGGATTAAATTAAAACTCACTTCGCGTGACACCTTAGTCATCAATATTGTGGTTACTATAAATTGACACGTAATCGATAGAACAGTTTTTATTCGGTTATGGGTGTGTGTGTGTGTGTATTAACGCGTTGTAACGGAATTATTTTCGTTAAATTCGAACTTCTACTATGTCTATAGATTACTTTTTATAAAAATCCACTTGAAATAACGACGATACTCGTGTCAAATACATCTCTCGATATTTATTTATCTATATACGAAAAAAAAAAAATTTAATACTCGTATTAAAAAAAAAAAAATGTATTTTATTATAAACATTTTTTTCTGTATTGTAAATAGTAGAGATTAGTTTTTTTTTAAATATTTTTTACGAATATCGCAAGTCCTTTTAAAGTGGTCGTATACGATTTTTTTTCTAAGGTAACCCATAAGTGGAGCAATAACAATAGAGTCTTGTTTGTTATCATTTATTATACAATATATAATAACTAAATCAGTTTTTTTTTTCTGTAAATACACCACGTCCCTATAGAATCTAAATATTTAATGTTTGATAAATGACTGTATACATTGACATTGGTTGATGGTTCTTTGGGGAAAATAGGCTGCGTATCAACGATAAAATCTAATTGATTTTTATTTTTAAAAAAAGGATACATTTTTTTTAACCAATCTACCAGTATAGTATAATCGAGTCCTGGATAGAGGGGAATACTAAATACGTATACAATTTGATCGAATTGTTTTAAATGACTTATGTATATGTAATTATTAATTTATTTTCCAAAAACTATTTTTTTTTTTTAAGTTTTTACGTGACCTTTCCCGGATTAATTATATCAAACAAATTTATTATTACTACAAATAACAGTAGTAGGTATCTTTTTAACAAATTTTGTATTCAAACGCGTTTGTTTTCGTGTGTCTTACTCGTTATAAATCCAATGATATAAAATATATACGTTAATAATATTTCAATATGTACATTATATTATATTACGCTTGGTACCTATACGAGCGATCAAAAGTGATTGGACGTGTTTCAGTGTTTTTATGATAAAGATTTAAAGAGACAATATATTTTACAACATAATATAGCAAAGCACAGTATATTACGAGTAATAGACACGTTAAATCGTAGGCAACAAGAAAAATAAAAATATATCGGTTAGTCATCCGTGATCGGTATAAAACCACATAGAAGCGTAATGGGTGTGAATTTTTTTTTTATATATTATATATCGATCACCGCGGTCTATAAAAACACAATATTGGGTTTCAACAGGAATTTTATTATACGCGTGGTAATCATACACTTATGTGGTATCGTGCTTACTTTAGCGATTAAAAGTAGGTACCTATAGCATAGTTTTTAAGAATCCTGTTCGTCTGGATACACGACTGTATACAGTAAATAAAAAATATTTTTTTAACGCGATTTCCTCAGATAATAATCGTTAAGATAGTGTAGACCGAAATGTATGTTCCCATTTGACTGTCAAAAGTTCATATTTACTCGAGCTAGTACATAATTTTGAAAACGAAACCGTAAACGTTATAAAAATCAATGAAAAACAGTAAAATATTTTTGTTTTTAACCTCGATGAAAATTTACTCTATATACAGTTGCACCGACTGACTTTTCTCAGGACCCCTTCAAAGAATACGTCTGCGGAATAAGTAGATATTTTTCGTTGCACGACCAATGAGTAAAAGAGGTTTTGGCGTTTCCATTTCTCGATAGGGCTACGCATAAAAACAATCCGAACTAAAATTTATTCCTAAAGATTTCATCTTGTAATTTGTTACGTTTTTTAAAAGGGCAAATCACACGGGATAATTCTACTGGAACTCGTCCGAGACGGCCAGTAATTTTCCGTTCTTTCTGGTTTTCAAGATATTTGTAACATCTCTCGCGTAACAATTTTTTTTTATATATGTGGTTTGGATCGAACGTTTAAACGTCTTAAAATGTCTACGTTACAGTTTTGTTCGTTCAACAAATTGAAAATATTTTCATTCTTCCGAAATAAATAAGCGAGCTTAAATACTGCCTGACGTATAGATCAAAAATTATAACGGCGTTGATCTAAAAGACATTTTATTATTGGGAATATATATTTTTTGCTACAGTAAGTCGTCGTGGATACCGGTAAAACCTGCGCATTATTCGTGTGTTTATTTTTTGTCCGATAGTGAAATGAAAAAATGTAAAAATGTATTCACCAGAGGCGTATTTAGGAATTTTCAAAGCGGGTAGGTATGAGACAGTTTTTCAATATCTGAGTCGTAGGCGAGTCTTTACCTCACGCTCGTCTGTCCGTTTTATATTAAAAAAATAATTTTATCAAAAAATATATATATTTTTTTTTTGCATAATTTTATAGTATCATATTAGGATCCACTAGTGTGGTCACGACACGTTTTGTCTGTCGACTGGTCGTTACTCTATTCTTATGCCGAATAGAGTATATAAAATATACTATATTATTATACTTGTTTATGTTCCTCGCCGCCCATTGATCTATCAAAATATTTTGATACGAAATAACTTATCATATAAATATGTGATACCACAGAACACAGTATATGATTAAGAGGTGGCCTCTTATGATTTTCATGAAAATAATGGCTTCACGCGGGAAAAAACTTTGAATGCGCGCTACAGTCATACTTTAGACACCAAATTTTTACACAAAATAAATTATTACCTATAAAGCTATTTTTCTTCTTCTAAAAATAAGCGTTATTTTTACTATTTCTTCCGTAACTATTATTAAGAATTAAAGACATATATAAAAAAAAAAAACAGCTCCGTAATTGTATATAGTCAATTATTGTATATTTATTTAGTGTAAAAATCTGGTGTCTTATAACTTACAAATAACACAACTGCGTGACCGTCGGGGTTCTTTTCCTCGTGAAACGGTTTTTGTTTTGCCCGTGTCCTCTTAAAAATCGAGCTCGTAAAGCAACAGAACGGTATGGTTTTAAACGACGAAAAAACAGCGCTTTAAAAAAAAAAAATGTTTTAAGGTCGTGGGTAGGAGCGGTTTAAACTCGGTCGATCGCCTCCTCGTAAATACGCTCCTGGCGACTTTGTTTCTTTATATTCATTTTATATAAACTAACCGTATGTCTTAAGTTTATATATTATAGGTACGTCCCGTAATTATCCGCCGAGCCCATTATCGTCGTCCGGTATATTACGGTGTATGTGTGTGCGCGCGATTTTATTCGACAAAAAAAAAACCATAACAATAATTGTTTCCATTATACCGTCATATCTGTTGTTTCGTTTTATTATTATTAATTTACTTTTTTTTTTTTTGTATCATATCCGACGGCCCAGAGAACGCAAGTGTAATTTCGTCGTTACACCGCTCCCGTCCGGTGCCGATTCGACGCGATATTATTATATTCGTATATTAAATATTATGTACACCGCGCACATCTTATTACAATATATTGTCGTATAGAGCAGGCGGGTCTCAAATCCTTTTTTTTTTTTTTTTTACGGAGGGCCGAATCCGAGATACGTTTCGGGCCGAAAATTGTTTGAATAAAAAAAAAAATCTCTATTAGCTATTTTTTTTTTTTTACTTTTCTTGACTGTCCTGATATAGCGAGGTTTTCGCGGACTGCTATAATACAACGTATCCTTCTGCAGCGCATAAATAGTTCCAGCGATTCGACAGCGACGACGACAACGCGTTAAATCTTCGATACGACACGGTTCAACGGAGTCGTCGTCGTCGTCGTCGTCGTCGAGTGTACAAAGAAAAAAAAGCGAATTTTCGGAGTGAATAAAGTAGAAGAAAAAAAAAATCTTTATAAAAAATACACGCCAATGAGAATGATACGAATATCAGAAATGATTCGGATAAAAAAAGAATACAATAGGTTTTTTTTTCTCGCACTGCTACTTGGTAAGGTGTATATGACGGCGGCGGCGGCGCCTGCACAGGAAATGATCGGTGACTATTTCGTGTTTAATTATTTTCCGAATTTATCGATTGAACGGACCTGCTTTTCTTTTTTTTCGTTTTCCAAATATATTTGCCAAAACTACACGAGACACAAGACGTGTTTACACACAAAAGAAAAAAAGTTCAGAACACGTTTCAGACGGTTTTTTCATTTTTATACACTTGGCTAACTGAATATTATTATAATCCGGCGTCGTCCACGCACAGTTCTGAACGGGATTCTGACACAGGGAAACAATGAACTCTCCTGTTATATATGTTTGTTTACAACATTTGAGCGATGTCATCTGTGCAGGATTACTCGAAGAATCTATATTAATTCAAGGATTAAAAAAAAAAAAAATTTATAAAAGATGCACTACAGCCTCAAGTACGATCTTTGTCTGTTACGTAAATGTATCAATGGTTCACGGCGTTTTACCATTGTCCGGTAGGGATTTGCTGGTTGGTACACGATATTTTTCATCCCGAGGGATGCCGAAATCTAAAAGTGATGAGATGAGCCCAGTCGTGAACATGGTTCGCATAGAGTATGTCGACCGTGGGAGAAACAGCGAAAGACACTGCAAGATACCACAATACTCAATCGCGACCGTCCTCTTGATTTTTGAAGAATCTTAAAAGTCACGTTTAGTCCACCGATGTCCCGCGGAAAATCGCCCATGACATTCCCCGGGGCCCCAACGAATCTATTGATGTAACTTATAAATTAAATTAAATTTATTCGCCAATAAGGAACACACAGACTCGTTTTTATATTCGATTTACTTTCAAATACTATTAGGAAATATGTATTTACGGTGTTTTTGCAATCGAAAATATCCTAATAAATCGAAATACAACTGCGTGGTGGTGAAACGCAAAAAAGTTTTGGACGCAGGAATTATTCGTATAATTCCGCGTCGTATTACCGCGCGAAATCAATAAAAAACGAGTTAAATTTATTTGTTTTTTGATTTTTTTTTTTTTTACAGCGCGAATGCATATCCGTACACATCGGTCAAGCCGGAGTCCAGATCGGCAATGCTTGTTGGGAGCTGTACTGCCTGGAACATGGCATTCAGCCCGACGGACAGATGCCGTCGGACAAAACGATCGGCGGAGGCGACGATAGTTTCAATACGTTTTTCAGCGAGACCGGTGCCGGCAAACACGTGCCGAGGGCCGTCTTCGTCGACTTGGAGCCAACCGTCGTCGGTCAGTTTATAAATTATTTTAAAAAAGCAAATGAAAAATAATACATCGTTTTCTAAATACGCTTATTTCTGCCGAAGATCTTCTTATGGTAGTCGGCCACCAGGACCATCCCATCGCATGCAACCACTAATCCTCCCGCGATTCTCTCTGTCAGGTGCTCGTCCTTTACGGTTTAAACCTCAACGTCTAAGATTTCCGCGTATTTTTCACCACGTCTTCCAAGTGGTCTTTTTCAGTACCGGAGTGGATTTCCACTCCGCCAAGCGTGTTTAAACATTTTCTCCCGAAAAATCCTCGTTGTTTTTCCTTATTCTCCACTCGCCGCTATTATATCTGCACCTTTGCAATTCCACGCGTAAGTACTGAATCGTCCGCACTGCAGACCAGACGTCCATGTAGTTATTCACTGTTTCTCGAGGCACCTAATATTCATTTCTT
Source organism: Slavum lentiscoides (assembly GCA_032441835.1). NCBI lineage: Eukaryota > Metazoa > Arthropoda > Insecta > Hemiptera > Aphididae > Slavum > Slavum lentiscoides. The sequence continues at coordinate 18,802,008 of CM063708.1, forward strand.
TAATAACAGGTGACGTCGAAGCCGCTTCTTTCATCGATATTGGATTTGTTCTCGTATTTCCGACTTCAGTTTTAACGAATATTTAATCATAACGGTTATCACAATTCACGTTATTATAGTTCACGGAGTTGATGAAACTCATTCGTAATATTGATTAAACTCACTAGTCACTGTACTCTGTAGACACCGTATGATGTAACACAGTGCCACAATTACAGTTTTGGAGGCCCAGGTGCGAACTAATTTTAGAGGCCCCTTATAGCTGATATAGACAGTTTATTACATAGTGACAATGAGCACGTCGTTCAACTTGTCTTTAGTCGTGGTGCACGAGGAGTGGCGAGTGTTTCCCAAAATTTAATTGTCCCAATGTACAGTTTACCGAATTTTAGAACAAATGTCAATTGGAAGAATTAATTAATTGGGAGAATTGGTAAAGCGATTAGTGCGGACCGAATGTCGAAATGGTCGAAACATGAATAAATTATAGAATAGATTTTTATTTCACATTAATCACTCGTCGTGTGATAAACAGTATATGTAGCTGAATTACCCGTCGGTGTCGAGTTACAGTAAAAAAAAAAAAAAGATTGTTGAATAATTATATACATATAAATAAATATAAAAATCTATAGGTACCTATATCGTTATAATAATGTGCCAATAATGTTTAGGAAAAATATAAAATGGAAAGTAATTTAATTTCTTAAGTTTTAATAACATTTATAGATATACTCAAGTCATTTTAATACGGGAAAACCGCAAATATTTCACCCAAAACAAACAAAATGACAAACAAATGAAAATTTCACTGAATTTGTGTATTATTATTATAGAATTTCTTTATAAACTATATTCATTGTGTCTTTTTTATTAATTTTCAAAATATCTAACTCTGGACATGGCAACGTAAAGTTAAATACAACCCTACTTTATCCAATGTTTGACCTTGTGCTTCGTATATTGTCATAGCAAAAACTATTCTTATTGGAAATTGTCGCCGAACGAAATCAGCAATTTCAATCACCTACTATGTATGGGAACGCAGCAATACTGCAGTAGACGTAGGAGTAGTGGGGGTTGTAAAGATGTGTGTGTGTGTGTGTGTACAACGCGCGTCGTTACGCAACTACGAGGAAAACTAAATATTTCCGAAAACTATTTAATTGATACATTTTCGGACTTTTCTCATTAGATCGTTCATCCGCACAACTCACGTCAAAAAAAAAATCATGCAAATCGGTCTAGTAGATATAACTGTCCAAAGAAATCGCATCACGTCTTAATAATATATAAAGGATAATCATAATATATGTATCGGAAATAATGTATTTCATAGTTTTATATTTTATTACAAATTATTTTACAAACAGACAATAAAATATAATCCCATATATATCTCATTAAATATATTTGGTTTAATCAATGAATATGAGACCTCCTGATACAATTACGAGGCCCGCTTGGCGGTGCGATGCATCGCCTGCACCGGCGATAATTGTGGCACTGGATGTACGTATTCTTGAAATCGACCAAGTGGACGTGTATCACTTTTTAACACATTCGCGTGTGTTTAAAAACGATCTCGTGAACAGTTCCTGGGTTATCGACGCGCTCAAAAAGCGTTTGTTCTTACTTTCAGACGAAGTACGCACCGGTACGTACAAACAGCTGTTCCACCCCGAGCAGCTGATCACCGGCAAAGAGGACGCGGCCAACAACTACGCCCGGGGCCACTACACTATCGGCAAGGAGATCGTGGACATCGTGCTGGACCGAATCCGGAAACTGTCGGACCAATGCACCGGACTACAAGGCTTCCTGGTGTTCCACTCGTTCGGCGGCGGTACCGGTTCCGGGTTCACGTCGCTGCTCATGGAACGGCTGAGCGTGGACTACGGGAAGAAGAGCAAGCTGGAGTTCTCCATTTACCCGGCGCCGCAGGTGTCCACGGCCGTGGTCGAGCCGTACAACTCCATACTGACCACGCACACGACGCTCGAGCACTCGGACTGCTCGTTCATGGTGGACAACGAGGCCATCTACGACATATGCCGCCGAAACCTGGACATCGAACGGCCCACGTACACCAACCTGAACCGGCTGATCGGCCAGATCGTGTCGTCCATCACGGCGTCGCTGAGATTCGACGGCGCGTTGAACGTCGACTTGACCGAATTCCAAGTAAACAAAGACCGCCGCTGAAACTCCTGCTGAAACCTGATCGTTTCTTGCACCCCCTACCCACCCGCGAATTTCTCGTCTAACCACATCGTTTCGCAGTGAATTCAAACCGTCTAATTATTTATTATAAATAATATAATCTCGTAACGTTTTACGGCACAGTGTGCAGGTTAAGATACGTTTTTAATGCGCGTATTTTCGATAAGTTCTGTTAGACAATTTTCTTAGATATTTTTCAACACTGTTTTCCGAGCAAAATAAAGGGAGTTCGCGATGGATTCACTGCGTATAGTGTCTCCTTATTAAACCCGTGGTTATTCAAGCAACTGCTGTTGACGATTCGCTAAATAATTATGTATTTATTCGTACCTACGTTTTACAATTCAAATGGTTATATTAAACCGTTTAGTACTCACAATATAATATTGTCGTTCAACAGGTACTCGTACAATCGTATTTTTTGTTTTTTAAGAAAATAGTTATTGCAGAGGCATTCGTAACGAGTACGTTTCGAAAAAATTCAAAACAAATAATTTTGTTGAACATTTTCGAAATGATTTTGTTTGCATAATCGAATAGTACATTACAAAATTACTTTGTTTTAATATTATTGAAACAATTCAAATGTTTTATAACCGTTGTCGATTTTAAATGAACAGAAATTCGTCGGGCGAATCGGCATACGCGCGTCCTTGTGGGAGAGGGATCGCCCCCATAAAACTATACCTGAAGACGTTATTGAGTCCATACCGTTAAAGGGCGTTTATAAAGGGACGGAAGAGTTTAGGAACCCGCCGTTTGTACGCGTGCAGGTCGTTGTGATTATTGACGCGGACTCGCTTGTTCGCAGACGAACCTGGTGCCGTACCCGAGAATCCATTTCCCGTTGGCCACGTACGCGCCGGTGATATCGGCGGAGAAGGCGTACCACGAGCAGATGACCGTGGCCGAGATAACGAACGCGTGCTTCGAGCCGGCCAACCAGATGGTGAAGTGCGACCCGCGGCACGGTAAGTACATGGCGTGCTGCATGCTGTACAGGGGCGACGTGGTGCCGAAGGACGTGAACGCGGCGATCGCGACCATCAAGACGAAGCGGTCCATACAGTTCGTGGACTGGTGCCCGACCGGGTTCAAAGTGGGCATAAACTATCAGCCGCCCACCGTGGTGCCGGGCGGCGACCTGGCCAAGGTGCAGCGGGCCGTGTGCATGTTGTCCAACACGACGGCCATCGCCGAGGCGTGGGCCCGGCTCGACCACAAGTTCGACCTGATGTACGCGAAACGGGCGTTCGTCCACTGGTACGTGGGCGAGGGCATGGAGGAGGGCGAGTTCAGCGAGGCGCGCGAGGACCTGGCCGCGCTGGAGAAGGACTACGAGGAGGTGGCCACCGACTCGGCGGACGGCGACGGCGACGACGGCGACGAGTACTAGTGGCGGCCGGCCGTTGGCCAGCCGGTGGACGGCGGCGAGCCGTTTCGGCACGGAAGACGCGACCACCGTCACAGCGACGACGACGATCCGGTCGGATACAAACGTTTTCGGCCGGGTCTTGTCGTCGTAGTCTTCGAAACGGCTCTATAATTTTGGATTAATTCGGTTTTTTTTTTTTAAACACAAATCAAACTTGCTCTGCTTAAATAATCCGACAATTACATTTTTTCTTTTAAATATACGCATTAACTAACCGGTATAATATTTATTTTATTTTATCTAATATAAAAATATTATTATTTTCACGGGGGTTTTATTTTTGTTTTTTTTTTATATCGTTCGCGCGAGGTCGGATCCAAAAAAGTAACGGGAATTCTTTTTTTTTCTCTCTACTGAAGATAAATGCAGATTAGTAACGTTTTTAAAAAAAAAATCGTTTATTCCATTTCACTTCGGAGTGTTCGTTTTTCTTCACGTTTTAATTTCTATCAGAGAATAGACATAGAACAAAAAAAAAAAAAAAAATTCATAACGTTTTGGAATTTAATTAATCGTTGCGTATTGCAGGTGAATTACGAAAGGACGAAAAATTACCGAGTGTAAAATAATCTAAATTGCAAATAAAATAAAGTATACACTATAATTTTTTTCATGTCTTTCAAAACTTAATTTGTGGAAAAAAAGTGTGTCGTATAGTTATAAAAAAAAAAATAATAATAATAATAATTATTATCATATACACCGTTTTAATGACGTTTTAAAATATATATATATATATGCCTATAAATTATTAGACTGTATTTAATCGAATTGAATGCGTATCATTTTATTATAATATATTTTTTAAGTACTCGACGGAAGAAAATGGAATCTCTGATTTTTCGATAGTTTGCAGAAGAGAATTGATGTAATTTTTAAGTTTAATTAAACGTATTTTATTTCGAAATTATCCCGTTACTGCAGCGATTGGGTCCGCCCTCGTATATATAAATGCGCGAATCGTGCTGCCAGTGTGATGACGCTATAAAAAAAGGGTTATTATTGTATATTGGAAAACCGTGAAATTCTCACGAGAACGATCGGTTTTAAGGATTTTTTTTTTTGTTTGCTCCACGAGTCATTTTTGAAAATCAATAAATTATAAAAAAGTTCGAAACGTCGAAACGTGCGTGCGAGAAAATAATTTTACGTTCGCGTCTTTTTAGCCTGCAACAAAACTTAAACACATGGTCCGTTGTGTGATGCGGAATTGATTTACTATTGTCAAAAGAAAATGAATCCATATCGAAGATATCGTTATCATCAGTGGCGCGTGGTGAAGGAGAAAGATTTCGGAGCGTCCGCTCCTGTAGTTCGAATTAGTAAAAAAAAAAATGTCGGTTAGAAAATTTAAAAGAGATAGGACTTATTGGAAGAAAACGGTTTAGAATAATCGAACTCGTTGTAATAATATATGAATGTATAATAAATGCAACGTTTTATTCGAGTGAAATTATTCAAATACTGATTAATAATAAGAATATATTTAAAATATAAATTTACATATGAGATAATATTTCACCGAAATCTTGTTATTATAAAAATTTATTTTTGATTTCGAATTAAAAAAAAAAAAATTGTTATCACGCACTATATCCTGTCCCGAAGGAATCAAGACTTCCACGAACTGGATAATATTTTTCTCTTCTCGTCGCTTTTTGCAAAAAAAAAAAAAATGGACGTATGTTATATATAGGAAAAATTGTCGGCTCCTTGTTTTTAAAACGTTCGTCACGTCTTCTCTGCAAGTTATTCTGTCGTTCAATTACCCGTACATAATATTATATGTCGTTGACTGGTTAGTGAAAAAAAAAAATGTGTTCAAAAATTATTGTTGGAAAACCGCCGCTGTTTGATTTTCCGAACGAATTTTTATTTTTTTTTTTTTTGTGAATTTTTTTAATAATTTAATAATAATAATATAATTTTACGTTTACACTTATTATTTAGACGTTTGTTCGCGCCATTGGCAATGCGATTTTATTATAATATATTATTATAAATAATAACAACGCTCGTCGTTTATCGTTCACGCGAGAACGAACGCGTATATTTTTTATTATAATTTTTTTTTTTGGAAAACGAAAAACCCGTATAATATATAAATACTTACACAATATAATAATATACATATACGCTTATCGCGCTTGTTTTAAACGTAAATATACGATAATATATTATAATAATAATTAAATATACGAGTATACCGGTCGACGGACGTCATCGTCACTGCTGAAAAAAAAAAATGAATAAATTGTATACGAGTTTTTTTTTTTTTTTTTAACTTCTCGTTTGATCACCGTAAACCGTGTATAGCGCACACACACACATTAACATTATTATGATACGTACCACCTACTCATTTAAATAATTCTATATTGTTCGTTTACGTTATATACCTATGAAATATTTTTGAAAATCGCAATTAATTTTTTTTTGGAAAAAAAACCCCTATACTTAGATGGCGTTGGTCTCCAAAAGGAAAATTATAGATTTACAGACACACATAAGCACTATAAAAACCCGCGATGATTTACTGTTATTGGGTATATCGAAGAATTCTATCGTAAACTGTATTAATTCTTTTTTTGTAGAAAACAATTTTTGCCACTTATAGACGTATGAAAATGACGGAGGAAACCGAGAGGAATACGTTATGTATTAAAATCCTATCATTTCTTTTTTTTTCTGCACGTTTTTTTATGATTCGGAGGAGGCCTATTTCGATTATATTTATACATATACAATCTCATGCGTTTAAAGTACTGCGAATATTCGTAAATTCCGGTTTTTTTTTTTTGCCCAGACGTGTTACCTTATCGTTTTTTTGTCGTAGTTGTAACCGCATTTAAGTACGTATACAAGTATGTGCGTCGATTTCAATTTTCGATTTTTAATTATTTCGGTTTTATTTGGAGATCGAAAATCGATTGTGGTTTCCATTTCGAATTTTTTTTTTTTACTTAACCGTTTTAATTTTTCCGATTTACGTTATTGGTGTTCATTTTATATGATTTTTTTTTTTGGTTTCAAATCGTTTTACTGTCATTCATTTGAAGTCAGGTAAATAGGTAAATAGATAGTAGCTGAGCACACGACGCTAAGGGGACGAACACTCGACACGAGAAACCGCGTAGTTTAGAAAAAAAAATATTCTTTAGGAAAATATTTATTTTAGAGTAAGTATCGTATAGGGAAACGAATTACACAGGAAAACATCACACGAGAATAGTGCATTTAGACGGGAATTAAAAAATCGGAAAAGTTTGACTTGTAAAACCACTTGATTAGTCGAAGTAACTCATATATATGTATAGTAATAATTATAAATGTATTTTTATATTTATAATATGTGTTTATACTTTGGTGTGTAGCGTTTCTGTTATAGTAAAAAATAAAAAATAAAAAAATTAGCGAAAAATATTATATGTGCGTTAAAAATTTTTTGTTAGTGTAGGGGCAAAGCCCGAGCACTTCACAAAAAAAAATTTATTATATTGTATTATTTACCACCGGTGAAATCCAAATCGATCCAAACCAAAACAAGTACATATACTTGTTACCTATAGATCGGTATGTCGTTAGAAAGTGCAATTTGTTGAGAATAAAACATAATATATATATATCAATTTTTTTTTTATGGTTGTCATCTCGACATACTGCGTTTCGTCGGTAATTTAGATACAAAAATTTGACAACGGCCAATTGTTTTACCCGATTGATTAATAAAAACGCATTTTTAATTCGCTTTCTCTAACGACGTTCGCGCAATAATTGAAATCCGTATATAATATATACAATTTTTGCATAAGCTATACGAATATTAACAATTTACTTTGTCACTTTATGTTAGCGAAATCAAATCGCCTGCAGAGGTATATCTGCGCGTATATAAAATATAGTAAAGTATATACGTCATAATATAACTATTTTTTTTTTTTTTACGAAAAACGGTAGCGTGCTGTTGATTCTGTGAATGTCGACTCGAGTGGGTAATCGGGACTTGGACAGATATTTTTTTTAAAAATTATTTTTGTATTTTGAAAGCAATGGTGGTAAATTATTATGTATAGCATTAGAAAAACGATTTTGAATATTCTCAAGTGGAATTGCATAGGCGGATTGCCGACGTGATCTGTACGCACACGCGTCTGTTTGGTTGCATTAAAACCAGAGAGAAAACTGGAAAAATTGGAATTTTTAACCGATGTTTATTAAACTCTTTCGGACTTAAAACTGTTTACGTAACCAAAGATCGGTTCATTATAATTAATTGAACGATATTGATCATTTTGAATGATCAAAATTTCGAGATATAAACACTAGAATTATTTACAATTTTTTTCAAATATCTTTGCGTGCGAGTCAACCAGAATTCATAATAATATGTTCACGAGGAGTATTGGATAGGAAGTTTTCGAAATGCGTGTTGATGCGTGAGAAGTAAATTATTATTATTAATTTGAGTGTATCGTAGCTGACCTAATTACTGTACCGCGTCAATAGTTCGAAAGATTTTAATAATACTGTGTATGCACGTAGCACAGATATTTAAACGTTTAAGATGATTTAGATGATTAAAAGCTCGACGGAAATTCAATCGCTCAAAACGAACCGAATTTAATTATGAAAAAAAAAAATTTCATCATCAGACCTAATTTCCAAGTTATTTTTTTGGGAATTAATATTTTTTTGATTAAATGTTTCATTTTTTTTTTTTGTTTACTGAAACAAGTGTTCGAAAATGAAAAACTAATATCGCATTTTAACGTAGTTTTAATTAAAATCTTAAAAAAAAACTATTTTCACAATATTCTAGAAAAAACGAGTTTAAATCTTTTCTCATATTTCAATTCGATTCACTTTAAATAGTTGAAATTTTTGTTTAAAACGTAAAATAAAGACACTATTTTTAATCCCCCTTGTTTGTTAAAAATATTTCCTATACCTACTCATATTTAGTCCCAGAAAAATTCGGTTGATTTTTTCGAAAACGTTTTCACGTCCGAAGTCGTGGGCAATTTAACATTTTTATGTCCCCATATACAGACTATAATAGTCGCTTTTCCGATGACGATTAAATTTCAATAATTTGTTGGCCTCGCACTCGGGGCATTTTTCTGCTCCTCCTTGTAAAAAAATTCCTACAGAATATAACAGTCAAATGTTTAAAAAAAACAACATTATCCTAGTATCAATTCGTAATAATAATGAAGTGGCGTTTAACTCGAGACATGGTGACGCGTTGTAATAATATATTGTTTATATTATCTCTTATAATAATTCACACACGCGCGCAGATAAAACAAAAACCATATGTGTAATTTTTTTTATTATTATTATTATTTATTATTGTATTTTTAACGATACGAAATAAGTACTTTATGAATCTACTCGGACAAGATATTAAACTGCTCGTATGTTTTATATAACGATGATTGTTCATAGATAGGAGATTTTAATGGTTATCAGGTTTTTGTGCGGAATAAGATCGATCGCATTAAACCGGTATTTGGACACGTGGAGGAAAATTGTACGCTATATAATTATTATAATAACGACCACGTTATATTCGTACTTACTTTTAAATAAAATATTTGTAAAATAATGTACTTGACACAAGGTCAAACCAATAATACATATAGTATTCACAAAATTCAAGTACATATCGCGATGTAATATTTCGAAAATTTCAACCGCGATAGAGTATACTATCGTGATTTTAACTATAAATATGTTTATTAAGAACAGCGGCGGTTATATGTGATGTTTAAGAAGGGCGAAAATGGAGCCAACTCCTCTGCCAATGAAATATCCACATGGACGAGTAATAACCAAAAAGAAATATCTATTAATGTACCGAGACGAAATGCAGATGTAGGAAAAAGAAGAACAACGTGCATGGAACGTAAACGAAATAACAATAAAACGGGAAAAGAAAGTACTCACCAGATAGCGCTACGACACAACATAAAGGGCGTGGCATACACACACTCCGCAGTCAAACGCCAACTACTTTGTTCACGCCTGATCGCCGCGACTACACTGAGCGGTCCGATGGTTTCGGACCGCTATTTATAAGCGCCTTTCTGCCACGCCCTTGTTGTTGTGGCGTAGCGCTATCTGGTGACTACTTTCTTCTCCCGTTTTATTACGGTCGGCTGACACGTCATGTCGGTATATGCGGGTGTTCAGTTTGACGCTGACCGAGAGACTGATCGCACGCGCGTATGAAATCTTTATTATTTTTTTTTTTATTATTATTTCGCGTATTTCAATGAAGTGAAATGAACGTAAGGATTCATCTTTCCTCGCTGTACACTAGTTTACACGTTTACTACCTTTATTTTACTATTTATTTAACGTTTACTGGTTTACACTGTACACGACCGACCGAGTGGGTGTAAAAGTGTATTAAAAAGCTGCGTTCCAAAAAACTGAAATGTCTTGTAAACACGTGGAAGCGTTTGCCCTCGTTCTCCACAACCGATACTGTAATTTCATAACGCAAACGAAAATTGTTTTTTTCAAATATATTTAAATTTGTCCATCAAATATTATATATGAATGCGATCGAATTGTTGCTTTGATGCGGTTTACTTAGTTTTTATTTCCATTATATCAAACTCTAACCTGCAGTGTAAACAATTGAACAGAAGGCATAACTTGACTAGATCGAAAATCGGAAATTATATCCGCTATTGTAAGAACGACCCGAGTACAATGGCTGCCGGTGCTTGCAAATATAATCCTATTTGATTTGCGCACACTGACGCAAGCAGAACAAATATTAAAAAGTCAAAAACAATTTGAATATCTCATTGCATAAAGACATCATAAAACCAGTGGCGTATACATGATTTTTCAATGGGGGGAGGATCAGGGCCGGATTTAGGTATGTGGTGGCCTATGGGCGGAATTATGCCTATGGGCCTTAATATAGGGAACCTTATAAAAAAAAAGATCATGGGGGGGATCTGACCCCCATATCCCCTCTTGTATACGCCCCTGCATAAAACGTCCACAAAAAAGATTGAAATCATCCTATATAAGATCTAGAATTCCTCACAGAAAAGTTATCAGAGGCGTGGAATATAAAACGACGGAAAGAATCGTGAGTACGAAATGCCACATTAGTCGACGATTCCTTGTCGAAAGTCCTCGCTGTCCACGGACCATAATGAACGGTCGACTTAAAATACAGCCAGAGCAGAAGCGAAATGGCCTTCTGTACAAGTATGGAGAGTGACAGAATCCGCCTTCTGACGCTCACGTGGAGTCGAGCAGACAATCCGCGGCATATCATTGAAGCGTGCCCAATAGTTTGGTGGCGGAATCAAGCGATTGCACAGAGCTGAGACGGATGCAGTGACTCTGGAGATGCGTCTATGAACGATACCAAATTGTTACTCATTATATACTGTGTAATTTATTTATTTATATTAGTTACATTATTGTATAATATCACCACCTACTATGTAATAAAACCATACAATTATTCTGTATTAACGTCAACGATATCGTCAGTCGAGAAAATCTAGCCGATTATCGTATGCAAAATAAAATTAGAAGACGCTGAAATATTCTTTTTTTTTTTTTAAAGAAGAGTTGTTCCCTCTTCGATTCAATTAGCACTGCAGTGTATTAAGTAAAATAGTACTGCATTCGTTAATTAACAAATACTGAACTCGCCGCACTCCAATAATAATAAATAACCTAACCACAATAATTCGGACGGCGCGATTTGTAACAAAAAAAAAATACCGGATTTATGATTTATTTCGTATCATTTATACGGACACTACGCGGTGTTACGTAATCTTAATAATATAATATTATTCGCATGTCGTTATTATTTAAATTATCATTTGGGAAAAAAAAAATTGGAATATTCTACACCGGCGAGGAAAGCAGCAGCAGTAGGTAGCAACGCGGCGAATCCTTGAAATTTGAACGAGTTGATTAGTCGATATTATCACACTTTTATATATATATGTATATAATATGCACATTGCACATGTGATTAGAAGTATTCTCGCGGTGTAATAACCAGGTCAGCTTACCTAATAACTGCACACATCTCTAAATAATGTAAATAACTTTTTTTTTTTTCCGAGGACATATTATTCATAATACATACGTATATTTTTTTATTTTTATAATATGTAGTCGGTACGGTTCAACTATATCGAATTGGGTGACATAAATATATTGTTTTTCTCCAAATTCATTCGAATAATATCGCCGGCTTATAATAAATAATGATAATATTATTTTAATTATAGTTGCGCGTTTAAATTATCGATTTTATTCAATTATTTTATAAAATTTTTATTCGATATATCGGTATTGAACACACATTATCGATGTAAATTTTTTTTAAATTTTAATTGTTGCCAACATCGAAAAACCGAATGATACGACGAAGTGGCCAATGATTTTAATACGGTTTTTGAGTCACGGCGCAATATGAAGGTTTTACGGTTTAAAGCTTTAAACATTTTCAAATAAATGTACAATAACCGGTTATCGGCATACAAATCCGACGACCAGGGAATTTTCAATACGATTCGTTAAGAGATAATTCGATTTGTATGTAAAATAAACACGCGCAGATTGTTTCTGCTCTATTGAATCGTAACTAAAGCTGACACCATTTATTCTGTCAAACAAAAATGTGTTGATAAAATAAAAAATTGTCAACGTCGCACATTTGTGTAACGGCTATTGTATGATAATATAATAATTGATACTATTGTCCCGTCGAATCGCCAATTTTCAATTCACATCGAGAAAATATAAATATTTTTCAGAAGCGAAATTCTAATGGGATTTTTTTTTCTTCCAATTATTGCTTATAATGTGATTGCGTATTGCTAGTGTACGTGATTTTATAACGACTGGTATATTATACGTTTTGCATGCGCGAATCAATTTGAATAGGGTTAAGGACAACTCATTATATGGTAATAAAAATAATTAAACGTTTCTAAAGCGCACGTGAAAAAATTCAACGATGTAGCAATGCCTTTGCCGTTTTTTATATAATTTTTTTTTACTTCGATGTCTTTTTATTGTATAATATTCATAATTTATATCGTGCAGTATCGTTTTCGTTTTCTATTCTGTTATTATTGTTGTATTTTTCTTTTCCGCTTTACATACCTGCAGATATACGATGATTCATATTTAAGTCGAAACCGGTAGCAAATAAACAAATCAATTAATACAACGACTCTAATGTAATATTTCATTGTTTTTCGTGCAATACTCTATGGTTTTATTGTGTATATTTACGAATGCGTAAAACATATTATTTTTTTACGAACAATTTTTGAAAAAAAATTACAGTCTTTTTAATGATTAAGGTTTTATGCGCAAAAAAAAAATGAGTTATGTATTTCTGTATCGAAATTGTATATTCATACCATTCGCATTTAGTGTGAAATAAATATGTGTGGCCTTGGACGGACGTCAGTTAAACGTTTTGAATTCGTTTAAGAGAGACCACAAACTGTTGTACTATAGTGTATATTAAGTTTTGTTCGTTAATATCTATGATAGGTATACGTGTAAAAATATACATACGGCCGTATGATATTATTTAAATATCACGTTTTCCTTTTTAATTGTTCAAAACTGTGAACGTTTTGCAGTGGCGTAATCATACGGGATCATCCCTTGGTCTTTTTTTTTTGTTATTAGCAGGGTGGAATTTCGGAACAAAATATAAGTGTTTTCGATCAGATGACCAAATTCGTCTAACTGCAGCAAGTGCGGAGTGGACAGTCTGGAAATTGGGAGTTTTCCAGATGGCCTGGTGTTAAACTTTTTTTTTTCTATAATTTATACCTGCAATACATAGAGATATACTCAAAGAATTTAACAATTATTTTGTTATAAAAACTAATGAAAAAAAACTCGTTTGAAGTGGAATTGTTATTAAAGAAAAAAAAATCAGAGAATATATAAAATTTTTTTAAGTGTGTGACGGGTGGCCTGGATAAAGTCTCCCGGCCCGGATTTAGTACCCATCCCGCCCCTGCAGTTAAAAATTTGGTCAAAAAACGGGCCGCGTGAAGAACGCGCAATGGTATATCAACAGACGGCGAGTACTAGAACGAGACACGGTTCTGGAGAAGCTGACGAGATTTTGTAAATGTTCATTTAGAATCGATTAAACGGATTTAATGGCAGTTTATACATTAGCATAACGTGCCACCGATAGATTTCGACAATGTAAATTAAAAGAAGTCCAATAGTCGATGAAATCTAGCTATCTGCATGTTTTCTTTAAATTTATATTATTTATACCAAAATTATTAAAAATAAACAAACTTTTAGTGTATCATGTTCGAGGCATAAAAGCATTTTTCAGAGTTTTATCGAGCATTACGCATTCACAGACCTATACATAATCAACCTGTACGAATGGTCAATACTTTCCCGAAGTGAATACGAATACTAACTGATAATAAAACGACTGTCATTTATGAATTATGTCCTCCTCGAATGATATCAATCACGATGTCAAAATATAACCGTATTATCGCAGAACATATAATATTATTATCAGTTAGCAAGTAGGTACCGTTATTTTTTTCAAAAAAATCTTACATTTTTTTGATGCAGGACTCATTTTTACTACCGGCCCAGGGGGAAATCTCGTTTCAGTCCGCGCCTGGAGCCAAGGATAACAGATATGAAGTATAAAAACTGTAATTCTTTTTGAATCTATTAATTGTGTTATTTATACGAATATAAATTTACTTCAATAAAATGGTAAAATAGTCATTATACGATTTTCGAATACATATTTCGTTCAGTTATGCGTTTTTCGAAATATCGGTATTTTAAATATAATTTTTCGAGACAAAAATTATCTACAGTTTCAAATACGCAAAAACAAAACTTTTTTTAATTCACGCGATATATTTTATGAAATATATAGATTTTTCTGTGGTCTGCTACATTGTAAAATGTTGTGTGTTTTACTTATCGGTAATCAATTTTTTTTTTTTAATATTCACGTTTTTTATTTTTAACAAAATAAAAAAATGACTTGCGCAATTGAGTTCAACTATTTAAAGTACTACGACATATGCACGGCAACAGGTAAATAAATTGCAGAACGGTGTTTACGTATATAACTTGAAAATTTCTACAATTAAAACCAAAAAAAAAAAAATAGAATAAAAAAATATCCTAGCGCACTGCATCGCGTTATATATATATATATGAACACGAAAACCCGATATATTAGAAAACGTTTGCATATAATATTATGTATCATTATAATAGTGTGTGAAATCATTAGTGTAACACGTGTAATATTTGTAATTATAAAATTTTAATTATCCAATTATTTGTCGTTAATAATATTAACGGTGTAATAATGTTAAAAAAGACGCCACTAATGAATACGATTTAACAAAACGTTTTTTTTTTTTAAATTAAATACTTTCCAGGCATTTATTTCTTTTTGTGAAACATTTTATATTGTTGTTTAATAAAAATTCAATTCGCAATAATTATAATATGAACATAATGCAATTTTATACGATTATAGAGGCTCTGACAAGCCGTTTTAATCGAACGTTATAACGAAGTGCGCCCACCAGGTTTGATAAACTGCTGTTTCGAAGTCGCGCAGATGTTGATAGACACTGCAGTCGTAGAGTGAAAGGACGGCATTTTAATAATATTCGCCATTCGGAAATGTTTTTCCAAACCTAATAATATCGTTTTTCCTCGACAGGTTTCTTGTCACACTTCATTTATTTATAAAATATCCGTTAAGATTAAAATTAAAACGTGCATTTCTAATTTAAAGACGAGTCGAAATAGATATAAAATTTAAGTAGGTTAATTTCTTTTAACTTTTGTATGGAGTGTCTTGATAGTTACGGGATACAGGGAGACCTGGTCGATCACGCAGAGATACGAAACGAATTGTAAGCAACGGAAATGTGGTTGTGGAGGAGGACGATTGAGACCAAACGGACGAAACGAAAATCAAACGAAAGAGTTCTAATTGTCTAATAAATAATATAACGAAATGGAAAATCAAATTTATTGGGCATATTATTATCCTTCACAATCATTGTCTTTATAATATATTTGAAGGAAGAATAACGGGACAACGATCAACCAGAGGAAGACCGAGAATCGACTGTTTCCATGACATAGTAGAGAAGATGGACTTCACCGAAACGTAAAGAAACTTTGACAACGCGTTGCCTTTAGAACGTAATGACGAATGTTTTTTTCAATAACAACAACGCCCCTCTCCATGAGGCATAAATGTATGGGCTCGGATATGAACTCGCACCCTGTATAATCACACTCCTTACCTAATTATGTAAATTAAAGTTAAGTAAACTGTAAAAATCGAAAATTTCAAAGAAATGTATACAATAATAATTTGACTATTGTATCGACGAAACGTATTTTCGACTGGCAAAATCGAACGTCTGCCGAGAAAATCTTTGCACGAAAACTTCGGCAACGTAATCTACGAGGTAATCTCACAATCTGACTACTCTTGTTGTTATTTTTTAACGTCACTGCAGCAAAAGCGATTCGAAGTGTACAAAAAACAGAATATACATTGTACGCAACCGTAATGGCATTACAGCGCGTAATATAAGGCACGCAAAACTCGTTTTTATCTATTTCGTTATATTTGTACCAACGACATATACATACCTATATAATAAAAGCGTACTATATTCCATCGGTATGAAAAAGTGTGTTTTGGTATTGAAAACAATATCAACATTTATACGTATAAAAATTTATTATTCCGCGCGATATACAGTGTACTACACAAAACGGCACGTACAGCCAGTACATTGTTACATATATATACCTATTTGAAATGTGTAATTTAACCGCGATGGATGGAACTACGTGATTTTACAAACCGAGATTTTTAATTGTTGTTATATGTGTAAAAAAACGACCTTCTTGTCTTTTCCAAAAAAAAAATACAAATATGTGTATATACCAATTCCGATCCGACCGTATCGCGTGGCTTTTTATACTACTACCATATTATTAGAGAAAAAAAACGAATATCACCAAACCAAATATATATTTGGCAGACGGTTTTACAGAGTAATGGAGGAATTAGGATTCCCAAAGACACACATAAATTTCACCGAAACGTGTAGAAACGGAGCAAAGTACCGAGTTAGAGTAGATGGTATTGAATCGGCGTTGAACGAGACTGAAACATAGCGACGCAACGTCTCTGTTGCTGTTTGACCTAGCTCTAGAAAAAAAACCGGTAAGAACGTTGCGACTTGCGAGACGAAGCCAGAGGGATAACCGACATTACATAAAAATACTAGGTTTTGCAGAAGATCATAACATCTCATGGGATTCTCGTAGATCATACAGCGAGAACAACTGCAGCACTAGGACGAACAGCGAGACAAATTATGGAAGTATTACAAACAACGAAAAGGCGTCGGATGATATAGAAGCGTTCGCCTATGCGAAAAAGTCGAAGAATTTCAGTACCTTGGTGTGTTAATGAGTACAAAAAAAAAATGATTGGTTACGCGAGATAGGGACAAAACAACAGCAAAAGATATTCCTTTGCATTACTATAAAGTTCTTCCGGTCAAAACGCTTATAATCATACATCATATTTTTCTTTGTTTTCGTCAAAAAACCTTTTGATTCCTGTTATTTTTCATGCGTATATGCGTTTTAGAATATCATTTATTTGTTGAACCAATTAGAGACAACTGGTCAATGCCATCAGCTGATGTCGACGTGTTTGTTTTCACACGTAGAGAATCTGTTATCACTGTACGAGATAGAGAAGATATCGTTGCAGTTTTCAATGAGTCATTGTATGAAATTAATACATGCCGAATGTGTTTTAGCAGATAGAATGCGAGCTCAAGTCTAGACGCGTTAATCGTTTCAGACCCGAATTTATTTCCACGAACAACAGTAACGACGAAACAATATCAGGCAACTAAATAAGCATGTAAATATTTCTGAGAATTCGAATAATAATATTATTTTATATAATTATTTTCTGATTCTACGGTACTTTTCCAGCAAACTCGATATACGATTGACTAAAATGCATCAACACACAGTGTTTATAAAAATATAAACATTGTTGCGTCTCTTATATGTTTGAAAGGTTTAACACTGATCAACACGATTTTTCATTTCTTACCAACAGCGTCGTACCTAATGCGCACAATTTTTAGGCCGTACAGACACCTACTCACGATATGAGACGAACGACGCTGATCATTCTTTTTTTATTTTTTTTATTCGCTTTGGTATATATGCGAATATTCGTGTTACCAGCCACACTCGTATTGCGCTTGAGTTTTTTTTTTGCATACGACTAGCGCACGACTTGACGACCTTGCCACCACTTTCCCCTCTCATTTACACACAGTCTCCTCGAAGGAACGCGTCCGTCCCCTCCGACGGACATTATATATACGTTTACAATATTTATATTTATGTACGGTGATGTCGAACTGCCAGTACACACATGCGATATTGTGTAGTTACGGCGAGAGTCGGTCGAGAAGAAATACCTATAAGCACGAGTCTTACTGCAGTCGATCAATGCGATTAGTCTGAAAAATATCATAATATTTACATAATATCTTATAAGTAATTCGCGTACGGAATTAACCATCCGGAGGATCGTTTCAAAACGCTTTAAAACGGTAACAAATATATTATATTGTCGAAGCGAAAAGAACGAAAAAAAACCATGCCTTTGATAAACGAAGAGTCCGGGATCGTTCTCAAAGGTGAGTTTTATTTATTAAAATATATAGAAGAAGAATACGAAAAAAAAACGATATAATAATCGGCAAGTCGATCAATTCTTTTTTCTCCCGTCTATAAATTCATTCACTTACAATTTTTTTTTAATTTTGAGAGAAAAAGTACACTCAAAAATTTAACCTTTAAAACGTCTTTTTAAAAATTTTTTTTTCGTCTACGTAACCTTTAAAACAAATTTCAAAAGACCCGTCATTGAAAATCGTAGGAAATCACGTGCGGGTTTATGTATAGACAATACACCGCGAATCCTCCGTGACTTCATAACCAGACTCCTATGAGTGCACTAAATATTCTGTAAAATCCGTTCAATTTGTACCTCTGTATATAT
This sequence comes from Slavum lentiscoides, assembly GCA_032441835.1. Lineage (NCBI taxonomy): Eukaryota > Metazoa > Arthropoda > Insecta > Hemiptera > Aphididae > Slavum > Slavum lentiscoides. The sequence goes on from CM063708.1 coordinate 18,820,832, forward strand.
AAATATAGTTTTTTTAAAAAATAATCGTTTATTAAGTTTTTTTTTTAATGTAATTCTTCAAGACGCGTGCCTTATATACTCGGAGTAAACGAAAATTTTTATGATTTTTCTTTTTCGTTCTGAAATCAAAAACGAAATAATCAAATTATACTTTACGCGTGTACATAGAAACGTGCGTGATCGTCGATGTAAAAGATTAATGCGTATTTTATAATATTTTTTCAAATAATTTCCGACGCGTTTATGTTCAAACTACGTTTCGGCAAAATATCCGCTAATAAAAAAACTCGATCGTCTTTAAAACGTTTTTTTCGCCGCCATTATACTATACAGTGTTATTATAATTGTATTAAACGAAAACTTCTTGTATACAAACACCCGAAAAATTAAATCAACGACAATTTTCCTAAACCGTTTATACTAATCCGGAAAAATGTCCAATCGTCTTAAATTTAAGCGATGATATTGCGAAATTATATATAACAATTCCGGCAATAAATCGTAGAGCGCGTTTTATAATTTTTTTTAAAATTTAAGCAATACACGCGAGTTCGTTTTAAGTCGAATCGCCATTTGTATGCGGAAAATAAATGCCATAAATCATAAACAATATATTAATGCCGAGCTGTGCGCGCCGTGTAAAAATGCAAAAACCGGTTTTCGTTCAAACGTTTGTGCTGAGCACTTATAACGATATACGAAAAGCGTTTAAATTCGCTTTTTCGTCTATATCACAAGAACAATTTCCAAATCGCCGTCGTGTACAAATTTAACGCGATATAAATTTTAAAACGTTTAACGATTAAATGTATAAATATTAAAAATTCGACACGGTCGTTTTATTACGCGTGTGCGCGCAATATAATATTCTGCGAGAGAGAGAATTGTGTTTTTTAACCAAATCCCGTTTTTTCCAACACTATATTTTATAATTATAATGATTTTACGTTTAACGTTCTAAAAATGGTATAGAAATGAAAAAAATTACCCAAAATTTCAGCCGACTTATTATAATTCTCCTCGCATCAAAATAATAATAACCTCCCCATTCAGGAGGATTTGAATTTTCCGCATCAATACTGCAGTATATATATATATATACAGCGACGACATACCTAATATATAATACGGGTTTAATTAGCATTTGTATTTTTTTTTTGTTCAGAATCGACAAAAATCAAAGAGCAATCGATCGTACCGATCACGGCGGACGAAGAATACGAGAAAAATCCCGAAATATCCAGAGAAAATATTAACGAAATAAGAAAATGGATGGCCACACAGCCGCATTTACCTCAGAACGTACCGGGTGAGTGTACACGGTTTAATTAAATTCCTTTTTTTTTTTTTGAAATTAAAACTCCGACGTTTGTGGTATGTGCGCGTATCGACACTTGTATTCCAACGGACGAAATAATATTTACTACAAGCAATAATGGACGATTCGCAAACGATTTCGTAAAACGTATGGAGTTTTTTTTTCGAGAAATTAATACGTCAACGAATTTAAAAAAAAAATACTTCGATAACGCATTAAATCACTATCGAATCCGCGAAGTTTCGCTTTGTTGCTCGACTATCGAGTTCATCGAGAAAAAAAAAATGTTTTGTTAGACGTACAAATTCTTATCGTTTTTATTATTATAATACAATTTACGAAAGCGATTTGGAAGGCATACACACAACGCGGGACATAATGATTAACCTGCAGGAACGTATTTGTTTTGGCAAACGGAATTTTTATGAAATTTAAAAATCGGAAAACTATATATATTTACTGCGTCTTCGCTCGCGACAAGATTTTTCCGGCAATATTTTATTGACGTTTCGTTTTGTCGCGAAATATACGTATAGTTTTTGAAAACGGCCGAGTACATTTTCCTACGACGCCGTGTAAAATCTTCTTGAAATTTACGTTTCTGTAGAATGTTTTTCCCGTTAAAACCTCATTTTAAATCACATTTTCCCAATTAAATATCCTTCCGGAGAATTCCTAATCGAAAATTTTTTTCCCGAGTAACGTTTACCACGCAAAATTCACGCTGTTATAATAATGCTCTTCCTGTTAAATACGTTTCAGCGTTTTATTTTCCTGATTTATATTTATTGCGTATTGTCATTTCGCGTAGACCTTCGCGTGTATTTTATAAATATTTTAGACGTATTGAAAACATGACTTATTTAAAAATAACTTTGAAACGAATTCCTATATATGCTACCAAAAATTAAATACACCATTTAGTTATCCGAACGAATAAGTCGTAATCCGATACTCAATATGTTAGCTGTCAAAGTAATTTTTTTGTAAATGCTTTTGAAACATTATTTGTAGTATCGAGAAAAAACTTGGCTTATGAAAATTTCAAATGCCATATTTTTAAAAATTATTCCCTTACAATTAATTATATAATATTTCCGATCCGAGTAAAATGTGCGAAGGTCAACGAAATGGAGGAAACCAGTTCGGCCGCAAATATAATGATAACCCGACTTAAAAATGAAATATTATTTCTCGTAAATCTGTCGTAAATACAAGTAACGTTATTATTATTTCGCTGTAGAAATCATTATCATTATTATAAAGAATTTTAAAAAATGAAAAACAATATTGTTATTACCACGGCCGCGTCCTTCGAAATCCTCGGATTTAATAAACGTTCTCGGCTGCTGCAGTGCTTCGTGATATACGGTCTCGTATTATATTTCGATTAACCCTCAACCGTACAAAAAAAAAAAATCTACACGAATTACTTCGTTTTTTTTTAAATGTACTCGTTTTAAACTTTAATCGTTATGAGCTACGAAAATTTAGAAGTATATACGCGAAAATTAAATGTCAAAAAACCGTTTACAAGATTATAATACGTTTTGTTTTTACGAAACGTGTAGTTAAAAAATGTATATACTCGACGTATGCGTGTACATATTGTATAACTTATAAATATGCATTGTACGCGCCATTGTACAAAACGCTGAAAAATATTAATAATTAATAGTGGGAAAAAAGAATTACATAGGTACTCATTGTAGTATTAAACGTATTTTTTTTTTTAAAGATTATCGTAATATACGCAGCGAAGAATATAATAATTAAAAACGAATTGTATTTTATACGTAGGTATATTTATTCGAGCTAATAACACATTTTTATGTGGTTAATTCGAAGAAAAACAAAATGTTCGTTTACACGGATTCTATACATTTAAAGTCTTTACAAAATGATACGTCATATATATATATATATATACGTACGTGAAGCAGTTGCTCACCTTCAATTTGTTCAATTACATTTATTTTACCGCTTTATATATCAAGGTTTTTTTTCGATTTATATAATATAATATATAGAATATATAATTTCGGGGTACCATTTTTTTTCCTCATACATACATATAATATATATTATAAAGTGGTAAGAGAGAGAGGGAGAGATGAGAGATTAAATTTTAAATCGATAATATCCTATATAAAACTGCACACAATATAAGTTACGATGCTTCGCGTATATGTGATGATAATTGTATTTTTTATTGCGAATCGTTTTAAATTTATTTCGGAATGTCGTGTACCTAACAGGATCGCTGAAATTTATCCGCCGAGACGAAATATGTAGTGATTTCGTCATAAGCGTTTCACGGTTTTATTATAAAAATTAAGAGAACATGGGTGTGAGTGTTCCTATAAATTTCGCGTCGAATTGAAATAACCGTTGTATACAAAATTAAAATTTCTAGAAAATTCGACATTTTACATTTTTGGTTTTCATTTAATTATTTCGCGAATGATCAAAAATATTTTACACTCGCTTTAGACTTTGCGAGCCATTCGCGAATACCATAATTCAGGTTAATGATATCGCCGATTCTTTGGCGTCTAATTTCAATTAAAATTTCCCGATTTCCGTAAAAACCGTTTTTTTTAAAAATTATAAATGCTATAAATTACCAGCATTTTTTCCCCATTATCGTTCTTTTTTCTCCTTTCATTTCATTTTCTTTTTTACACTTTTCTAGCCGTCTTCGTTCAGGTGTCATACGCATCGCTTACATATATTTCTTTAAATAATCCTCCTATAATTTTTCCCTCGACGACGATCTCTTAAAATTGTATACTGTTCCATCGTTCATCCATTTCATCTGAACAACAACGTCTGACTAATATTTTCCCGTCCTATACCGAATCTGCGTTCATTTTTCCCACCCTCCGAAATCTTCCTTAACAAATCTATTTAATATTAATTTCATACTGCTGAAAGGTTTTTCTTTTTTTTTACAATATACTCTTTCATCGTGTTTCGTTGTTTTTGTTAGAAAAAAAAAATGTACTTTAATAAAAAAATATATTTTCGCCTCATTAAACCAAAACATTCAACTATATGGGGAAGTCGTATTTTCTAAGACGGTCATATTTCGAACGCAATGTACCGAGGTCCTTATTCAATACCGACTACACAAGTCTTATACATCAAAAAAAGAACAATAATAAAAACACGTTTTGGTCTGTCGTGTGAGACGTGATTTAAAACGATTAGTCGGCGTTCTTTTTTTTTTTTTATTTAGGTTAACTCGACCTACACACGTCAAATACAGTTCGCAATTATTTCGATCTAATCGGAAAGTAAATATTCGATCCGGATAATATAATTTTTTTTTTCATTACGACACGGACGAAGCAATAATACTATATGTACGCGTGTATACAGGGTGCATCATATTTTGTTTTTTTTTTCAACGATAATTTTAAAATATTTCAAACGTGCAAGTGTACGTAAAAAATTAAAAATTTACTTTATTGAAAATGTCCATTTGAAAATTCGTTTTAATCGAAACGGAACTATTTTTATTTCCGCGCCTATATTATTATTATATTATATCGTTTTATATTTCCTAAATAAACCGAAATCGATTAACTATAATCATAATATTATTATATATATTCATTCAATACACTAATAATGCGCTTTATCAATATGAAATGATGCAAAACCGTTAAATGAAAAACTGTTAAAAAGATAAAAAAAATAATAATAATACTTTTAAAGACGAAAATGATCATTTTATAAGTAATTACTTAAAAATATTGAATTTGATGCAAATCATGCATTGATACAGACATTATAATACACTAGTTAAACGTTCCAAATTGTATATTATATTGCAGTTTACCAAAAAAAAAAAAAAATTTGCGAGAAAAGTTCAATTATTATTTGTTATTAAATCCGCTTGATTTAAAAGTAAGTAATAATACGCGAAATACTAAAGCGTTCTGTCTAGTTTTTTTAAAAATTGTACGCGTATGAGTACAACAACCCGTTTCTCCGCCGCGGTCAAACGTTATGTTCTCAAGAAACAAATAAGGAAAAAATACTCTAGTCAAAAACGATATACTTATAATATTTTACACGTCTATAGGTTAAAAAAAATTTTTTTTTTTTATTCAAACGACGTTTACGGCGAATTCTAAACGACTATCGTCGGCCGGCTAGCAGGAAAAAATCGACGCGTTCCTATACGTATATATAATATGTATAATATCTCGTGCGACGCATAAAAACGAAACGTTTCAGCCAATACCGCAAATATACGATCGTTTATGTTTTTAAATTGTTTGAAAATCTAAAACTCGACGAATATTACCGTTTTTTTACTTATTTTATATCTTCGTCTTACACACACGAAACATAACAAAATAGACTACGTTTCCTACTTTCCAACGTACCGATCGATCTAGTGGTCCTCGTGAATTTTACTATAGAACGACTTTCCCGCTTTTTTCATTTTTTTCTCTCAAGACCTTCAAAAATTGATTATTAGTAATTTATTTCATTTTAAATTGGTTCAGTTAATTTTTTTAAGGATTTATCAAAAAAAAAAAATGTTAAAATGTGGAATAGTCGATCTCAAGTAGACTTCACGACGAATTCAAATCTGTTTTCAAATTTCTCATTATCGCATCGGTACGTTGTATGTAGGAAACGTCTACTTTGCTATGTTTCGTGTGTGTGAGACGTCCGTATTCGCATATAGTGTTTAGCACGTGTACGAGCCATTCGTTATAGAATTTTCAGTTCGAAGATCAATAATAATACTCGTATAATAATAATAATAATATATTGATTACAAAAATTAGGTTACAGATAAAAAAATATACAAAAAAAAAAAAAATATTTAACATCGGGCAACGGTCATTATGAAATGTATGCCTCTCTGTTTTCGCGTGATTTAAAAAAAAACTGACGCGTATGAAATTCTCGTTTGTTACAATAATTATTATTATTAAAAACGATTTTTGTTCTGCTCGCCGCGCGGTATTCTGTATATTATAACACATAGTCTTTAACCGCATATCGTTATTATTTATAATTCATCTTGTTTATATAGATCATCGATTTTGAACCTTGTAAAAATAAAAAATAATCATCGTATTATTTTATTACTCTTATTTACAGTGTTACGCGGAAAACGTTTGGATTTTAAAATTATTATTATTAACACTCGATAACAGTGATTTTATATTGTTCCATTTTGGTGTTGTAACACTGTGTCGTAATACGTATCATATTATTATTGAAACGATGACCGGACGAAAATACGATTGTTTTCAACGTAACTATACAATAATATGCATATAACTTTACAAAAAAAAAAAAAATTGAAAACAAAAATCGTACGTCGATGATAATATTTTAAACGCGGTTAGATTAGGTTTGGAGAGAGAGAAAAAAATTGATTATTTAGAAAAAAAAAATCGTTAGTTTTCTATTAAGGCCTTTCTTTTTTCGGGTGGTACGTATAGATAGATAACTATATTATGTATAAAAAATAGATAACTTTTAAAAACGAAACGTTTTGAGCAATATGCTTCGAAATCCGTGAGACAGGTGGTTTTAATTATAAAGAGCGATTTAAATTAATATTCCCGGATACATTACAATTTTTTCCTTTCGATTTTTGTAGTTTCACAAAAGCGTTTTTCGAATTTTTATTATTTTAGTTCCTTTTTTTTTCTTTTTGGTCCTGGAAAACATTATTACAAATCAAAAATCGTATTCCGTACTATTCCGCTTTATTTAATATAGACAAATATACGACCGGAATACGATAGGCATACTCGTAGGTAATCGTTTTATTTTCAAACGCCACAATAATATTATAATAATTATGTTATTTACAATTTCATAATGGTTTTAGCTATTTAATAATAGAATAACTATAAAAATACGTATATTATACGATAGTAATCGATCTTTAATTTCGAATCGCGCGTGCTTCTGACATACATTCTTACGGTGTTATTCGCCGTTTTACTGTTTCGAAAATTGGTTTTTTTTTTAATATTACGATTTGACGTAATCACATATACAACGACGTGGCAGATACTTGGGAATGCGTCGAACGATGAAATAATATCGGAGTTTGCGCCGTTTAAACTCGAAAAAATATTTATAATACCCGAGAATTATATATATATATTTTTTTAGATCTATTTCAACAAAATTCTTCCGTATTCCTCCCAATCTTTTTTGCATAAAACTCCACTGATCCGACTAGAACGTTGTACAATATTACTCCTCGACAACACCATTGATTCAAACAGTGGCGACGTCAATCCGAACACTCCAGCCGTTCGCCGCTATAAGTTTCCCCCCCCATCTCTTTGTCACTACATTTCCGTTCACAACGTACAGCCCTTTCAAATTCGTATCATTTACTTTCCACCCCCTTCGTTTATACATAAGCCTTTTTCTCTTTTCTCGCCACGTTAATATTGCAAAACGTTTTACAATATTGACTTGGCGCGCGTCTCGCATTGGTCGTCGTTAACCTTTCACTGTGTATTTATCGACAAATAATTCATGCAGAGAACGATTCGAAACGTCCGACACGCACTCAACACGAACATGATCGGGAGAATATAATTTAATTTTGTTATGATAACTCGATGTGATTCGTGTATTTAATTTCTGTTCGTATAGATCAAATGCTGATATTGTTCTACCACAGTTGCTATTTTGATATGGAACAGACTCAGAATTGCATAGAAGTCTATTACACACTCAAAACGGAAACGCCAGAATTTTTTGCGAATCGCGACGTTTCCCGACCGGAACTCGCGAACGCCTTGAACGTTTTGTAAGTATAACGCGTTTTTTCTAATCCGCTACGCAGGGTATAATATAGTTTTTTTTTTTTTTGTGTATGATTAGCCAACAATAGTTGTATAATGTCCGACGAGATTTTAAACAAATTTTATTTTGAATCATTTAGGCCGTTTTAAATGGCCCTACGAATAAAAATCCTGAAGTGTTATTACCGTCTTGTTTTCTTTCCTGTATACGACGCCAAAAACAACACAGTGCACCCGAAACGCAATATAGGTACAATATTATTATTGTCCGTCCCGACCCACCGCCGCCGAGTGATCGAAGGCTTAAACGCGCTCGTCACCGTGCACGTTGGTTTTTTGTTTTTATACTTTGAAAAATATGTTCCATAGATACTTTTATAAACGTGTATGTATATTTATACGGCCAGTCGTGATTTGTCGATTTACATAATTCGTATAATAATTAAGTGACGTTGCAGTATTTGTACGACGTCTATATTATAATAGTCCCCCGCTCCTTTTAAATTTCGGTGTTAAATTTACACGCACTTCCTGCGCGTATAAACGTTACTGTTCATTAGCCGAATACATTTTATTAATAATATTTCGCGTTGTAACTGCGACGTCTAGTAAACGCGTATAAAAAAAAAAATCATTTAATAAAAAATAACACGACGTCGTGTTTTCTTATTACGACTTTGAATAGAAAAAAAAAAAATAACGAAAATCTCCCGTGTAGGTCAACGTATATTTAAGAGATTTTTTTTTTTTGATTTTTAATAATAAAACCCGGTCCTTGAATGACGGATTCAGTCGAGTCGAGTGCCCACGACGTTTCCAGGACTACAATATTGAATTGTATTACCGGTATAGGTATTTTCAGATAGGAAAAATTGTCGTGTCCCCCACGAGTCTTCGACACTGACTATATATATATACAATTTTTTTTTTTTGGTGCTTGAAGCCTCAATCGCGTAAATTTTCAACTTTTTATTATAGAAATATATTTCAAATAATAAAATAGTAAAAAGCAAAAAAAAAACATTCCGTTTAACAATTTGATTCGCCGTTTTTTAAACTTTTTTTTTTAAAAAACTCTAAGTACATCTTTCTATTGTAATATTCATAATTTTTTCTACGCGATTTCGTTTTATTTTTATTATTTCTTTCTTGTATATATTTTTTTTCTTTTTCGCTTTAATACTGCAACCGACGATGACTTTTTATCGAAACCTGTATAGTGAATATAAACAAATTTTAATACAACCAATTCCTCTGTATTATATATACTTTATTTTTCATAATATTCTTTCGCTTGATCGTACACACTTTTTTTTTTGTTATCCGGAGCCAATTCAATATTATTTATAAATTAACTTTTATTGTATTATTAAGGTGATTTTCTTTTTGTCGCTGTTGTTCGTTGTATGTCATACGAATAAAAATTTAAACGGAAATGACACACTAGTATCGTGTTAAATATGCGTTGTAAAATAGCCCTTGTAAATAGCCCGTGTGTAAATAGTCGACGATAATCGGAAATGTTTTTTTGTGTCGATTTTTTTTTTCTTACTCTTGTACTTGTATACGTTATTATTATAATTTCAACGTGTTACATTTTTCAGTAAACGATTTTCGAATTAAGATTTATAATTTATTATTTACACTATATAAATATCGTGTCCGTTCGACCGCACGCGCGTTTTAAGTTCTCGTTTCGACCTTAACATAAACGAATATTTACATACGAGCACAGACGAATAAATAGTACAATAGTTGCGCTGTATTATTCGAATTCAAATGATAATATATTTAATTCGTTTCTACCGATCAACTAATATAATAATTTTATTTTATTATTATTAAAACGGTTTAGACAATATAATATTATTTTACGAAAAAAATTTTTCAAACGCGCTACGGCTTTGTAATTCGCCTTTTTTTTTTACTCGTAGCATATGATTACACGATTATATAATAGGTACCGCGCGTTGCAGTGCAAATATTTTTCTTTCGTATAATAAAATAACGTAAATTTTTATTTTTTTTTTTTTTTTAAGTAATAATAATAATAATAAATTCCACAGGAAACCATCGATTGAACTCCATATGTCTTTAGGTTATATTTTTTTCCCCTCCACACAACAAATATGTAAATTTTAAGGTCTAATTTCGTAAGAGAGGTCGTAAACCATCGTCTATTTTTATTGTCTACCGCGTCATATTGTGTGTATACTTGTGTACATTATAATATATACGCAATACGTACAAAACACATACGTATAGAAACAAACACAATGATACAACGGGTCGTCTAAAATCGTCATTTCAGGCTTCAGCGTATTAATATACCTATTTATAATATAATATAGTCTTACTGCCGCGCACATAGTATTATGTGTGTCAAACGGCCATTTAACGATTTTTGTTTTTTTCTATAAACCGGATTATATATAATAGTCTCAGTATCGTGGTGAATTTTGATTCGTCTTATCCGCTTTGCAAAATTCAATTCGACAATTCATAGATACGTTTTAGATTCTGAGCGGAACGAGGAATCTATTGGTTTTACAATATGATGTGGGGGTTTTTTTTTATGTCTGTACCCAAAAACTCTACCAGAAACAGTGATGCTCCGATCTTTACAGTCAGAGTTTGTTTCCGGTAGAAAATTGCATCAAGTTGGTAGTTTATTACTTTAGAGAGCTCATTTTCCGATTTTCTCAAAAGCGCCTATAAAAGACAAGCTCGAAAACTAACCGAAAAATTACATAAAAACGCGACTGTCGTTATTTCTTCGTAATTCCGAAACTAATATAATATTATATTAGTCAAATATTATGTGACTTTATATTATATATTAAAATAAAAAAAATTTTTCAAAAACTTTCTTTTAATTTTGGACTATTTATAGCAATTATAGGTTTTGAGGTATTTAATTCATAAAAGGGTTTAGGCGTTAGGTTAATATAAATATAACAATATTTTGTTTTCTCTTTAAATCCGGGGACAAATTAATTTAGAAAACAGTATAAATAATAATAAAATAGACTTACGAAATAATTATTTTATTTAATAATACGATGACCAGATTAATTTACGTTATTTACAACGAATTTTTTTTTCTTTTTTTAGTTTTGTTTTTCATGCGTAAAACATTAATAACTGAGATGTTATGTTAATATATACGCGCCGCCTAATTAAACACGTTTTCAACATCGTTTGAGTAATAATTATAATAATAATAATAGATTGGATTACTTTTATATTACGAAACAAAAAAAAATAATAATATATTCCCAATTTAAAAACGTTTATTTTTTACATTTTTCTTTTATTTTTTATACGTATATTTAACAGCGTACTTATATATAAATATATATTATATACTATGTATATAATATATATATTATGCGAAAATAGATAAATATACGTGTAAAAGTGAATGGAAGAACCTGCGGTAACCTCTGAATAAAATAATATTTTTATTTATTTATAATATTATTTTTCTCTCGCATAAATATTAATTATCTGTACTATTACAAACAATACACCTATTATCGTCACGGGTCTGAATAATACACATACGACCGTTTTGTTGCCGCGCGAGCGTTACAATAAATTATAATTTATATTATCGTGAGTATATATAACTTTAAACTTAGACCTTCAATAATGAATGCTCGACATGTCAATGCACTTAATCTTTGGAAATGGTTTAGTGAAAATATTAACATTAAATTGACGTTTAATTCCTGATGATTTATACATTGCGCTTAAGATATTTTATTTAACAATTCTATAAGTACAAATCGTTCTGCTGAAAGGGCTTTTCCAAAACTTGGAAGAGTAAAAAATTAATTCGGAACAATCTGCAGTTGTTGTTAATAATATTTTAGGAATAATAAATTTTGACAATATCGTAACTGAATTTTTCAAGTGTAAAGCGAGAAAAAAATTTTAATTTTGTAGTTTTTTAAATTTAAAATTAAATTATCTTAATCCGGGCTTGTTCTTTTTTTTCACCCCCAAATTACTTACACTCGCCTATGACACGTGTAATATTATAACGTCTGTAGACGTATATAGACGCACGATTTAACTTCGATAAGGTACATACGTAGTCGAACGACCGCAGAATGATCCACACTCGTTTTCTCTAGCAGTTTTTGTGTTTTTGTAGGTATACGTACATAAAATACATTTATTTTTATTTTTAAGAGCTAAAGCCAGAAGTTCCAGCTCAACAATTACAAATGATAAATACAAAATGTACGATAAATTTAGTCAGATATTTCTAAATATAATACGCGTTGCAACATAAGTGCATAATAAAACACGAGTACGTCTCTTAGAAAGAGAGAGACTTTAAAAATAATGAGCAGTAATCGAGGAACGCCGCGCATGCGAACAAGTAAATCATAACGATTTCGTAATTTGGAAAAATAAATTACTTGAGATCTTGAGATTCTCCTTGAATGATACCGCGGAGAAAGGAATTTTTTAAAACAGAACAACTGAAAATAATTTTTTTCGTATTTCTCTGACTATAGAAGCGGTTTCGTTACCGTTCTAAAATATATTCGGTTTAAACCATTATTATTGTAGTATTGTAAAAAAAAAACTAATTAAATTAGAAATTTATACATATAAACACAAAAAGTGGCTGGAAAAATGAGTGTTCTGCATATGCGAAACGGATCACCTTGTGCCTAGCGATAATTATACTTCGTATAATATTACCCGTGTAAATCGTATTATTATATATTTTTTTAAATGTTCTTAAATATAATTTTTTTTTATGGCAACATGCACGTTCGATTTTAAACTATAATCCTGTTTGACGGTCGTTATCGCATAATATTGTATATAGAGATATTTCTATTTAAATATTATAAAAAAAATATTTCAAATAAAAGTTGACATCCTTCACTAGTGACTAGCATATGTAATATATAATATGTATGTCACGTATCTATAATATGTGTAGACGTGTAGTAAAATATGGAAAAACAATTAAAATAAAAAAAAAAATGAATGAATTTCCATATGTTCGTATTAGAAAGTATTTCTTTATTCGAATTTCAGATTTTGTTTTTTAATTATTATATCGTTTTACATAGGTAAGTATTACGACGAATACGAATGTTATTTGCGAATATTTTAAAATAAAACTCGAAATTTGTACCAGTTATTTATTTTAGTAATATGCACCAACACGCGTATTTCCAATTTTAAAAATGAATAAAATTTTACGTTTTACGACTGAAGCGCCCGAAGGCCAGAAAGTCAAATACAAGATTCATCATATCTTCATTCTAACATGCAGCGTTTAAAATTGAAATTTTTCGTAAACTGGACAATTTTTCGGTAAAAATGACGATTTTTTTTAACGAAAGCAATTTTTTTTTGTGTGTGTGTGTTTAAAAGCTAAAAAATCGAAATACAAGATTGAAAAATTGTGTTGTCCTGTAAAAATCATTACTCTCAAATTCAAAATAATAAAACGACTCTAAAATATCTGCCTTATACATACATACCTGATTTGAGCCGATATCTAAAGCACCCGCGGCTCACTAATACATAATATATAGTTATCTTAAAAATAATCTTTAAGCTTCTTATTTATTCTATACTTTGATTATTTTAACGCGTTATGGCGTTCATGTTTAAGTTTTTTTTTTTTTAATTTCTACACAGAGATTACGGATGCTTTCCGATTCGCAACCCAAATAACTACCAGATCATCTATCACAAGTTGCGGCTTTTCGACGCCAGCAAATACGTGTTTAATGACGGCGTGAAGTTGTTGATCATGGCGATGGACGCTTGCTTCAAAGTGGACGGTACTTGTCCCGGATTCATAATCTTATTCGACATGCGTGGAGTTCGATTGAGCCATCTCACTAAGCTCAGCATATCCTCGCTCCGAAAATTCTTCACGTTCATACAAGTAATCGTCATAAAAAAAATTTTTTTTTTAAATAAATGTTTCCAGGACGAAATACAGCTGTCCGCCTTCGTATTTTTTATGTTTTATCACGCGATAGACGATATTATAAAATCGTACTTACTATTCGAGGACGAATATTGATTTTGGAAATTAATTATTATTAAAATTAATATATATTATACGCGTATAGGTGGATAAAACCAGCTCGGTTGTACGTTCGGTATTAATACATGTTGTCGTCGTAACGATTAAAAATAGTTAAACGATAAAGCGTTTTTCTGATTAAAAAATGGAAATAAAAACTCGAATTTAAATAACCGAAAACAGATTAGATATTAATAGAAGAAAAAAATCCTGAAAAAAATAACTCTTATAGGCTGCACACCTATTCTAATAATATATTGCGCAATAAACGATTTGATATTTTAATAAATCCGTTCCAACGACATTTTAATACATATATTATATAGTAGTAGTGATGTATGAGTACACTTTTTTTTAAATCCGATTCAAATATATTTCGTTTGAATATTATGGGAAAGTGTCGACGACTATGGATAATAAAAACGATATACGATCACCGATGATTTCGGGAGAGTTATATAGTTACGTATTATTTACATTGTTATTTTTATTTTATAACACTTAGTTGTAATTTATTATACGACGGGCTATGTATAATAACGGTTTGTTGTTAAATAGAAAAGAATACAAATGAGTAAATATGCGAGACGGAAAGAAAAATATCACCTCTGTGTAAAATGGAATTGCGTATACGCAATACAGTCAAAGTCACGTTATTGTCGGAGATCAGCTGGTTGATTTGAGTCACGTTATATCCTGGATATTGTATTTATTTACTTTATTATTATTTTTTTTACAATAAATTATCCGGTATTAAATTTTACCGATCCTTCGGAAAAAAATTACTTTTGGATCTCCCCTTCGCAGTGTTTTTGTGTCTATCTCGTCGATCTTTTTTTTTTTATTATTATTATGTATTTTAGTATGATTTATAAGTTAACAATTGCGAAAAAAAATCTTTACACATAACGTAGACAAACAACGAAAATCGCAATACGACGTGCTACCTCTGCCGAATAAAGTCTGATGTCATCGTGCCCACGCGAGAGAGAGAGGGTTCAGAAGTTCAAAGAGAGGTGATAAAAATATTATGTTTTTATTATTGTGAGAAAATGAGAAGGACGTTATATTCGTATATATATATATATATATATATATTTATTCAGAGACTGGAACGTTTAAAATTCATATATTTCTTATTGAGTATGTACGGGATAATAGTTTTATTACGAGCCAACGATTATCTGCCGAGAATTCAAACGAATTTTTTTCCGGTGTTTTTTTTCTTTTTCGTCCATTGTATGTTAAATCAGAATTATTATTCATTATTATACAGACCGTTTTAAAAATCGCCACTCCTTATTATACCTTATTGTACCTCAAACAAACGTAAACTTTTGATTTTCAAACGGCAACCTATATTTATATTTTTTTCTACACCATATTTACTGCAGAACTAAAATATAAATAAACGCTTTTTCATCGTATTCCGTCTTTCGATCAATTATTATCATTCAAAAACGCGCAGGTCATATTATAGCAAACGCCTTGTACGTATATATTTTAGTGAAAACGGTTATGTCCCGTTAACACTTCTGATAAAGCGTCTTCGAGAGATACAGTGATCAGCAAGTTTTAAAAATCAACATTCCTTAAGAATTAATAAAAATATTGCCGTTTGAAAATCAAAAATTGATACACGTTTATGCTGATTGAAAAAATTAATTTAAATAACGATATAGCCCCACGATTAAAAGTCAACAAAAAAAGAAAGATAACTCAAGTATTGTAAGTAAAATGAAAAGAATACCTAAAAATAATGGTCATCGATTTAAGTAACATCTACTGTTGGATTTATATTTAGGTAAATAACGTCCAACGCAATAAAAATTATAAAAATCCAGTTAGTATTTTTTCGAACTTCCATTAAAACAATATAATCCGTGTCGTTAATTAAACTGGATAATTATAGGTACGCGATAATCCTAGTTTAAATTATTTTATATAAATAAGTTAATATAATAAAGGACGCTCTCTTATGATTTTCATCAAAACAATTGCTTCACGTGGTAAAGAATTCTGAAGGCTATACGCCTATACAGTCATACATTAGACACCAAACGTTTACAAACAAAATAAATTATTACCTATATATAACGGCAAATAACACGGTCATTTTTTTTTTTTTTGTTGTTGTTATAAATATTTTTTAATTCTTAAAAACTTATAAACAAGTTTTAAAACCTCTTATATAATAATTAAAAAGATATTCTCCTCTCCCCCGTGAAACGGTTTTATTTCAATTTTTGAACGTTTTCTGTACACTATTATATAACTGCAGCGCGTTCTCAGCACGATGGTTTCGTTTGCCCTCCTATAACTGTATCCTCTTAAAGCGAAAATTAATTAAACAAATAAGGAATTTAAATCTATATATACAATAAACGGGATGTGCGAAAAATAACTTTCCAAAAAAAAAAAAAAAAATTCGTCTATTTTATATATTTCTCGATTATACTGCCGGAGTATCGGATAAAAAAAAAATTCACCCTGTATATAATATATTCTCCGATCCGGTCTCGAGTAGGTACTGCTGCAGTCACTCGTACATTGTATGTATACGGACTTGACGTTGTGAAACGGCGATTGTGTATATATTATAATAATGTTGCTGGAGTCTCGGAAAGACGCAATTATATTATGATTGTCGTCGTCGTCTATATATGTATGTAAAATATATCGAGTAGAAGGAGTGTGCGCATTATAGCTGGTATTTGTTTGCGTTCTGGTAATACATATACATATTATTGTGTGGCAGTACACGTGTAATCTTATATTAGGTACCTATATTACACATTCGTATAAAATAGTTTTCCATACGATATTATTATTGTTATTATTATTATTATTATTATTATTATTATTATTATTATTATTATTATTATTATTATTATTATTATTATTATTATTATTATTATTATTATTATCATCACTGCAGGCAAACGGAGAAGTTTATATATTTTTTTTTTTACTTGTTTCGCGAAGAACGAGTCAAAGAATCAGACCAAGGTCGACGAGAATAAAATAATATTATATAGATAAATACTACGTCGTGTAAAGAACGCGCGTTTTATCTGCAGAAAAACGCTGTATAGACACTTATTATTATTATTATTGCAAATATTTTATAAACGTATACAATATCTATAACGATTCGGTTTTGAAAACCCGATTTGGAATAAATACGAAAAAAAAAACGATTATCAGTGATGATGTAGGAAATCCTCTGTAAATCTCTGTTATAGTAAATGGAATTTTTTTTTTTTACATTATTTTGTCGCGAGAAATATAAAATTGTGTCAGTCGATTTCGGCGTTGGGTCATAGAAAGAAAACAAAAAAAATCATTCCCGTTTTAACAGATTTTATTAGGACTTTATCTGCAATTATGATTAACTTCGCGTTATAGATAAAATTTCGAAAATTCGACGTTTAAAATATAATAATATAATATAGTTTTAATTGAAATTTATTAGAAACAGCTTTTTACGAATTCGTAACGATTAATTTTTCCCCCGATAATCATTTTTTCAATTTTGCACATATCGACTGCTTTTTCGGAATTATAGTGACATATAGTGTACGCGTTTTCCTTGTCCGTTTTACCGTTTCTCAACACAAATTATTCCATTAACATTTCATTTTTTTTTTTTTTTTTGACAACGTTCAAAGTAAATAGAATAGATATTTATTTGTAGTAACTCTCTTGCGGAATCCGGTTTTCGATTGGACTCGCGAAACAATGTCGGGAAAAAAACGAGAATTCGAAATTATTCTGACGTTTATATTATACGATACTTCTAAAAATCGTAGTCCTGACTGGATCTGCAATGAAATGTCTTCCTCATTCAAACCAAAAAAAAAAACAAAAAATTGTCGAAATCTGTAGAGACGCGTGTGCAGGTATACGTGCAAGTTTTTCCCATGTGTTTTTAAAACGTACCTATATCGGCTTCGACAGCCTTTAACGCGATTTATTATATTTAGAATTTTCAATCAACTTTACACCAGAAAGCGGTAGAAACCATATTCGCTAATATAGTGCAGCGTTATGTTTATTGTTCACAGCCCCAAGTCCTATATATATATATAATTGTATCAAAACGTGTATATTTCCAGCGGAACGAAATTATATTCGAGTTTACAGAATAATATTGAAATACAAATAAAAATATTAGATATATACTATATATAGCTATACAACTTAATTATATATGTAGTATTCGAAAGAAACACAAAAAAAAATATATCAAATATAAACGTACAACAGTTGCCCCGAGTGCGTACAAATCTCGAAAGAAACACAAAAAAAAAATCTACTCCGCAAAATCGAAATATTTCGCGTCAAACACTGTAATTAATTAATTTTAAGAGACGATTTAAAATATATATTTAAAGAAAAAATATTGTCGTTCACACGCCACGCATAAATTACCTAATTAAATTGATTGAAATTTTAATATTTTCGACATCGCGATTCGATATAAACGATGACCCGTGTAAGTGCGTATAGGTAATATATATACGAAATATTATAAGTTATAATAATACGAAGAAAAAAATGCAATTTACAACGTAATTACACTTTAAGTGTGTGTATACATTGCTGTAAACTTTCGTGGCCTTGGCCCATAGACGACGTATACAGTATAATATTCTGTTGAATGTCGTGATTTGAAAAACTGACATATAATAAACGTACCTATACGTGTGTATTTTGCACATATATATATACACCTACCTACTCATATTATATTATATAATATCTGGTCTTTATAAAAAATATTTGGCAATAACTCGTTTCAATTGATGAACCGCGTATAGCTGCTTGTACTCGTATATTATTATTAAAAAAAAAAAACGCGGTCTTCCATTTTTTTTTTTTTTATGAAATACCGACGAATCTAGTCATCGTAAAAGAAACTATCTATAATCACGCGAGAAAATAATATTATATTTATTGTTGTTGTGTCCGAAATAATTATATTGTACGAATTTTAATTTAATTTGTACGAAGTCATTTTTTTCCTTTTCCTGTTATTTAAAAACAATTCGGCGAAATTTAATACGGACTTATAATTAAAACGATATTTACCTGCGCAGATATATACCATTAATATTATAGTTTTTGCTCTTTGTCAATATTATTATTCGTCGTACCGTGTTTTGCAGTGGTTTGTTTTCTTCGGTTTATACATACTGTTATCTATTTGTAACAAAAAATAATAATAATAAATACACGTATATAAAACAGGAAGGCGTTTTCATTATTCTAAAAGCTGCAGGATGCTTGTTTTAAGCCCCGCGTATGGTGGTAACGCAAAATCACATTTGACGTTTTAAAATTATTTTTAATTTAATGGAAACTCTATTTCGCAGGTCTATACATATTACATGGGCGCGTAACTATTTACAAGCCTTAAAGTTACCGTGTAATTACGGTCTGTATAAGCATAAAATATAACAAAAAGAAAAAAATTACTTTATACTACTATAAATAAGTAATAACGATTTTTTAATGTATTCATTTAATCATTTCAAACGCGAAGAAACCTAATTTTTTTTTCCACCAAACTCATTAAAACTTTTAGATAAATCGTTTTCTATGTGATGGTACGCGTAAAAATAGTTTCTGTACACGCGTTCTGCCCGCGCACTTATGAAAATTGTCAAATCGATTTGATGAGATTATCGGTAATAATATCAATGTAATCATGTAACACTTACAACGATCAATCAAATTTGAAATAATAACGAGGAGAATTATTTTTAAGGGGCTCAAAAATAACTATATTAATTGCGGTATAGTTTTTCCACGTGCGCGCTTGGTCGAGTGAACCACTGCGGGAAAAATCGAAAAACGCGTCAAATAAATAATATCTGCAGTGTACGATTTGAAATACCAGAAATAGGAACGCGTTTACAGAGCCACTTCAACAACAATAATAAATATTCACGGCCAACACAAAAAAAAAAGACGCACGTCATTGTAAAACCAGTGCGTTGTATAATCAAAAATATATATAAGGATAGGATCAAAACGACTTAAATCGACGTTTTCAGCTCGCTTCGAAAACTTTAGTTGACTACATTTTGCAGGGCAACCGTGCCATTAACGCGCAAAGCGGAAATTGTCAGTTTTTTTTTTTTTTTTTTTGCATATATTAACTTGATATTGTTTTTATAACATTTTCTTCGGCAAAATTATTTCTCCGTTTTGAAATCATTTGTATAGCGGCCAAATATAGTGTGTTTGACTACGCGCGGTTTAACTACAATATTTTAACGCGTCCGTTCTCGTTTACAGGAAGGTTTGCCGATCCGTCTGAAGGGTATACACGTCCTGAACACGCAGTCGATCGTTGACAAAATCATGATGCTGGTCAAACCGTTCATGAAAAAGGAGCTGCTGAGCATAGTAATTATTATTTGTTTTTAATGTATAAGCCACTAAAGCTTTTTTAGCCGCCATAACCAGACCTTTCCGTCCTTCTCTGCATTTATATGCAATGTATCCCAGTCCACCTTTCGACGGGACTGTGCCAGTTCCGTCATGGTCTCTCGGACACTGCAGTTCGTCCGTCTTCGGCGTGATCCTGTTTACCTCAAATTTTTAAATCGTAGCTCTCTTAGTCTCTTCTACTAATCTACCTCCGCTTGCCCAGCCCATTCCAGCACTGTGCCCCTAATGAACTGAGCCACGTTCTTCTCGTTTTTTTTTTTTATTTTCAAATAAATCTTTTACGTATTATATATATATATAATATAGTGTTTGACGTTTGACTTTAGAAAAGAGTAATTTGTCGATACGACGAATTTTCACAAACTCAAATTTCGTTTGTTATATTTTCAAAAATAATTATGAGAAAAACTCGACATTTCTACCAGTCATTAAAATGAAACGCAATCGTTATCCGTATTTTTTTTTTTTAACGTTTAAAGTTAAAATTTCGGATGAAATGAAAGATTCTTCGTTTAAAACGACGATTTATTCAATTATACTGCGCACTCTCCCAGCTTAAGATGGACGATATAGTTACTTGATTCTAGTCATCCGAAAAGGTTACCTACGCAATTACATTCCTTTATTTAATAATTAAGTTACCATTAAATTTTTCATTATATTATTTAATACTATATAATATATATATATAGCGTAAAATTTGTTTTGTTTTTAAATATTTTATTTACAATTGCAATTTACTAGGAAATTATTTTTACATTTTATGTTCATATGTTGACTTCTGTTTGTCTAACTATACGTCAGTAAATATTTACTACTGCCCAGCTTTGCTTATAATATATATATATATATATATAGGCTAAAACAATGTTTCCCAACTTTTTTTTATTATGACGACCCACAAATTTACTATCTGTCGGGTGAGCAAGGCCGTAGCCAGGGGGTTTAGGGTTCAGACCCCCCGACATTTTTTCTTAAAATAAAATTGAATGATTTACATCTTATTATTAGTTTATTATTTTTGTTTTATTTCATATTTATACTCTCGCCCCCCCAAAAAAAAAAATGTTTGCTAGTTACGGTCTTGTGGGTAGGCGACTTCCCATAAAAAAATGTTTCAAGTGTACCATAAAATATAATATATAGTACAATAACATTAATATTCTTCTTTTTCCTTTTCTTATAAGCAATTTTATCGTATAATGCGATTCTTTAATAACTATTAATTCTGGTAAATATAAAAAGATTACTTTTTTTAGCTGAAATTATCTGTACTTAAAATTACAAATCGACATAGTATAATAAATAAAATTAATAATTTTAGACAATTTTAATCGATTTACCAATAACATTATTTTTTTTAGATATTTATTTACTATTTTATTTTTGATAATTATAAATTACTTCCCTTGTAATTATATATGGTTTACGAACGATCAGGAATATTTTGCGACCCGATATATTTTGGACAAACACTGCAGGACTAGAACGACTCGAAAAGAGAATATACATAAAAAAGTACTCGTTGTTGTGTGTTATACGCATATTATGTATACGTTTCAGGTACATTTCTACACGGAGAGAGACTTGGAGAACGTTTACGAAGCGATACCGAAGCAATGCATGATCGAAGACTACGGTGGCCAATCGCAATCCAGCGAGAAATTGCACGGTACGTACAGTCCACACCGCGGTGGTTTCTCGAGGAGTTTATATATTATAACTACAGGGTTGGGAACGTATAAGGATCCCGCAATAAAACTCTAAAAAATGCTCTTAAAAAAAATTCTTTTATATGTCTCGAAAATTCAAAATGATGCGCTGAAAGTTTGTTTATTTTTATTTCGGTATAAATAATATAAATTTAAAAAAAAAGTTTTACAGATAGCTATATAGATCTCATCGACTTGGGACTTCTTTTAATGTGAAAAAAAAAATTATTACCACAACACTATATTGTCCGACAATACGAGTTCCGCCTACTTTATACCTAATTTGTTATATTTATATAAAAATCGTGTTTTTTTTTTCTTTACACGTCTTGTAGGCGTTTTGCAGCTTCTACCAAATCTTTCCAACGATTTCCGTCTTCCGAGTCCTCTACTCATCTTGCTGATTCATCGATTCTTGTTAAATCAAAAATCTTGTGTTGATGTGTAAAAATCTTAAAGTAAAATTTAAAATTCATATTTTGTGTCCAAAAACTCTAAACGAAATTAAAAAAATAACCTAAAAACAAACAAAAAAAAAATGCAAAATAAATTTTCTTGTTCTCGTTCAAAAGTAGATGTACGCTTTATTAAAACGAATTTGTGACAATACGTCGTGCATCGGCTGTGGCAGATATCGTCCCCCCTCTTGAGGTTTTCTTCACTTTATATTACCTACTGCATGTTACATAATACAAATTAATAGGTACCTACATATTCACATTAATTTGTGTAAAATAATTTTTTTTCTGATCTAAAGCACTTTTGTATATATTCCGACGTAATTTGAATCCTGCAGGCCATGCTCAAAAAGTGTTAAACGGAAAAGGATGTAGATGTTTTCTTTTTTTCCAATTGAAATATCTAAAATGTCCGTATATTGTCCGTAATTGATTTGAGTCATAATCTTCTATAATACCGTTATAGTGGTGAGGTGGCGGAGGTTGAACTCCATGATCGGGGGAGGGTATAGGTCTTTAGCTCACCACCGAGTTTAAGTTCGCCCTCCCCCCTCCTCAAGACTTCGGTATAACCGCCACTGAAGCTTTGGAAAACAATTTCAAAGCGCATCAAAATCCCAGCCCTATTATATGTTTTTGGCCAATTCTCATCCCACTTTTTCCATTGCATGATTATGCGTCGGTATGTGTGTATTATGTATTTATTAAGTCACTAGACTTTAATTAATTTTTTTGTGTATAATGTTATGATTAAATTTAAATGCGTACATATTGTAAATTGGACATGTGCCCGTATTGTATAATTAAAATTAATATTAAAAATCGCAATATTACGCGCATACCGCAGCGTATACGCCTTCAATCGTTGCGCCACGCGACCAGCAAAACACACGCGCGTCATTATCTGTTTCGTTCCAAGGTCGACGCGATCCGACGACATTGCTGCAAGCGTACACCTAACATACGAAGCACGACACTGCCTATATTGACCTACCGATCCCCCCGAAGGAGAAAACGATATTCGCGAGAATTTAAAAAACAATAATAACAATAAATTTGTTCTTTATAAAGAAGACGATTTTATCAACAAAAAAAAAAAAAAAAACACACACACGCGGTAATTTTCTATCGTAATAATCTATGAGGAGATATATATAAATAATTTTTTTTTTTCATAATATCATTCTATATACTCGTTGATAATTTTTTTTTTATTTTCGCCATTCGTTACGATTATTTTTTTTCGTTTTAAAACTATCCGCGAATTATAATATGTAAATATATAAATATATATATATAATATACCCGTGCGCCGCGGTTTCTAAAGGAATATCGATCAATTTTTCAATATTATCCTCAATTTTAGCTGATTCTGATGATGAGAATAAGTGTATTGGTTTTACAAAGATGTATTTATTTTTATTTTTTATTGTTATTTTTCTGTCTGTAATCAAAAATGTATATTCAGAAGGAGTGTTTTTACATGCTTATATAACAGCGAATCGCATCTATATAGTAGTTATTGGTACTTTAAATAGATCATTTTTCGATTTTCTCAAAAACACCTAAAAAAAAAAACTCAAAAATTACATAAAAAAGCGATTTCGGCAAAATCCATTATTATTATTTCTTCGTAATTTTGAAACCAAATGGTCTTATGGAAACTTGAAATATTCGCATCAGACGTGTAATTCTACGTTATATTGAGGAAAAGAAATTTCTTTCGATTTTGTGCTATCTTTATAGATTTCGAGCTGTTTAATAAATTCATAAAAGAGGTAGGTTTTAAGACTTATAAATACGTCAGACGTAAGTACGCGCGTTACATACATATATATTCAAAAAAATCTTGCAAATCGTTTGTTACAATAATTTTCCTTTTTTTTTCATCGTATATATATATATATAGGTACGTATAGGATGATGTAAATGCGTAAATATATTGTTTTTTTTTACACGTTTATTAAGGGAAAATCGGCCGAGTCGATTCTTATTATTTTTATACCGTCTTTAAATACTCCGGAGTCAGGACTATATCATAGCCCGTCCGATTTCGTTTAATCCTCATCAATCATCATCGTTACATCGTCCATGATGAACGATTGTCAGTTCATTGCAGAAAAGTGCAGTGTCGTGCTACGCCTTTCCGCGAATGTATAAACAGCAGCTGCTTGTTTTCCGCGTACATATAGTACTGTTTTTATGCGAGTTTTTCTAATGGATTAACTGCTTTCTGCAATGAACGATATATATATATATGTATTAAGCGCGTTCCACACGCACAATAAGTGTCAATATAAAATCAAAACCGTCAAAAACCGACTTTCCGCGTAGTTAATTAAAAAATTTTTGTTTTTTTTCCCCGTTTCTATGCAGCACATTTCGTCGAATGGATGAAATTAATGAAACCGCTGTTCGACCAAGACTATCAGTACAAAGTGGACGAGTCGAAAAGGCCGAAGAAGAGCAAGAAGTCTATATCGACGTCGTTCAAATCTCTGGACATCGACTGATCGTCTCGCACGCCGTGTATACCTATTACACCTTTATTATATATTTTGATTATAAAATTGATACGCGTATTTTAAACAATATATAATTACTCTTCATGATATTATACGTAGGTATGTACCTATACGATATAATATATTGGACATATATATATATATATGTATATATATAAATCGAAAGATATAAATATATAAAAATATGGGTAGGGTGAACAAAAATATATAAATCGTTTATGGAAAGAAAAACAAAATCTCCGTAATAATATGACAATTTAAAAAAAAAAAAATTTTTTTTACAAAAAATATGAAGTATCATGACCGTGACATTAAACCTATATCGATTATGACCTATATGAAAAAAAAAATTTATGTTAAGGCTGAAAACGTCTTATTTATTTATTATTATAATATTATTCATTATATCGATATTGTATAGGATTTGTTTTCATCACATTTGCATATGTAATACGCTCTTATTATTTTTTTATTATAAAATCGCGCGCGTGCGCGCACGTGGCTTAATTAGATATAGCATATAATAATAAATGTGTATTTATCAGAATCAACTATTATGTTATTGTAACAGGTACCTAATCTACTTATTATAATATTATTATAGCAGTAATTACCACTCACTTGTATTTACTTAATAATAAACGTGTTTGTTGTAAATATAAAATCGTATTATTATACACTAGTGTTTTTTTTTTGTATTATAAGCATGTGCGTTATATTATATACCTAAGTAATAAAATTTAAAAAATCATTTGCGAGTAACATGAGCGAGGTGTCATATACATTTCATACGTTGTGATTCGACGTAACAATCAATGATTAAATTAAAAATTATACTACAGAAAAAAATTAATAGATGAATTACACAAATAAATTTGTCTTCATCACAAAAAAAAAAAAAAAAAAATACAATTTGTATGTGGTTTTACAGAAATTGAACGATGCTCAACAGGTGGAACATCAAGTGACTACTTATATATTATATTATTTATCACTCAAAGGTGGTGACTATACAGGTCACGGCAGTATATAAGAATCGAAACGAATTGTTTGGCTTATTTTTTGAGAGATAAATTTCTTACAATATATATATAGCAAAACGTTTTTTTTTTCAAAATTCTGAATTAAAATTTTACTTTTTTAACTTATAGATTTTTATTATTATTATTATTTTTACCTTAGAACAACCAAAATTAATAAAGCCCGTTTGGGTGTATAGTGTTTGACAGACACTATTCTAAGGTACATCGAGTGACCCTATTCCTGTTTGGGTACATAACCATAATCTTACATGGGAATTTAAAGGACTGGTTTGGATACGCTAAAAAAAAAAAAAAATCAAAGATATTTTGCTATATAATTTGTATGGCCTATACGTTCGACAAGAGTTTTAAAATTTATTTTAGACGGAATACACTCACCTAACCGTTGCTGATGCAAAACCGTGTAAATATATCCAAAAAAATTTTAGTTTTTAAACAATTTTTGTGCAGCACACTATATAGCAGGGGTGGCCACAACGAGGCTCGCGAGCCACATATGGCTCTAAAATCAGTTTCGAGCAGCTCTTGAAACCAAAAAATAAGTGTTCTTTCATTTGATGTTAAATGAAAAATGTGTCTTCATTTTATAAACATCTCTTAACAATGTGGCTCGCTTTGAATTAGCTTTATAAATTTGCGGCTCCCAAAATCAAGGTTAGTGGTCACCCTGCTACATAGCACGTTGTATGAAAAACTGTTATTACTTTCATATAGGTAACATTTAATTCGATAAATTTTAGTTATTGATAAACCAAAATGCATTTATTTTTTATAACAGCCAATCAAAATACGATTATAAGTACACCACACGATAATAATAATTATCTTTTAAATTTAAATTAACAGACATTTAATCATCGGCAAGGAATGTTTATATATTTTATTAAGTAAAACCAATTTTATAACGTTACACACAATTTTCGATTGAAAAAAAAAGTGGAACGTATACACAAAGTCTGTTATAGAAAATATAAATATAAATAACGGAAAAAAATATATGTCAAAATTTTATTTGTCTTTTTTTGAAGAATTTGGCAGTGTATCCACACACGATTTTGGAAACCATCCTCGTAGCCGAGTACCGTCGGGAAGACTTTTATGCCCATACAACCAATACCTAGCAAAAAATTGTTTTAATTTTTTTTATATATAAGAAATTTATAATTTTCAATCAAATATCTTACTTTCGAAATCTAGTAACTTTAACTACATCATCAACGCTCAATGGCATTCGCGTTTCATCAGTCCACGGTATTTGACAACAAACGCATAGACCAAATGCTAATGGAAACCATCTTCCGTTGTATTCTTTAATAACTATCATAGGTTGTTTCCATGATTCTTTAATGAATTTTTGTTCCAACTGCTCAACCTTTGAAAATAATAAAATAGATTATTATTCAATAAGTAGTAATACTCGTCTGGCGTATCAAATACAGGAAAATTAATTTGTTTATCATTCTACCAGCGGCGGATATTTTATATAATTTATAATTTAAATTTAGATTTTAAAGATAGGAGAATTATATATAACCTCTACAAAAATCAAAACGCAGAAATTACAATAAATAATGAGACAGCTAGTGCGAAAATCCGTAGAGGTGTAAGACAAGGGTGCCCACTTTCACCGTTACTATTCAACTGCTACATAGAAAGAAGTATAAATGAAGTTAAAGACATACTTAACAGACTCAAGATTGGAATCAAAGTGGGTGGTATATTGATTCCAATGATTCGGTTTGCAGACGATATCGTACTATTAGCAGAAACAGAACATGACCTTCAGAGAGCCCTGGTTGAAATGCAAATGACCATAAATGAATATCAAATGCGTATAAATTCAAGCAAAACAAAAGTTTTAGTTTGTGCTCGGGAACCAACATTCAATACAAATATTCATTTAGGAAACCATCTTATAGCCCAAGTTTCCAGTTTTAAATATTTGGGTAGTTTAATAACAGCAGACGGAAGAAGCTCGCAGGAAATTAAGCAAAGAATAGGACAAGCAAAGACAGCATTTATCAAGAAAAAGAGAATTTTGACATCGAGAAAAATTAACAGAGGAATAAAGAAGACATTTCTAAAAACTTTTGTATGGAGTGTCGCATTATATGGCTGCGAGACATGGGTTATGAATGAAACGGAAAAAAAATCTCTTGAAGCTTTCGAAATGTGGTGTTGGAGACAAATGGAAAAAATTAATTGGGCAGAAAGAGTAACGAATGAAGATGTACTGACCCAAGTAGGAGAAACAAGATCCATATTAAATGTTATAAAGCGACGACGATGGGACATGATGGGGCACGTTCTACGCCATGATGAAGAGTTGCATCACACTATAATAGAAGGTGCAGTGGAAGGACGAAGACCACCAGGAAGACCAAGAAACTCTTACGTATCTCAACTGAAAAAAGACGCAGGAATTAATACATACGCTGAATTAAAGAGGCTTGCTGAAGATCGTGAAAAATGGAGGACGAGGTTAAACGCTGTAAACCAACCTATTACCGGTTAAAAAAAAAAAAAAAAAGTGTTGAATAGTAAATCTCATTCGACAATAAACTTAAAATGCATCTTTGTCTACGATACAATGTTATGAAGAAACAACTACTTCATTGTTTACACTATACCAACAAAAATGAAATAAATAAATAAATTTTTTTTAACAAATGTGCTTATCATTGCATTGGTTTTTTTTAAGCAACACACTAAATGGCTGACCAACCCACATTGTTTAAAATAATTATTAAAAGTAAATTAATATTTTTAATGTATTCAAAACTAAATATGTTACTTTATTGTACCATAAACATGTGTAATATATTTTTTACCGTTAAATCGTATTCACCACATTCCTCTCGAACTGTCCAATGAATACCATCTCCTTTGGCAAAAAACTATTTAAAAAATAAATAAAAATTAATAATATTAAACAGGCGTTTGTACAATAAAAATGCATTTAATAAAAATGCAAACCAGAATTTTCGTTAATCAGAGCAAAACAGAATAAGCAACAGGAAAATTAATAATTCTAAATGAATTTGATGACCGTTTTCAAAATATGTATGACAAAAAATTGCTTAATAAACAGGTCGAAATAATAATATCAAACAATCTGTAAATTATTATTTTCACACGTTAATCGTTAGTATTTTGGTTAGTTTCAATAGATTATGTATAAGTACTAATATAAAAAAAAGTCTACTAAATCAACAAATACCTCTTTGAGATTATTGATTCGGCCTAAATTGTAAGGATAAATAAAAGGCGGTAAACTCGGATCTTGTTCACGCCTTGACACTGCTTTGCCAATGATCCAGTCTTCAATGTTTGTACAATTTCTCAGCACATATTTCATCTGTTCAATTCAAATAACGAATAGTCAGTCGACGATAAATCATATGAATAAATATTCCAAAAAAAATGTTCCACATTTTATTGGTTTTCACAACTGTTTATACTTGTAAAGAATTTTATTTACAATAGACGCTTAAATAATAATTGCTTATATACTCACTTGAATGTATAACAGCAAACTGAGGGTAAGGATTAAGCAAATAGTTAATCCAAACGCTGAAAGCCATAACAGAGTTAATTTTAGAGGAAAATAGATTAATACCCGATGTCCATACTGGCTGTAACATTAAAAAAAAAAACGTCAAATCGAGTTTGTTATAAAACGTTATGAAACACACACAAAAAAAAAAAACAAAATCTAGACTTACTTACGCGAGTACGAGCAGAAGCGTCTTAAACAACAATGTGGACGATTGAATAGAAGCTACTATAGAAACGAATATAAATATCACAAAATACGCGTGATTCGCGTGTCCTACGCAAGTGTTCAACCACGGACAATGGTGATCCATTTTTAAGACGCAGCGATTACCTAAAATATAATTTCGATTAAAATTATAAACAGAAATCAATGAAATTGTTAATCAGATTGGTATACATTTGTGGCAATGATGAACACGGGGCGCCTTAAACCCCTTGCATATTCTACAAAACTGCAAATTCTGTTCGTCTTCTTCGTTTTCCTGCGATCGTACACAAATATCTGTTTAAGTATTTAACAAGGAAAATTAAACGACGCCGACAACATACCGGTTTCCATTTGTACGGAAGAAATCCCGGACCTACGATAACGGACTTCAAGTAACACGAAAAGCTGACGACAAACAGCGTTAGTAAAAGCGCGTTATTCAGAAATCCGCTCAGTGAACCGAAACACGGCCACCACATTTCCGTGAAGTACAACGTCGTCAGCGTAACGAATTTGTAAATTACTGAAACACATTCGGATGCGTATTAGACAAAACAAAAAAAATATATATATATATATGTATATCAAATAAATAAATAATACGCATTTTTTTAACACCACAGCGTCTTACCGATCGACAAAATCGGTCCCCAATGAACGAATCTCGCCAAAATCGGCCGTGAACTTCGTACGGTAGACATTTCCAGCAATATTCGATCCAATACCGATTTCCATTAACTCGATGTCATTTTCGCAAATAATAATCCGGAAAAAAAAAATTAAATAAAAAACTAAAAATCGTCGAATCGAAATTTCAAAATTAATTCCATTATCTCGTCCGTTATCAATTTTTTTTTTTTTTTTTTGTTATCAAAATACCAATTTGTAGTTTGTAGAACAATTATTAGATCCGCTCGTAACTATTTATTAATTATTACTATCGTAAATTAAATTTTGATTTATCCGAGTTCACGTATCGATCACAACGATTATTATTATTACCTAATAAGTCGCAGTATAAATAATACTGATTATTCCGTTATTTATAGTAGTGTTGATCGATCCACGGATTAAATAGCCATTTTATCGTACGAATAAACCGCCAAGCGTTGTTTTTTTTTTTTTTTATAAATTCGATGATATGAATAAGTCGTAATTTTTTTTTTATAAATTTACGACTTATTCATATCATCGAATTTTGTTTTTTAATAGGACACGTCATAATATTTTTGAAATTATAGATGAATAATTATTATTTTTTATATAAAAGTACATACGACACGACCGTAGAGGAACCAAAATTTCCAAAACTGCAAATTATATACCTATATAATTGCAAAGTATATAGGTCATCATGAAATATCTTCAAGGTTTAGTGCAAGTCCCTCTGCGTCTGCGAGTTCTACGCCAATAATAAAAACTACTGGGGGCAAGGCAGGAACCTTCCAAGTGGTGCACTGGTACCCTTGGAACGGCGAGAGTTGCAACTCGTGAATGTTTTCGACTGATGTAATTACAATGCGACCCTCGCTAACCAATCCTGCCAACCACGGTCAGCAACCAAAGAGGCCCTTATTAGGGCCATGTCTGACGATAGTGTCCCTCAATATCGAGAGCCTTACTCCAGAAAAAGAACGCATAATATCTGGGAAATAGAGAATGCAGTTGCGAAGTACTGTGCCTCCAAGAAGTGACTCTGTTCGTGAATTCCATAAAAGTTAGTGAATAACTCACTTCGTGAATTCCATAAAAGTATTACATGCAATCGATAACGTGTAATTAAAGAAAACGGCGTTAACGATTTAAAAGTTCATATTACGTTTATTTAACGAGTTACCATTTACTTTTACACAATTACTTTAAGTTAATTTTGTTCAGAAATACAGAGCGATCAAAACCTAAAAACTGATAAGTGACGGTAATCATGAAAAAATTTGGTTCATGAAGTCGTATCGCTGTTATAAATTGGTAATCAAGAATTTTTTAATACAACGTACATAATATGATTTATCTTGCATACTACTTTTCTGTAATATTATAAACAAAACATTGGGAAAAGGACAAGTAAAATAATAAAAATGTAACTAATTTTCAGTTAATAAAAAATAAAAGTATTAATTTATTAAAACTTTTATGGATTATATTATTATTATTGTATTTTTTGGAAACATCCACTGAATGTAGACACAGTAGCAAGACGGGACCTGCAATGACGACACAGATATTTCCAAAAAATACAATAATAACTTTTAACTTACACGTGTAGCTTAAAAAAAAAATAATCAATTTGATTAATCTTGATTTCTAATAAATGTCAATGCAAAAACAGATGTGATGCAACAAACATTTTAGTCAATTCCATTATTAATGAAATTGTAAACATTTTGATAAAATTGTATACAAAATGAAAATTGTTGCAACTAATATGACTGATTGTTTAATGTTAAAAGGAAATAAATAATAACTGACATTAAACAATAAGACTCATATATAATATATATTTATTAGCTTAGAAAAATAACTACATGTTCAAAGAACTTTACAAATCTAATAATAGACTAATTGAAAAATATAAAATGACAAACGTTTATAAAAATATTTCTGAAATATATGTTTATAATAGTTAATTTTGTATAAATCAACTTTGTAAAATAATTGCATTAATTTAATGTTTGAAAAATACTTTCCTTATTAATGATCAACACTGAACAAATCACCTGAATTCGCATCTTTTGATATTACCTCAAAATTGTATCCAAAGTCCTAAGAAAAAGTTACCATTAAAAAAATTATTTAGAATTTATTACACGATAAATTAATATTAAAATAACGAACTTCCTCTTCCTTTCCTTGGAAAAATTTGTCTATCAACTTGTACGCCATGTCGTATATTTTTTGAGAAGCATGATTTTGTAACATTTCCAGATGATCTAGTCCACCAGCTTCCTCAATTAACATGCAAACCATTTGTTGGGTACCGTCATTACTAGATTTCTAAAATTCATAAAGAAATAATCGTATTAGAATGTACGACAAAGGAACAGTACAATACAATTAGTGCGTCTTACATCCAATAGATGATAAAGACCTTCCAAAATAATCTCAATCATTCTTCCATCACTGGATAATAACAATCCACAATAAGGTTCAAATACTCCATAATCGAATAAACAATTTTTTTGAGATACCGAACCACCACTAAACAGATTGTTTATAGCCCAAGCAGCTTCTTTTTGCACTTTAATATCTCCCTAAAATAAACTAGTTGTTTGAAGTTTTCGACACCAAATTAATTAAGATCATTACTGGTAACCAGATACTTACACGTTGTAGAGTTTTAATCAAAACAGGCACTAGATTGTAATCAATAACAGCTTGAATTTGCTCCGGACTACCAGCCATCACATTTGACAACAACCAAGCGGCATCCTTCACAACAGGCATACGTTTGTGGCTCAACAGACGATGAAGGTATTTCAGTACACCACTATCCAATGCATGTTTCGTCTATAAACATTCAGTAGGGTGTAGACAATATAAAAAACAAACAAAAAATTGACACTGAAATAAATTTACTTGTAGATCATTGCCAGACACGATATTGCCAACTACTCGTAATGCAGGTATAAGAATGGAAGTGTCATCAGTTTCTAAGTATTTCAAAAGCGCATTCAGTGTGCCAGCCTCGATGATTACTTGAATTTTTTCATTACTACCATCGGTCAAGTACGACAAAGCCCAGCAAGCATTAGCTACCATACGTAAATAAATAATATTAATTATACTTTATCAATTTCATTGTGTTAAACACTTACAAACAACTTGAGAATCCGAGTGCTTCAGCATCTCGACCAACAACGGAACGCATGGAAGTAAATAAGTAAAATTCGGAGGAGGACTCTTGCTACGGCAAAGATTTGATATTGTCCACACTATGTTCTGTTGTGCAGTGATTTCTTTTGTATTTTCTAACAAGTGGTTTAAAATGGGTATAATACCATGGGACAATACAACATCTCTAAGTTTGGGTCCATCACCAGCAATATTTCCTAAGGCCCATACTGCTTGCTCCATTACTCGTTTGTCAGACGATTTAAGCAAATTGATTAATAAAGGAACTGCTCCTACGTCCACTATAGAAAATGTATTTTCAGATGATCCAGATGCTACGTTAGTTAATATCCATGCACATTCATACTGGAAATCGGTTCTACGAAATAAATATATTTTTTTTATAATTTTTTTTTAAATTTATGAATAGAAATCATACTTGTCATTATAGTTCGGTGTTAAAAAGTCAGTCAACATCGGTAGAATGCCAGCTTTAATGAAGTCATCAATTGGAACACACTTCCTTGAGCTCAACATTTTACGAGCATATTTTAAACAATTTAGTTTTCTAAATGGACACGTGTTACTTTTTAAACCTAAACACAATGTTTTCGAATATCGATTACAATATTGCGAAAATAATAAAATAATAATGTAATTTTACTACTCTTAAAATTTCTACCTTCTTTGATATTATCTATCGTCATTTCTTGGTCAGGAATAAAGTCTGATCCTTCGACGGGATCATCCAAAACTATATTTCTGTGCTTTGACAGTTGTTCATCACGTAACGTTTTCCTCAACTCGACAACTGCATCGTTACGTTTACGACGCAAGTCCTATATAAAATAATAATAAATAATTACGCTTATTTTCATATTATAATCGCTTTTAATATACAAACGAAAATCAACAATAATTATTAAAATTTAGGATAGTATGTTTTAAAAAAAAAAAATGTTATCCATTATAATGTGCCACAAGCATTTATAATAAATAAACCTGTATATAAAATTTTGAAACTCATAAAGCTGGTATAAGTATGGTATATTAAAAAGGTTATAAAACACATACTATGGAAAAGTATAAGAAAAAAACCTGAATGAATCATAACATAATATCTATTATCATTGATTATATATTACTATAGTAATATATAATCAATGCTATTATATACATAATGATCTATTTAAATACAATAACTTTTACCTTGTAATATTTCTTCCTGTCCATGTACACATCGAAACTACGACTATTGAGTGATGTTTTTTTCACAGGCATCATGGTGATTCCAAACAAATAACCTAAAAGAATACGATGTATAGAGAATTTAGTGTACACAAAATATAATTATTTTAAATGAAAAATATGCGAGTCTGAGTAAATCGATCAATATTAGATTATTTGAAATAAAATAATAGATATTAACTAGTTACAATTTAAGTAACTAGATGAAAATTATTATAAACATTTTCACAATACGAATCAAAATATAAAATTAATAGATTTTATTGCAATAAAATTAAATTCCAGTGGTTAATTATTATTATTATTATTATTTTTTTTTGTCCGAAACGTTATTATGTCGCCGCTTTGCATTAACATATATAAATTATAACCGTATTGTTTAATACTTTACAGGTAACGAGTGCGTTGCATTTTTCAAATTACGAAAATGAAAACGAAATGATTTAACGGAATACGAATTGTAAGTATAAAATTCCGGAGATTGAATTAAATTGAACCGCTATAAACATACCTATTAAAATTATATTTTCCAAAACAAATATTTTTTCAATGTTAAAAAAAAACGTTTTTCAACTTAAGGACAAAAAAGGAGATGAAATATTTCTAAAATAAAACATTAGGTAATGTAGAATTTTGATGGAAAAAACACCATTTTAAAGTAAACAAATTTTTTTTTTTAATCGCGTGGCCTATAAACTTTATAAAAGTTTCTTTTTGTCCCAGTTATTTTCGTTATTATTCGTCGGTATTCCACAGTTACATTTATGCATAAATTACATAATCAATTCGATTGCATCAAACCAATACATATAATTACACCAAAATTAAATTCATTATCGTGGGTTTGTTTGTCAGATAAAGAAACAAATAAATTGGCCAAGTACATATATATATATATAATCCGACGACTCAGTAAAATCAAAATATTTCTCTAATTATTCGAAAAATTGAAATATTCTGAATAGTTTTTGTTTTTTTTTTACGAAACCCCGTCGTATGACATAGCACAAAACTTTTCTGAAGAAAATTTTGTGTTATCGATCCGTACTATTAAAAATAATGAAATTTTCATTAGCATTACCAGCTGCAAAATCTAACGCTGTAGTAGAAAGAATATTTCCACAAGTGATCAACGAATAATTGTATCCGTTGTTAAGGAATAAATTAGATCTCGATACTGCGTTGAAGATACGGTGAATAATAAAAGATTTTCTCGTCCTTCGCCAATATTCGTGTACCAAAAACTTCAACGCCCAAAGAGTCGGAAAACGAATCTATATGAAAACAACGGCAAAAAAAATCACAAATTTAAAAGTACTGATCGAAAAAGGTTTGAAACCCCCTTTAAAACATACAGTTAAAATAGTTAATAAATGCCCGCAACCCCGTATTTGTTTATAAATAAATGTCCACGATTTAAATTATTTTCTACACTTATTAGAAATGCGATTGGATACAAAAAAAAATTTACTTGAAAATTGCCGACCAAACGAGCGACAATTAAATATAAAAAAAAAAAAACATTAATATTACTTGATCAATAATTCAATTGTGTTCGTTTCGAATCGTTTTAATTGAAATTTTAAAAGCTAACGGTGAAAAAATTCGGAAATATTAAAACATATTATTATATACTCACCGCGTTTCCAATTTGAATCTGGTAAGTGGAAATCAGTCTCCACAAGCACATCAATACGACTCCAAGAAGCGTGCACCAACGCCGAACTGCGGACTGTAAATTGTCGTTAAATCGGAAGTCCTAACAGGAATTTTCTTTCGGACGCCAAAAATAAAACTGATTGTATTAGAACGTCTGTGAACAATCCCGGTGCTCTACGGGGCAATCCGAATCATTTATATCTCCATCGATAACGCTCGTTGTAGTTCGAATACGAAATTCGTCGTCACAATTTTAAAATAGATAAGTGAACACAAAATAATATCGTACTGTTGACGAGAAGACGAGTTTTTCCAATAAACGATGTTTTACAATCAGCAGTGCCTTGGCCAGAAATTTATTTAGGGGGAGGGCACATGGATTTTGTATCACTGTTTTAGTTGTTCTAACACACGAGTGTTTTTACACTAATGCATTGATTAAATACATATTTAATCAATATGACTAATGGAAAAAGACTACAAAGTATATTTTGCACCAGTGGCGTCACGAGCCAATTTTTTTTTGGGGCAATTGCCCCTTGAAATTTTTAGGTGGGTGGGTGGTTTGGTTATGGTCATCATTTATAATTTTCCAAGTAATATAAGTCTTATATAAGTCTTATATCTTATATAAGAAATAAGAAAAGGAATTAAGAAATAGAATGATAATATCGAAATACGTACCTCTATACGTAGTAAAAAGTGTATATTATTTTGTGATTTTGGGTTTCATAATATTAGTGTAAACAGTCACAAGTGTCTCAATCATATTCAAATATTATTATATAGATTGAAGGAAAATTATGCAAAACATATTAATTTTAAATAAATGTCTATACCATCAATCATATTTATGTACCTATAATGCAGTATTTCAATTCAAAAGTACACATTTTATTGTTTTCACATTAAAAGCTAATCTGAAGTGAGATTTTTAGTGTACTAATCATATTACAGTATGATTCAAAAATAGGGCCTCAGGGTTTGAAAGTGGAAAGAAAATCCCGGGGAGAGGGAGACTATATTATAATGTCCCGTTTAGTTTTAAGCGATAACATTTCTCGTTATATTATGTGAAATGTATTGTATGACTGTATTATATACAGAGTGATTTTTTTTTCTTAAGTATGCTCACCCCAATTTAACCCTGAAAAATTAACATATTTGAAACATATTTCAATATATATATGTCGACAATTTTACAATGTCGGGCTGTTTTTCTTCTTATCCTACACAGCTGCTACTACTGCTGCAGGGAAAAACGAAAAATAAAAGCGACTCGTCGAATAAAATACGCCAATTCGATGCCGGTCATTGAAAAAATATTAACGCGTATTATTAAATTGATTAAAAAAAAAACACATTTTGAAACGATAACCGAGGCGGTGTGGAAATCTATTGATTTCCTTCCTGATCCACCTCCGTCGTAATACACGCGTATAATTTATTTTAAATGCGCTCGCTTTCTTTTCACCGATGTCGTCCGATACGTTGACGGAAAATTACCGCTTAGAAGATGTGAGCTTCTATGGCCACTCTCGTTATTTGGCAAGGACGCGTCGGACGGGTCATTTTCTATTTCGCTTCGACGTTTTTCGGCTTTTTTACATTTAGTGCTGATTTTTTAACTTTTTTTTTTCATCTGGATCGTCGCAGAGGAGACCATCGAATGTAAGTAATGTTTTGCAAACCTTTGGTCGCGTACCAGCGCGAACAGTAATTATGAGGGACGATAATATTATACGCGTATAAAATGTATACATTTATTTTATTATATTATTATAGGTATTATATATTATACAGTGGCGACGTGTTATGTAAATTTAAGTGAAGCGAAATCGAATTACTTGCACACCCAGTAATAACAAAATTCTGAAACGTTATCTAAGTAATTCCCCTTAGCAACATCCACAACTCCTCGGCTCATTATCACATTCTTTTAGCCCATCAATAAAAATAGTCGCTCGTATGCGACGTCATAATATTATAAAATATCGAAAATAGTTTCATTACGAAATATTTTACTCTAATTGTGTTTTAATTATTATAAAATAATAATAATAATAATAATATTTAGTCTAATTCATTGCTCGATGGCTGAGATGCTTTAGCACATAATTAAATTTTTTGTTAGTTCAAATTATCTATATTTTAAATAAACACACAAAAATTAATATTATTGTGACAAAAGTAAAAAATTCAAAAACAATAGCATAAGTCATCTTCACTATCACAAATCTGAAAATTGTATTTTGAAATTTACATATTTATGCATAATTTGTCACATTTGTCTATATTTTATTTAATCAGTGAAGCTAATGCCCGATTCCGCAATTTGAGGAGTAATAGCGGTGCATTAGCGGAAATCGGTTAAATTATTGAGGTTTAAGTCGCTATAAGACAGTATACTAAATTGCCATTGAAAAATTTTTCTCGCTTCGCTCGATATATGTCTATATATAAATACATTTAAATATTATTATAATAATTTTTCAAACCATTTTGAGGGGCTAACTAAACTTTTAGGGGCGAAGCCCCAAGCCCCCTCCCCATTGTCTGCCAATGTACTAAACTACACTAGAGATACATGTGAGGAGGGTTTGATATTTTAAATCGCCCCCTAAAAGTTTCGTCAAAACCGCCACTGCACACCCACCCACCCAGCCATAATTGTTTATCGAACTTTTATTAATTATAATATCAAATTTAATAATTATTTAGTAAAAACAAAATCGCATGTACCAACAAGACGTCACCCACCCCCTTTTATTATATGAATCGATCGCTTCATTTCGTGTATAGGTTCGGCGCCACTAATATTATATAATATGACGTATAATATAATAATATTATAAATATATAATATAATAATTTTTTTTTTAAATATACGGATTACTATCCTACTACATAATATCGATTACAATAATTTTTTTTTCTGTATTGTGAAAGAATAGAAAAGGACACGATAAAAATTAGATTGTTAAAGTTTTTAAAAATTATTTAATTAATATAATTTGTATTTTATGTTGTGTTTAATAAAAAAAAAATAGGAATTTTATTAATAACAAAAATAATAATTGATTAATTACTAGTTCGGGATCGAGAGAAACGGAAGGAGATCGTGACGGCGGCGAAAACTTGTAGATAGTATGAAGTGCCAGAGGAAGAAGAAGAAGGTGTACAACGGTCGGCGAGTGCTGATTTTTGTTTTTTTGGATCCAATGTCGTCGCAGCAGAGACCATCGGACGTACCTACGTAAGTAATTTTTTGCGTGCTCCACACAGTGGTGGTTCGAACGAGATTATTAGAATTCTGTCATTCACAAACAATTTTAATAGATGGGTATTGGGTGGGTGTCTTGGGTACTGGGATAGGAAAATATTAATTTCACGATATTCGTTTAGTTATTATTACTTTTATTTTATAAAAACTCCTATGTAATGTCAATTTGTATCACGAAAAGTTTTTCGGGTGGGTGGTGTAAAAATATTTTATGTGATTCGAAGGAAAGAAACGTTCAAGCCACCACGTTTTCTGTTATTAATATTGTTTTCATTTGTAATTGTATTTCGCGTTATTTCGATTTCGTTAAACGTTTTACAACGAACCATTTTCTCTTTCGACATCGAGAAAATCGTTCTCCTACCAGATAACGTTTTCTGATACGTAGCGTGTGCCCCCCTACTGGGGGGCACACGCTACGTATCATTATAATATTATAAACGTTATATTTTATCGACGCAAGTCGATTTATTATTGTTATTATATATATATGGCGGAGACCCCACGTTTATTTACACGAACGTTGTACCCAAGGTGGATTGATCCACCTTGGTAGTACCTATTGCGTTTAATTGCGTTATCGTTCCCTGCGCGTACGTTTTCTACGAGATTCTTATTAAAAAAGAAAAAAGTGAAGTACATGAAGTGGGCATTCGCGTGTTACCGGCGACGGCGGTTTTTCGTAGGTGCCGTCAGTAGCTTTACCCCGGTCGCCACGTCGTCGTTACCTTGTTTTTCGTTTTTTTTTTTTGCATTTTTTTCGGACACGTTTGTCTGAAAAATGCTCTGATCGCGACTCTTGCCGTCGAGTGCGTGACGCGGCCCTGTGCCCGGTCCAGGGCATCGGGGCGCCACCGGTCCCGGATTCGAATCCGGGTGGCGGGCTGGCGGATTTTTGCGCTGTCGGCGTAGTCGTCAAGTAAAGGCGATGTACAGTTTGAAGATGTATATGATAATGATGATGAAGCAAGATGAAAATTTCCTCAATGAAATGTTTGATGTCGGTAATTTCAAAAAGATAGAGATAATACGAAATTCGACATTTGGACGTTATTATTTCAAAATCTTTAAATTTGCCTATCTAAATATTAATCTCCTACTAGCTGTTGTGCAGTATCTCAATATTCAAATAGTCGGGGAAATGAGTTTTTCGGATTTCACTTTTAAATTATTATTTTTATTTATTTCTCGTTAGTACTAATCAGGGCCGGTAGGAAGGGGGTTTAGGGCAGGGCCGGCAGCCTTTTAAACATGTGAGCCATAGGGTCAACTATAGGTAGGTATAGGAACGTACAGTCTTTTGTATATTACATTTAATAAGTCTTGATTTCCAAAATTTTTTTGATTTTATATTTCCAATTTTTTCAATTTATCCAAAATTATTTTTATTTTTTGTTCCACATTACTGTATAATGTATAATATTTACCAGTCAATTGGACTACCGCCACCGTTTTCTTTTCCAAAAGAAACAAATATTATTATTAAAAAATTACCAATATATATTTAATACAAACAATTTAACTGTTTTTTTCATTTTTAATACAAAAAGTTTCTTGTTTATTTTATAGGTATGTGTACGCCGTACACATATTTATAGTGTGTCTTTTTTCGTGCGCCTCCAATAACATCAACCAATATAAAAACTCCAGCTTTGGTCAATGCCCAAACAACTGGTTCATACATACAATTTCATTGATTGATGTATGAAGTGGGCCGTCATAGTGTTCGTCATCTGAAGAGCCTGACAATAAAATATGATCATTAATTAAATTATCTTCGAAAGGAGTAGCCCCTTTATCTTTTTGCGGGAAGGCCACGTGGTCCTTTTGGTTTATTCATTTTTTCTAGTTTATTTGACTCTTTAATGTATATTTTGGACCAGAAGTCTCTTTAACATAGTTCTGAACCCTATAATAAATACAAATTTTTATTTTTATTGTAATTTATATTTGTCCCAATAAAGTTTTTTATTTGCCCCAGGCCATATACATTTTAGAACAAATTTAAAAACAACTTGGAGGAAAAATAACGTTTTTTTTTGTGCTCTAAACAAGGGTGAAATGTTCAGAATCGAATAAGGAACGTTTAAGTACAAAAATTTGAATTATACTTACATATCTATTTCTGTTAGATCTAAAATGCTGTACGTTCCTCGAAACAATAAAAAAAAAATGAATCATTTTGATAAACAAAATCTAGGCACATAAACTCAAATAATCTATAATATAAAAATGAATCGCAAAATGTGTTGGTAAGCGCATAACTCAACAACGCCTGGACCAATTTGGCCAAATCTTTTTTTCAAATATTCGTTGAAGTTCAAGGATGGTTTTTACGGCGAGAAAAATTAGAATTATTGCTGGAAAAACCCTAAAAATAGCCCTTTTCTTTTTCCCATACAAATGATTTGTAACGGCTTCGTACGAATTCGTACGAATTCGTACGGCTTAAAAGGATTTGACTTCAAGTCATATCAAATTTAAAAAAAAAAAGTTGTCTGTTACCTAATCTACTGAGTTTGTTTTGTCAACTGTTACACGAAACAAATTCGTATATCGTGTTTTTGTGCAGAGTGTTTAGTTAGTTAGTGTTTGTTTAGTTCGTGATTAGTGAAAAATAATTTATATTTGATATGCCTCCTATAAGACGAAGCAATTTAGGTAGAAGAACCAGAAATGCTACAAACCAAGCTAATTACCGATCTAATCGTACTGCACAAGAATGTGACGACGGAAATGAACGTGAAAGAATTCGGATATCACAAACGCGTGAAGCGCGAGCGCGACATTCAACTAATAATCGCGCAAGTTTGAATCGAGCTGCTTTCAGTTACGATGTGTCAATTGACTACAGTAACTACCAATGTGTTGTTATTGGTTCTATGAACTCAGTTTGCTCACACTGTAAGGCATTAAAATACAAAACGAAGCCAATGGATTGTGTTGCGCAAATGGTAAAGTGACATTGATACCATTGGATCCACCACCAGAACCATTGTACTCATTGGTTTCAGGAATAGGAAAAGATTCTATACACTTTTGACAAATATCCAACAATATAACAATTGCTTTCAAATGACTTCATTTGGGGCAACAAATGTAGTTCGGGAAAATTTTATGCCAACTTTCAAGGTATGTATTATAGCAGTTACTCATAATTATTTTAGCGAACAAAATTTTCTGTCACCAAAGTTAAGATGTGTCACTAATCTTCAATTTCTTAATCATTACGAAATATATCACTTAGTCATCATATTATATGGTGTTTCAGTTTCAGTGACACTTTTATTAT
Organism: Slavum lentiscoides; assembly: GCA_032441835.1. Taxonomy (NCBI): domain Eukaryota; kingdom Metazoa; phylum Arthropoda; class Insecta; order Hemiptera; family Aphididae; genus Slavum; species Slavum lentiscoides. Next base: position 18,864,314 of record CM063708.1, read on the forward strand.
ATTTTATATTTGATAGATATTAGTTAAAACTAAATATATACTTTTTAAGATCAAATATTATTTAAGTTTGATCACCGACAATCCATTAATTTATACCACACCATAATATTTTTTTTTATTTACAGATACAAGGGCAAATATATCACAGAGCAGGTTCACTGTTACCAGTGTCAGATAGCGACAACAAATTCCTGCAAATTTATTTTATGGGCAATTCACCACAAGAAATTGATCTGCGTTGTGCACATAACAATTTAGTAAAGAGGTCTATTGTAGAACAATTACAAACTTTATTTCATCAACACAATCAATTGATTATATTGTTTAAAACTGCCCTGGATCTGATGCCATCCGATAATCACAAAATTGTAATCAGAGCTGATAAAACACCTGCAGGTCAACATACAAGACGTTTTAATGCACCAACTATTGATGAAGTTGCTATCGTTGTAGTTGGAGAAAACTTGGAATCCCGTGATATTGTTTTACATCGTCGGAATGATCAATTACAACGTATAAAGGAAACACATCGCTCATATGATGCACTGCAATATCCCATTATATTTTGGCAAGGTGAAGATGGCTACGATTTCTCAATAAAATGATAAATCCCATTACAGGTAACTAAAATATTAGTTTAGCTATGGCGATAATATCTCAGTCATTATATTATGTATTTTAATTTTATATTTGAATGTTATTAAACAAAATCTATTTACAGGTTCTGAAACCAACAAAAAGTCAGTTCAATGAACTATTATTCATACCGCCTAATGATTCGGGAAAATGAAGATAATCACATATTGAAATGTCGGCGATTATATCACAAATATGTTGTTGACATGTATGTTAAAATTGAAACGGAGAGATTAACATTCATCAGGTTGAATCAAACCAAACTCCGATCTGAAGAGTATATTCACCTTCGAGATGCGATTAATACTGATGGAAATGCACAGAATGTCGGTCGGATGACTATTCTTCCAGCAACATACATCGGAAGCCCTCGGCATATGCACGAATATGCTCAAGATGCCATGTCGTATGTTCGTCATTATGGTACAGCAGATTTGTTCATCACATTTACATGCAATCCGCAATGGATAGAAATCAAGCAGGAGTTATTCTCTGGGCAATCACCCATTGATCGTCATGATATTACAGCCAGAGTCTTTAGACAAAAGTTGAAATCTTTAATGGATTTCATCGTAAAACATAATGTGTTTGGTGAGACACGCTGCTGGATGTATTCTGTGGAGTGGCAGAAACGAGGATTGCCACATGCACACATTTTGATTTGGTTGGTTGAAAATATAAGGCCAAATGAAGTTGATGCAGTGATATCAGCTGAAATCCCTAATGTACAAGTAGATCCTGGATTGCATGAGGTAGTTATCAAAACATGATACATGGTCCCTGTGGAACTCTTAATCAATATTCACCGTGTATGATGGATGGTAAATGTTCAAAACGATATCCACGGACATTAATATCGGAAACAATTACTGGTAATGACGGTTATCCATTGTATCGTCGCAGATCGACAGCAGACAATGGAAAATCAACAATTGTCAAATTAAATCAACAAGATATTGAAATAGATAATCGTTGGATTGTTCCATATTCACCCATTTTATCAAAGACATTCAAAGCACACATCAACGTTGAATCTTGCCATTCAGTGAAATCTATTAAAATACATTTGCAAATATGTAACCAAAGGGAGTGATATGGCTGTGATTGGAATTGGTGCAGAATTCAATGATGAAGTTACCCAATACCAAATGGGCCGCTATGTCAGTAGTAATGAAGCAGTTTGGCGAATATTTTCTTTTCCTATTCATGAGAGACACCCTTCTGTTGTTCCTTAGCTGTGCATTTAGAAAATGGACAAAGAGTGTATTTTACAGCACAGAACGCAGTACAAAGAGCTGCTCAGCCACCATCTACTACATTAACCAGTTTTTTGAGACATGCCAAAACGATGATTTCGCACAAACATTGCTATATTCTGAAATGCCAAAATATTATACCTGGAATCAATCCTCAAGGAGATTTATACGACGGAAACAAGGAAAACCAGTTCAGGATATACAGATGTATATTCCACCGATGCGATTGGCCGGATTTATTCAGTACATCCAAGCAATGATGAATGTTTTTACTTACGACTGCTATTAGTCAATGTACGTGGCCAACATCATTCCAACAGTTACGAACTGTTGATGGTGAATTGTGGATCCTACAGAGAAGCCTGTCAACGTTTGCAATTGCTTGAAAATGACGCTCATTGGGATCAAACTCTCAATGATGCTGTAATATCATCACACGCTCATCAAATACGAACATTGTTTTCTATAATCATATCTACATGCTTCCCATCAAACCCAATTGATTTGTGGATCAAGTACAAAGATTATATTTGTGATGATATTTGTATCAAATACAGAATAGAATGGGAAATCCAAATATACAAATCAGTGAAGAAATTTACAATGAAGCATTGATTTCAATTGAGGACATGTGCTTGATAATGTCAAACAAACTATTAATTCAATTAGGCCTGACCGCGCCCAATCGTCCAATGCATGACGCTTTTAACCAAGAGTTGCATCGAGAAAGACTGTATGATCTCAACGCTTTGAAAGAATTAATTCAAACAAATCTTCCACTGTTAAATGAACAACAGAAGTATGTATTTGAAACTCTTATGAAAGTAACAAATGATGAAACTGGAGGATTTACTTCTTAGATGCACCTGGTGGTACAGGAAAACTTTTTGATTTCATTAATATTAGCAACAATTCGCTCACAAAATAAAATTGCACTTGCACTCGCTTCGTCGGAATCGCAGCAACTTTGCTTGAAGGTGGTCGAACAGCCCATTCAGCACTAAAATTGCCATTAAATATGCAAAGCAATGAAACTCCAACCTGCAATGTTTCGAAGAACTCTGCAATGGCAAAGGTTTTGCAGCAATGTAAATTGATTGTTTGGGATGAATGCACGATGGCACATAAAAAATCTTTGGAGGCTTTGGACAGAACCTTAAAAGATCTACGGAGCAATAATAACCGATTTGGTGGTGCAATGATTTTATTAGCAGGAGATTTTCGTCAAACATTGCCGGTGATTCCACGATCAACGCCAGCTGATGAACTCAATGCATGTCTAAAGTCCTCCAGTTTGTGGAAACATGTCAAAGTACTTCATTTAAGCAAGAATATGCGTGTCGAGTTGCAAAATGACCAATCTGGAAACATATTCTCTAAACAACTCATTGACATTGGTAATGGCAAATTTCCTATAGACATGTTGACTGGCTGCATAATAATTATAAAATTATGGAAAAATAATAGACGCCCTATATATTATTTAAATTAAAACGTGTTTTCTTCAAATATTAACAATACAGGATAACATGTTTACATTTACCCCAGTTGACCCTATTTTTTCATATTTTCATTGAGGACCACATTAATAAAAAAACAAATTTTACTTATTATATAATACTTATAATTTTATTATTATTAAATTTATAATATCACATCAGTGTTATTTTACATGTAAATATGAGTATAAAAAAATACATGTTTCTAAGTAGAAAAATTTGCTTTTAGGAAAAAATTTAATTAAGAAAAAAAATTTAAAATTGTAGAATAATGCAATTTCTAATACATGAGATTAGATTAAATTTTAGAAAAATCACATAAATATATATACATTTATATTGATAGAATAATTTTTTTTAATTTAACATATTCGTGTGGAGGCCATAAAAAATTGTCTCGCAGGCCGCGGGTTGCCGACCTCTGGTTTAGGGGGTAATAATATAATTTCGTATAGGTGCTTAGTATATTATGTATTTTATATGACCTATAATAAAAATGAATAATATACATCAACTAATAATATTATATTATATCGTCGGTGATGTAATTTTTTATGAGGCACATAAATGTGTTTATAAAATCAATTATTTACTAATTTTCCATCAAATACTTTAAAATGGTTCGCGTTATTCGGCACCGTCTGCCCTCAAAATTATTCGTATAGATAACAAATAAAAACGCACGGATACAAAAATAAATTAATGAAAATCCTTTGAATTGTTGCCGGATTTTTAGTAAATATTTAATGACATGCTTTTCAAACGAAGCGAGAAATTTTTTTTTATACAAGTCGTTAATTTCATTGAACACGACCACTCACAAAAATTACATAGTGCCGGCCCTGGTACCAATACCTATGTGTTTAACATAAAATAGCATGTTTTATATTGTACTATACTATTTGACGTATTCTTGTTATTATGTCATATAATATTTTGTAATCTGAAAGTAGTTATTGTATTTTCAAATTGATTTAGATTTTTCTCATATATACAGTGTACATTGAAAAACAAATGCGTTTGTTAAGCAAATTCGAAGAAATGTTTAAAGCTAAATTAAAGATATTCCCGAGTAATAAATCTGTAAATAATAAATATTCATACCCAGAAGTCAAACCTGGCAAGCACAATTTATCGATAAAATATTATATTTCTCAGTTGATACCGATCACATGCTCATCATCGTTTATTAATATTACCTAAAAAATAAAAAATAAATAGGATGAGATAATCTACAGTAGAGCAATCAAATACGATCATTATGAATTATAACGTAATGAGATAAGTTTAAATTTTAAATATACTCTTCATTTTTTTAAGAAATATGCAAAAATAGACTCTAATTCAAAATATATGCATTTATAGGCAATTTTTTTTTAAATACGAGTATTTCTTAATTGCAAATTATGTGAAAAATGCAAAAAGAAATAATTTCCTAAATCATGAAATATCACATATTTAAAAAAACAGTATGTTTATATTGGTTTAAGCAGTCTTTTTTAAACATCATTTAGTCAAACAAAATAAATTACTCAGTTAACAAACAATATTTATTAAACAAATTATTATATATTTCGCACTATTTCTTTGGTAAATAATATCATAATTTTACATGTAGGTTATAGATTTATAAATTGTGCATTCGTATAAAAACAATTTTAATCGTTAATGAATAAAAAAAATTAATTTTTACCAATATATCTATAAAATATGCAAAATTCTTCAAATATGCCATTATCCTTAAAATATACATTTATATACACTATAAACTTTTTCTTATGCTTTCTCTGTTACTCAAATCGTCGACATTTCTTACTCTCATCGAGCTGCATACTCTAAAAAAAAAATATATAAAATTGCCTACAAATCCGGACTCTAGTTACGACTGTCTTGTGAATGCCGGCTGGGTTAACTTAATTTAATAGTTTGTAGATTGTTTGCTAAATGATAAAGTGAACCAGTGTCATCTGCTATCCGTGATGAGGTAATTAAAGAGGTGATCAGGTGAATACAGTGAGGATAATATTTGTGCATCCATACAATATATATTTTAAAAGAAAATCCTTTTAATCTTGGCCGGTAACATATTTAATATAGTAAGGTAAAAAAGTCACATTTTTTTTTTTGAATGCACGACGTAATTTTATAAATAAATAAAAATACATACATATGTATCCCAAACTATTGATACAAAACAAATCCCGTACGCTCCGGTTTAAAAACCTCGGTTGCGAGTTGACCTTCTTTTTGTCTCTTTTAGAGATGGTCATTGTGGGCTCCGGGTGTCGACCGTAAAGTGTCTGAGAACATCACAAATTGGCGACCCTGCAAGAATAACGTTAAGTACAGAATATATATAAACACGTTTAAAAAAAAAAATATATATATATATATATATAATAGATGATTATATTTACTTGATAGTCTTGTTAAATGTGCGGTTTTTATTTTATTTTAATGTTATAGGAAGTAGGCTGGTTGATTGGAATCAAAGACAATACTGGCGAAAAAAAGTGTTCCTTGCCAATTTCACCAGACCTTTGTGAGTGCCGCATCGTCGTAAGCGCAAAGAGATCCCAACACGGCCGAGTATTCTGAAATTCAGTTTTTGGATGTTTTTATATCATCGTATATCTATTCAAACGAAAATTGAGAAGTCGGTTTTCGTCTGACTGTCTAAAAACGCTGTAACGACTAATATTCTTATGGAATTTTCCTGTTATAAACTAAATAACGCCCTTAGGATTTCAAGTATCAATTTTTTTGTACGCTCCGTGTATGTCAACTTCCGAAAACATTATCTGTGCCGATAATAATGAATTTCACTAATTGAGAAATCGTTACGAATTCAATGGGTTCCTAATACTAAATTTTATTTTTAGCACAATTTTATATTGAACCTTTAAAAAAAATTTCATTGATTAATTAATGTGTAACAAGTAACTTAAAATTTTTTTTATACAAAATGTTTAAAGATGCTCAAGGTAAAACTATATTACCTTATTATATATGTATATATTATATATTTTTTTTGTGCCATTAAATTGCGTTTATTACATTAAGTTGTGTATGGCCACTATATTCAATCCTATAATCTTACAACTCGGCTATAGTATCTTTTACTATGAAATAATAATTACATTTTGCACATATTACGTGTTTACTACTTTTATTTTTTAAGTGTTGTTATATTGTTGTAATTGTGTGTTAAATGTTTTTTTCTACTTTTAGTGAGTGATTTGTAAAGGTTCAAGCATTTTAGTTTACATTTCAAGTTTCCAATCCCGTTCCTTATTCTCTCTCTAATAATCAATAAAATGTAAATAACTATTTTAGACCATAATTTATTAAGTATATCTGTTTCGTACAATTTAAATTAACTTTTGGTAGATACTAAATTTATTATATGAATATGTATTAGTATTTAGATGTATATTTATTTTATCCTTAAAATTTGTTGCAGACATTTTAACATTTGAATTTCAGTATTGCTATATTTAAAAAATATATACAATTAAATTTAACAAATATAATAAATGGTATCAATAGTAGTCGCATTTTAGATGAATGGGGGGGTCTCAAATTCCGTTCACTGTGTATTTAATAATTATTGTTTATCGTTTTTTTTCCAAGCAAATTCATGAAGAGTACTATTGCATTTATTTATATATATATATATATATATATATATATATATATATATATATAGACTTTGAATTAATGTATTGTTTCCAACAGCAGACATCGGTATTTATCTGTTATGTATATATATATATATATATATATTACAAGCCGGATTAGTGGTAAGGGAGTCTTAACTGAGCCATATTACCCAAAATGCGGAGAGATCCCCTACAATGACTCTTTTTAATGACTTAATTTTTTTAATGACTATTTTTTACTATATCCATGTATGATGATTTTTAATGTCAAGTAAAACATATTATGGGTCTCGAAATTGTTTTAACTCGTCGTCGGGGTTCAAGAAATGTACAGATTCGGTTTTTGATATAAAACTTTTTTTAATATGAAATCAAACTGAAAACGGACAAATGGAATTCTGTGATCAAAATGTGTTTCCGTTTAAATAGGCCATAGTACTTTAATGTTTAACTATCACACTGATGCATTTTGTCGGTTTTCAATAGTTTACCAGTATGTGTATGTATCAATAGAAGTTGTTGATATACGAGATAGTATAATATTATTTTTACTTATAGAAATAATTCGCCTTGTATACATACAAACAGTGGCGTATTTACGGGGGTGGGTCCAAAGGTACTGGACCCCCCGACCAGAACCAAAAAAAAAGAAGACTATTAGATATTGTACTTCAAAATTAAAAAAAAATTTTTTTTAATAAAATGTACTTATTTGTTAAAATTATCCAAAGGTATTTTTTATTAAATACCTTATATCAATATATCCTGTTGGAATTTTCAAAAAAAAATTTGGACCCCCCCCCAGAAAAAAGTTGAAAACACGCCACTGCATACAAAAAATTAAAAAATAAAATTAATAAAATAAAAAACAGAAAATTCAATGTTCGCGCCACTCGACACAATTAACACCGTAGTATATACGCTCGCATGAACTATGGACTCCGGTGTGTCGATAGTGTCGAAATAAGTGTCGATATCGAAAAACGGCTCAGTGCGGTTGGTATTACCTTTATGTTCGCGTCGTCGTATGCATTAATATATTTTTTCGGATTCGTGTCAGTACTGGTGTAAAATACGTTGGGTTCTGCGTATCTCTATACAGCGTGTGTGACCGGTATTTGTTTATTATTTGCGTTGCTGATCGTGTTTTTTTTTGTGACGTCCATTAATTTGACGAAGTCTGTCGCGGAATTTATACATATTCGCTGCGTGCGCCGGGCGAGTCGACCCTTTTTCGTTGGTGCCTAAGTACACCGTGCGTACCGTTTCATTCGCGTTTGGTGTCCGCGTAACGCTTCGGACGACCGATTACGTGACTGAATATTTGGCCATTTGTGCCGTGGTCACGTTGGCATAGCTCACACAAGCGTTAAGGTGCGGTTTGCAAGTCGCGGCGACCCGATTATTTTCTGATGCCATTATTACGATATTGAATTAAACACACGTCGCACTACTGTACAATATTCACTACAGCATTTATGTTGTCCGCGCAAGGAGCAAAGTTCGGTCGTCGCGTCTTGCAAACCAAGTCATACTGTTTTCGTACAAACAGTACTCTGGCGACATCTCACAGCGACATGTCGCTGCGACAAGTCGCCGTGAAATGTTGCTAGAGTACTGTTTGTACGAAAATAGTATGACTTGGATTGCAAGACGCGACGACCGAACTTTGCGCGGACAACGTAAAATATAACGTTAAATGCAGTTGTAATATTATTAAGTATAATATCGCCTTCTTCCTCTTTTTCATCTAATAAAACTGTAAAAAGAATGTTATTATTATTAACTGTATAATTATTCGTTGTAATTTGTAAAATTATATTTAATAAGGAAAAAAAAAGATGTAAATTGACGTGTGTACACGGACAGGTTTGAAATTGGACTAAAATATATTGTCACTCGTCAACGCTGTTCAAAAAGTAATCGGGTCGCCGCGACTTGTCGTGCCTTGCAAACCGAAACACAATCCGAAACATTGTCGCGACGACTGCTTTTGTCATCAGCCGCGCCTTGCAAACCGTACCTTTAGTGCCTGTTGGTGTTCGAGTCGCCGTCGTGTGCCGTTCGCGCATCTGTTTTCGTCTACGACAGTGAATTTGGCGCTAAAGTCCAGAAGACGTATTTGACCGTAACCGTCGTTCGTCGACAGAGCCAAGGAGCGCTTCCAGTTCGGTATCGTTGTCACGATTGTCACTCGTAAATATTGTGTTATCACGGACATATGCCTGTTTGTGCATATGCAGTATCTGTAGTGTATTATTTGTTATATTAATCGTTAATTGTATATTTATATGTTTTCTCTTAGGCGTTCATTATAATTGAATCGGTCATTTCAAAAACAACATAAGTCATCAAAATGAAATTTTATACAAACCACAAATAACTTCATAACTCCAGAAATTTAACATTTTTTGTACTTTACCTCTTTACACATTTATTTTTAAGGTTTATGACATTCCATAATTTATGGTTTTAAATTGTCTATCTTTGACTATATTTCACTAAAATAATATAAAACTTATTTGACTTATGTTGTTTTTGAAATGACCGATTCAATTGTATTATCGTCTTCGTACGAACCATTGTTATTATTTAAATCTGCAGGTCACCTGATTCTTTCCTAAAATACATGTTTTCTGTATAGCTCTACTTTTAAGTTTCTTATTGCTCGGCTCTCGGTCTTATCCACAAATTAATTTAGCCCATAAGCGGCAACATTCAATAACACTAATAAATAATAATAATAATAATAATATTATAGTTAACAAATTATTGAGAAAAAAAAAATGTAAATTCATTGACATTTTATTGATTTAATTTTTTTTTTTTTTATATATATAACTAAAAACTAATAATTATATGTAATCATAACATCTAATTCTTAACAATTTTAGATGTAGTATTTATAAATTATATATGTTTTATTAGTATATATAATATATTCATTGTACAAGTGATGTTAATAATAATAATAATAATAATAATGTATGTAACTCAAATTTTAAATATTATTCCAAGCTGATACGTTTATTACGAATAAAATGATAATTTTTGTCTCATTTCAAATTAAATGTCGTTTTATTATTATTTTATATAATATTGTGGAGTTGAATTCTCTGCCAATAATTGCAATCAAAAGTAAAAATTTCAAAACGAAGCACAATTATACAATGCATATAACGCAGTGGCTGTTCTCCTGCAAACAAATCACAGTCAATGTTTTTAATAGTACAGGATTTACCTGTAAAAACGTCTTCGTTTTAATATTACTATAAAGCGTTTTACAAGATGGTATCGAAATTAAATTTTTTTTTTTTGTAACAAAATCGATTTACAAAACTGGCTCCAAGTCCAATGCGCCTTGTTGAAAGTCTTCTTTTATGCAACAACAGCAAAATGATCAAAATCGGACAACTCTGGGAGGCGTGAGAGTTTTTCCTGTAAAACGTATAAAATCGAGCTTTTCTTTTTCTGTCTGTCAATGCTGTTGACATAATATGTGCAAAATAAAATTTTAAGAATTTCAATGTTTTCCTCTTTCAAACACAAAAAAAAAAATATATATATATATCGAAATCGGGTCATTCTACAAGGCGTGAGAGTTTTTTTCCAGTAACGTATGTATTTCAGTTAGAAATACAGCCCCATACGGGTCCGGTGCAAGCCCCTCAACGAAAATATAGGTGTGGACGAATATACAAAACGGAATTCAATCGTATCTCGAGGGAAAACGAAATAATTATTAGTAGCGGGACGCGTTTTCGTAAAGTTCAACGACTTTGAACACGCGCGTGTATTTTTTGTCCTGTGAACGTATTGGAGCGACCGGGCCACCAGCTCCGTCATCGTAACACTCGTACACAGTGCCGTCCTAACACTACCAATAACGCCCTAGGGCAATAATATTTGACGCCTGCCCTCCCAAAAAAAAAAAATTACAAATAACGTTATATCTAATTACATAATTTTATATATTTTAATAGTAAATACACTCATCCTCGAAATCATCGTATGGATACGACTTTACAAGGGAAATTAATATCTAAAATAAAACGATACATTTTTTCTTTTTGTCATTCATTTTTTTTTACGCCCCCTGCATTCATAATACTTTGGACGCCCTAGGGCATTTGCCCCATTTGTCCCCCTCCCCCTTGGGACGGCTATGCTCGTACAATATTTTTTTGAAATGCGCGCGCTTTCTTTCTTCGCTTTCTGTTGTCGTCCGTTGACGGAAATCTGCCGCTTAGAGAGCGTGCGCGCTATGGCCACTCTCGTTATTCGCCAAGACGCGTCGTACGGATCATTTTCTATTTCGCTTCGACGTTTTTCCGTTTTTTTCAACGAGTGCCGATTTTTTTTTTTCATCTTGGGTCGTTCCAGCGGCAACCATCGAGTGTAACGTTATGTAAGTATAATGTTGTACCTGCGGGAGCGTATTTAGAAATTTTTTTTGGGGTGGAGGGGAGGCTGAGGCATTGAGTAAATATCATTGTTGAATTATTTCTAAATTCTAATGCAAGACTAAATCTTAAAAATAGGACAAATTATCAACATTTTAAAAACAACTACGTTTACTACATATTAGGAATTTATTAAAAATATTACATCCTATAGCTATAGGGCATAGGAATTAGTAAAGAAAGTTCCTGCTGAGCCCCATAAGCCCCCCTCCCCATAATACGCCCCTGTGGTGTACAAAACCTTTTGTAGCGTAGCTGCGCGAACAATAATTATGAGGGATAATAATATTATGCGCTTACGCAGTGGCGTACTTTCAATTTCTCTCTGGGGTTGGAAAATGATATTATAAAACATTGTGATTTCGTTCCCATAATATTTCGAATTCGACCATATTATTAAAATAATTCAAATAAAAAAAATATATATATATATATATGTCGAAAAATTTGAATGGGTTATAAAAATAAATTGTGACTGGGGAGGGGGATTTAACCCGAACCCCCTCCCCCGTATGTACGCCACTACGCGTATGAAAGGTTTTGTACGTTACGCGTATAAAACGTAAAAATTTATTATATATAGGCGTATTATTATATATAATACTTTTTTTTTTGTAATATACGGATTAATGTCCTGTTACATAATATTTTATTATGATACGAACATGTCGAATACAATAATTTTTTTTTTTGCATTGTAAAAGAATAGAAAAGAACACGATAAAAATTAAAAAATTACATTGTTAAAATTCTTAAAAATTATATTTCGGTACAAATAAAAATATATTTATGGTCGCGTAGCTGTGCGAATAGTAATTATTAGGGATGATATACGCGTATATGTAACGTATAAATTTCTTGTATTTTATTATACAGGTAATATATAATAATAATTTTTTTAAATATACGGTCTAATGTTTTATATAACATTAATTGTGATCAGGGTCGGACTGGGAATTCGGTCCGGCCCGAGGTAATAAAATAAATTCGGCCTAAAATAAATAAAATAAGATTAAATAAAATATATAATAATATATATTATTATGTATTATATTAAATCGGCCTATAAATCAATTATTTTGAACAGACCACCGAGTTTTGCTCGGTACCTCGCCGGCCCAGTCCGACCCTGATTGTGATACAAACATCGATTACAATAATTTTTTTTTTTATTATTATTGTAAAAGAATAGAAAATAACACGATAAAAATTACATTGTTAAAGTTCTCAAAAATTATGCAATTAATATAATTTGTATTTTAATGTTACGTTTAATAAAAAATACGAATTTTACAAAAATAATAATTGGTTATGCCATATTTGTCTCATATATTTAACACGCGAGTATTTTTTTCCCTGTGAACGTACTCGAGCGACCGGGGCTCACACGCGTATAATATTTTTTAAACGCGCACGCTTTCTTTTCACCGATGTCGTCCGTTACGTTGACGGAAAATTGCCGCTTAGAAGATGTGCGCGTCTATGGCCACTCTCATTATTTGCAAGGACGAATCGGACGGGTCATTTTCTATTTCGCTTCGACGTTTTTCGGGTTTTTCATTAAGTGCCGATTTTTAACTTTTTTTTTTTCATCTGGATCGTCGCAGCGGAGACAATCAAATGTGAGTAATGTCTTACAAACCTTTGGTCACGTAACAGCGCGAACAGTGATTATGAGGCACGGCAATATTATATGCGTATAAAATGTATAAATTGATTAGGTATATTATTATATTATATTATTAGGTATATTATATATTATTAGGTATATTGTATACAGGTATTATATTAATAAAATATAATATATTTATTATACACTGGCGACGTGTCGTATACATTTAAGTAAAGCGAAATCGAATTATTTGCACACCCACCCGCCCAATCATTGTTAACCGAACTTTTATTAATCGTAATATCAGACTTATTAATTATTATACCATTAATTATTGTACCAACAAAACCACCCGCCGCCCCCTTTTATTATATGAATAGATCGCTTTAGTTCGTGTATAGGTTCGGCTCCACTGATATTATATATGTATAGTAAATTTTTTTTTTTTTCAAATATACGGATTATTGTGATACAAACATATCGATTACAATGATTTTTTTTTTGTATTGTAAAAAAATGGAATAGAATACGAAAAAAATTACATTGTTAAAGATTTTAAAAATTATTTAATTACTATAATTTGTATTTTATGTTATGTTTAATAAAAAAAAAATAAATAGGAATTGTATTAATAACAAAAATTATAATTGATCAATTACTAGTTCGGGATCGAGAGAAACGGAGGGAGATAGTGATGGCGGCGAGAACTATTAGACAGTATGAAATGCTAAAGGAAGAAGATGAAGAAGAAGAAGAAGAAGAAGGTGTCCTGGCGGTCGGCGATTGCTGATTTTTGTTTTTGGATGCAATGTCGTCGCAGCAGAGACCATCGGACGTATATAGGCAAGTCATTTTTTTCAAACGTTTGTGTGCTCCACACAGTGGCGGCTCGAAGGAGGTTATTAGAATCCTGTGATTCATAACAAATTTTAATGTGAGGTTGGGTGTCTTGGTTACTGGGATTGAAAAAATATTAATATCACAATATTAGTTCAGTTATTTACTTTTATTTTATAAGAACTCCTGTGTAATATCATTAATTTAAATTTGTATTTCGACAATTTTTCGGGTGAGTGGTGTAAAAAATATTTTATGTGATTCGAGGAAAGAAAGTTCAAGCCGCCACTGGCTCCATAGACGCTCGCGTAGAGACGTGCGAAAAAGCGCGCAGTGAAATGACGACACGGTCGCCGAATTATTCGTGTTGTACAATACTGTGCATTTTACGTAAAATAAAACAGTCGGTAGTAATTTTTGGGGGCCTTCTTTACGCCTACGATTCTCCATCGATATATTTATTTAAAAATATTCGTTAAATATTATTATCAATAACGTTTTGTTCCTGACGTTTCCGACGGCCGCGTCGTCGTTGGATTGCGTTTTTCTTCCACACGTTTTCTATTATTTTTTAATACAGTTTTATTTATAATTGTATTACGCGTTATTTCGACTTCGTTAAACGTTTTCTCTTTCGACATCGAAAAAATCGTTCTCCGACAGGAAAACTTTTTCTGTTACGACACGTACATTAATTTACCGCGCAGCCCCCACCGGGAAGGGTATTTTGCAAATGTAGGCACAATCAAAATGACAAACTCACATACCCACACACAAACCACAAGCCAACCCTTTTTCATTTTAATACGCCCCCTCCAACGGGAAGGGTATTTTGTTCGTGTAGACTGTTCGCCTGTATGATTGTCAACGATTATTTGTGTTTGTGTGTGTGTGTATGTATGTATGTCTGAGTGTGTGAAAGTGTGTGTGGATCACAGAATTTTTCTCTAATAATAAAGTTCAAAAGAAAATAATATAAATAATAGTCGAAGAAACGCGAAAATAAGCGGTATTTCAAAATACTCCGCTGGCGTATTTGTGTTATTTCGTAATTACTTATATCATATTAATGGATTTGTTAAATTTTTGTTTTTTGCATTATAGACAGTTTCCAGCAGCCACACACATACATGAAGAACCTGGGAGCGGATGGACGGAAGTTGTGGAAGAGGACCTGAGCAAGACGGCAGTACAAGAATGGAGAAGACGAGTGCAGCATCAAGAAAAGCGAAGGACGATGGTTTTTCGCGTTTTTTCGACTTTGTTATCTGTTTTATAACGTACCTATTTTTCTCTCGCCCCGAGAAAATTGTTCTCCCGTTGGGAAGTTTGAATGTGTTTGCGTGTGTATGAATATGTTTGAGTGTTTGAGTGTATGTGTGTTTGAATATGTTTGAGTGTTTTAGTGTACGTGTGTTTTGGCGTGTATGAATGGGATGGTTTGTGTGTGTGTCCCCGATAGGTCTCCTCTTATTTGCTAAAGACTCGTCTCGTATTTGAGGTGGTGGTGGCGCGGTATAGGTAGGCAGGTTAGATTTAGGTAATGTTAGGTAGTTCAGGTCTTGTGTGTGTCCCCGATAGGTCTCCTCTTATTTGCTAAAGACGCGTCCTGTTCGCCTGTATGATTGTCAACGATTATTTGTGTTTGTGTGTGTGTGTATGTATGTATGTCTGAGTGTGTGAAAGTGTGAGTCACAGAATTTTCTCTAATAATAAAGTTCAAAAGAAAATAATATAAATAATAGTCGAAGAAACGCGAAAATAAGCGGTATTTCAAAAATACTTTGTTTGGCGTATTTGTGTTATTTCGTAATTACTTATATCATATTAATGGATTTGTTAAATTTTTGTTTTTTGCATTATAGACAGTTTCCAGCAGCCACACACATACATGAAGAACCTGGGAGCGGATGGACGGAAGTTGTGGAAGAGGACCTGAGCAAGACGGCAGTACAAGAATGGAGAAGACGAGTGCAGCATCAAGAAAAGCGAAGGACGATGGTTTTTCGCGTTTTTTCGACTTTGTTATCTGTTTTATAACGTACCTATTTTTCTCTCGCCCCGAGAAAATTGTTCTCCCTTTGGGAAGTTTGAATGTGTATGCGTGTGTATGAATATGTTTGAGTGGTTGAGTGTATGTGTGTTTGAATATGTTTGAGTGTATGTGTGTTTTGGTGTGTATGAATGGGATGGTTTGTGTGTGTGCCCCCGATAGGTCTTCTCTTATTTGCTAAAGACGCGTCTCGTACTTGAGGTGGTGGTGGCGCGGTATAGGTAGGTAGGATAGATTTAAGTAATGTTAGGTAGATCAGGTCTTGTGTGTGTCTTCGATAGGTCTCCTCTTTTTTGCTAAAGACGCGTCCGGTTGGGAGGTGGTAGAGGCGCTGTGTAGATAGGTAGGATAGATTTAGGTAATGTTAGGTAGTTCAGGTCTGGTTAGCTAATCTATAAACGTTAGGCAGGCTGGTGATTCGTGTATGACTGGTGGAAGAGTGTGTGTGTGTTCGACTGTGTGATTGTCAACGACTATTTGTGTTTGTGTGTGTATGTATGTATGTATGTATGACTGTGTGAATGTGTGTGTGAGGCACTTAATTTTTCTCTAATAATAATATCAAAAAATATATATATATATTAGTAATAGTCGAAAAAACGCGAAAATAAACGAAAATAAAATAAAATACTATTCGAGTGTGTTTGTACTACTTCATAATTACTTCTATCATATTATTTAATTATTTTATTATTTGTTTTCGGACTTTTGTCTAATCGGCTGTGAACAAATTGTAAACAGTTATAAATTTATTGTAAATAACTGTAAATCTAGTTTTTTCTTTTGTTAATTTTTATAAAACTCACAAAATAATTTTTTTTTAAATTCTATTAATTATAATTATAATGTTGTGAGTACACAACTTTTTACTTTTTTTTCAGACACACTCACAGAAATTTGTTTTCGCATTTTTGTCCAATCCACTCTGAGCAAATTGTATACAGTTATACGTTTATTGTAAATAACTGTAAATCCAATTTTTTTTTTTTTTTAATTTTTATAAAACTCACAAAATAATATTTTATTTTAATTTTATTAATTATTGTAATTATAATCATATACTATATAAAACCATTTTTCTTAGTTATTTTCCTATTTGTAATATAATGTAGTATACGTATAATATGTGAGTAAACAACTTTTTACTTTTTTTTTTCATATACACTCACAGAAATTTCATATACTTAGTTTATAACTATCTATTTTTTAACACAAATAAAACTTTGTTATTATAGAAAAAATTTGTATTTATTAATTCTTGAAAAAAATGTAATTAAATGTTAGTATTTTGTTGAGCCACCTATAATGATGCTATCTGAGCTTTAATTCTGCGCGGCTGTAATCAGTGTAAGACTGTACTGTCTCGTGCATTTGAGGATGATGATTCCACAAATGAATGATCTTTTCTAAGAGCTGCGTTTTGTTTGTGATCACATTTTTAGCTACTTCTTTTTTCATCAGCTCCCATACGTTTAAACATGTTTGTAGTTGTTTACATTCGTGTATCAATTTGTTAACATTGTATTGCCATACGTTAAAAATAAATACAATTAGGAAGTATAGAACAAATCTCCTGAATAAAAATCCACTACATCTTAGTTTAAGTATAAAAGTACTGCATATATGTATACTCGTTCAAAACATTTAATTATTAAAATATTTCTGATGCATCTGAAAAATGAGTCAGTTTAAAATCACTAATAAAAAAAGTTATCAGCTTGTTTTACTAAGTGCAACTAAAATGCCATGCATGTGTATAACAATGCTCTGAATATCTCATTAAATTGTAATCAGTTTAATATTTTACTGACTCATAATTTTAATTATGATTTTATAAACTGTGGTTACATCAAAATCGTAAAATTTATTGGTGACTCTCTTTCTACTGTTAGTTATAAGTTCATAACACATCTAATATAAATAATATAGTCGATCAATTTTACTCTATATTATACGATGCAATAAGTATGTTTGTTACTCGAAAACGAATCCATAATAATCTTTTTTCCATCTGGTTTTCTAGTACTTTAAAACAATATTTCGCGCGTGATTTGTATTTGAAAAATCGTTCAACTTGTCTTTAGTCGTGGTGCGCGGAGAGTGACGAGTGTTTCCCAAAATTTAATTGTCCCAATGTACAGTTCGCCCAATTTTGGGACAATTGTTAATTGGAAGAATTAATTAATTGGGAGAATTGGTATAGCGGCTGGTGCGGACCGAATGTCGAAATGGTCGAAACACGAATAAATTGAATAATAACTCTATGGATCTATGTTTATTTTACTCCGGCCTTTAGGCAACCTTATTAATCACACGTTAAAACTCATAAAGCTAGTACGAGTATGGGATATTAAAAAAGTTATAAAACACCGATGACGTAAGTGCTCTCGAAATTATATCATAATTTACAACGCTTATGTATTCTTTTTTTTTTTTTTTTACTCACTAGTGACAAAATGCCAATATTCGTTTAAAATTTTAAGTAATCATCAGTGTACAATGTCTCGTTTTATTTATTTTTAATTAGGATTAATTTATTCAAACGTTTAATCTTATTCGAATGAGACATACTATTTTATTTGCTAACCAAACTGAAAATGCCGATATCAATAAATACAGTAATTATTTAACTATCAATCAAATAATAATGTAAAACTAATTAAAACCAATTATTTTGTTTAGTCATTTTTCTGACTGAACCAACAATATAATATATTACACATAATAATAGTATATATAACATTCAATTATAATATTGTGTTAGTTAACAAATCAACTAAAAAACATGAATATATCCGATAGAAGCATAGACAACTTATCGTTAAACTTAACTTTATATAACATTACTAGGTACAATTGACATAGCACACTTAATAATTGACATAGCGCATGTTAATAATTGACATATTGCATATTAATAATTGACATCGTTTTGGACGTATTTTAATACATAATATAATATTAATATTACTACGCAACATGTAAATAAATTTTATATAAAATCAATCGGCTATAAAAAAATAAAACTATTTCTCTTAAACAAATAACAAAATCAGATTCAATAGGAAGATTAGTATAATTGACAATGTCATATTACAATTGTACAGTTATTGCTTAATTACTAAAACTAACTTTAATTAGATATAAATATTAACCCATTGAGTTACTAATACTATTTTTGCAATAAAATTCTTGTCAAAAAAAAAAAAAAATAATAATAATAATAATAATAATAATGTACGTTTAAATCATAATATGATTACTGATATTTAATAGTTAAGTATAAAACTGAACAATTGACACCATGTATTGGAAAGACCTAAATCAGACAAAATGCTGATATACATATTTCATGATATAAAAGCAGTAATTAATGTATAATAATTGACATTTTGTCTTCTAAACAATGTATTATGCTATGATAGTAGACATGGAGCTTTTGATAGCATCTCTGGCATAAGGTATGTAAGACAAAGAATACCACGTTAAAGCCAAAAATTGAAAGATTATGCACAGAAATGTTAGCGGAGCGTTTTTCATCTGAAATTATTATATTTATTAAAAGAAATATATAATTAGTTATTAATTTCAATTTTTAACAGAAAATGAATTTACTACTTACACCGATCGCAGCGACTAATGTAAAGACAATCATCGCAAGAGCAACTATGGTCGCAATAATTCTGGACGAGGAAAACATTTTTTTAATCTGTTTTACAGGACCCATCAGAAAACAAGTGCTGAAAAATTAATTTAACTTAATAAGCATACATACGCACATTTATTATAGTTACACTATGTACACCTATATTTTATTTTTAATTTACCTAAGAAGTGATGTGATATTTCCGAGTGTATAAAAAATTCCAAACACAGCCATTTTTCTGCGCAATGGTAAAACTAATGCTGTCGCACCCATTAATGAAAAAAAAATTCCAATAACAAAGCATGCGATAAATCCTTTTATACGAGTAGACCATTCTAATGTTGACATCTGATTAACATTCTGCAAACACACATGTACAATGTTACAAATAAATGTTTGTTATTAGGGTCCGCATTTTTAGGTTTTTATATATCATCAGTATCTCAAGCACATGTAGTTTTATGGGATTGAAAAATGTGCGCGATTTGTTTAACACAAAACACATAGGAAAAAAAACTTTTTTGCATATTTGAGAATATTTAACTCCTAGGTAAAATATCTTAGGATATTTTGTAAATTGTTAACGAAAATACATATATTTTATTAATATTATTATCAAATTTAATTTATTAATACAAAAAAAAAATTCAGTATTCACTTAACGTTTTATATGAATCATGATTTTGTGTGAACATTTTGTTAAGTTTTCAACACTTCCTGGGCACCATAATTTTGTCACATAAACAGTAAACATATGTGCAGAATATAAAATTTAGCGCTGTGATGTATGCCTATATTTTTTTTATTTATTACAGGAATACTGACGTTTTTTTAATTTTTGTTCTGAATTTTCACATAAAAAAAAAAAAAAAATTAAAAAATTGTTTGCGTATAATAGCATACTTAATTTTAATATTTAATCCAATAACAAAATAGTATTTATTTTTATACTTTTAAATTTAATAACATTTAATAATACTGTAAAATATATACATTTCTGTTTAATCTACATTACGTACAATATATATATATATACATTGCCCGATATAAAGAACATTTTTTTGATTTTTACATTCAAAATAATACGCAATATGCCAATATATACGAGCATTGTATCTTAGAAGTAACCAAATTTCACACTGGGATACCTATATGATACTAGACAATCTCAAACAACAAATATCGAAAGAATAAATATCGCATAATACCATTAAATAAATTAACTTTGGTGGTATTTTGTTAATATCACACTATTAATTGGGTACCTAGTAGACTTTTAGATTTTTTTTTTTTAAGTTTAAAGTATGGTGCTAATAAAAAGTAAATGCTAAAGTATATGCTAAGTTATATATGAACGAATATAAAACTAAGATATATTCTTAATAATCTCTCGAAATACGCATTGGTACGGTAATTGTTTTATTTGCGTACGCAATTTTTTTAAGCATCTTCACCTACATACAACATTTAATGAATAAAAAGTAGTATTCCCCAGTTTAAAAAAAGAATTTTGATTGTTGTTGAGAATGTGTTTAAGTGATATATATATATAAAAAAAAAAAAAATATAGTTATGTATAATATTCTCAAGAAGATACGGTATTTAGGAAATAATCGAATAGAAATACAGAAGGCAAAAACAAACTCGGAAAATGAACAAACGCGATTTATTCTATACGGACAATTGTACGAAATATATTCTGAAATACGTAGAGCAGACTAAATACCAGAAAAATAGGCAAAAATAATTTTCTTTTTTTCCAACGAATTATGCGATGGACAATTTATCGGTCAGTACGCAAAGAACACTGTTCGGCTCTCTACCACAGATACAGGAGACGGCAAGAATGACGAAATATTTACTCACGGGCAAAATTCCGGTGGAACTATCATTGTCCCGGCTGTCTTGGCCGCTCAACGCCTTCCGCAACTTGTCCATACTCGATACGCTTTCACTTATCTGTAAACGACGTACTGTTTAATATCATTTGTATCGTAAAAAAAAAAATTGAAAAATGGCCTCGTCGACAGTTTTTCAACTGGCTGTAAACTCAGCAACACGAAGACATTGTCGTACAAACCCGAACGCGCTAACGATGATAAAATCACGACAATCGTAATAATATTCGTAATAAAAAAATTTTAAAACGCAAATAAACGCGTCGCGTTCTGCGCGTCTCGTCGACAGAACATTATATTACAGTCGAATAATAATAATAATAACGATAATAATAATAATAATAATAATAATAATAATAATACGCAAAACCAACCCGATATTTTGGCGTTTTCGGTTTGTTGACGTTCGGGTACGGTGAAAGAATATTTTGTTTTGAAAACGACTGCGCCACGGCGGCCGACAGACGATGATTAGCAGTAACAGAGATAAGAAGCGCATACCGCGCGATCGCCGCGCACGTTTTAATAAACGGCACGACGGACGTTGCGATCGCTCCGTGCGCGAGCGTTCCCCGCGCACTTTGCGGTGCGCTTTCCCCCCCCCTCCGCACCGCCACACCCCACCAAAAGCGCAGAACCGCCCGGTCGGGCGGCGAACAGGGGAAACGCGCGGTCGATCAGTCTGTCGCAGTCGACCGGTCGCGGTGTCGTCGCGTCGCTCGTGTTCGCGTCTCGTCGTCTCTTCTGTTCGTTCCCATCATCATCGTTGGTTTTCCGCGAATAAATAGAAACAGTCGTTACAAGATCGATGGATATATTATTACGGTATTTATAGATCCGTCAGATATTGGTCGACGATTTTGTCTGACAAAGACCCCACGCCTCGCGTAAATAGTCTCGATTAAATTCGAATTTTTTTTTTTTTTAGTAACGTTTTGACGCGGGTCTCCAATATAATAGATATATATAGAAAAAAAAACCAATAGAAAACGCGTTATAACCGTGTGATTTATACGCGCGTTTCACGTGAGTACCATAATAATATTGTATTCCGTACGGGTTTAATATTATATTAATTACGTTATTGTCGGTGGTATGGGTGGTGTTTACATAATAATTATTGTGTAGGCGCGGCCGGCGCATATGTGGTGCAAGACGTTTTTTTTTTTGAAATTTTTTTTAATACCCGCGCCGTCGTCAAATATAATACGTTGTCGGGATAGATGGCCTATAATAACCGTCGTGATTTGTTTTTTTTTTTTTTCTGTAGTTTGAGGGATTCTTCGGATATTTATGGGATGTAATTCGAGCAAAAGTGCTTCGAAAGCGGTCCACGGAAAAAAATTACTGCCCGTCATGAGTTTCCCGCCGTCGTCCGCCACCAACAGCTGCAACGTAAGAATAAAATTTATTTTGTTTTACCTGTATTATTAATTTTTTTTTCGTTTTCCTCTGCGCAGACACGCGGTATTATAAATTCATATAGAAAAATCGTATAATAATTATATTGTAATTACGACGCGAGAATGGGATTAAAAAGCCGGGAGGGCGATCCGAAATTTACGATACACGCAACCGATTGATTTTTTTTTATTTTTTTTACTATAAGTATTAACGCGATAAATTTGAATTTCACGTTTTATAATAAAAATAAACACTAGATTTTTACAAAACGAGTGTAGCGTGAACATTCCGAATATTTCTACGACTGTTGTTACTGCGAGCATTTCAAAACAGTTCAGTGTATTTAACGTTTTTTTTTTTTTTTTAATGAGGAAATTTGTTCGTTTTCCGCGATGTGTCCAATAAAATAACGCGTTTCAAACCCGTTTCCGGTTCGCGTTGATTCGATTTTTTTTTTCTCGTTATAATCTACGCCCAAAGCACAAACGCGTCATTATTATTATTATTGCTATAAAGACGTTGGTTATTATTTAATTCATATATATATATTTATTGACCATTGTTCGTTTCGAACACACGGGAGACAATATATATTATAACAATAATAATAATGCGTACACACGCCGTTTTGAGCATACTAAATATATTATATACTTGCGCGCGTGAGTTAAACGCGATGCGTTGTAATAATAATAATAATACGTAGGTAATAAAACGAGGGTTTCGATACCGTATCAGCTGCTGCAGTTGAATCATAATATTGAAATATTCCGAGTGCAGAATGTATTCTGCATTGTTTTATCGTTTTAAAACTAATACTTTTCGCAGATTACATTTCAAGGTTATTTTTCTGTTTCGGGGGGACGCGTGTGTCAACGTAGAAAATACTACAGTAAATATATATATATATATATATATATATTGTTGTTGTTCATGTGTATATAGAAAGCGAAGAAGAAAACGACGTATTATTTATATAATTAATTTACCATCGGAAGAATTTGTTCTGTTTTCTACGGAAAAATTTCCTCGCCGACTTTCGTATTTTCCAGCGTTTCTATATTACCTACCTATAATAACACCGGAGATTTCAGTTATAAAACTGTATTACAGGTACCTATACCTATATGTTGTTGCGACAGAACGCCAAATAAAAAATAAAAAAAATCAATCGCCATTAATCCAATACCGCAGCTAATATCGAACTAATCAGCTTATTGTTATATAATGTATGTGCGTTACTAACGAATTTACGTTAATATAGATTGAAAATATATGGTCGCATTTGTATATATATGTGGTGTACTTTACGGGCGTGCAGCTCTAGGGGGAAAGGTTGAGGGTGTCCCTCCCATAACGATTTTTATTTCTGTATATCTCTCCTTGCAAGCGATCACGAATTCCCTTTTATTTTCTCGTAATTTTTTTTTTTTTAAATACGTGATTTTAAACCAAATGATAATCGAACGCGATCTAAAACAAATTGTTCTCGCTGCGTTAAAATTTTTTTTTTTTGCAATTTCCAGTGACATTGTTTGTAGTACGCGCGTGTGCCTTATTCTCATAATGACAAAAAAATAATGCGAACGCGGCACTACAGCTGGTGTATTGTACACGAACGGTTTAAGCGCATAAAAATTATATAAAGTCTGATGGTGTATTTATTACTCTGTATTTATTATAGGTGTTTATTATAAATTATATTCGTTTAGTCTGTCGGGTGGGAAAAAAAGAATAAACCCTGCGCGCGATGACACATCATCTTCCCTTCTCCCCAAGATGATTTCTACCTACCCTCCTCAGCAGGTAGTGTTTATACTCTCCGTATTGATCCAGTCTGAACGAGCGAGCGCATGTCCAGTAGTGGTAGGTGCGTAACTGTATCCTGGCCGCCAACCCCCCACGCAGGCACTGGCTGCGAGCTTTCATAATATATATATATACCGCACTCGCTCTGTGTGAACGCGTATATTTTGTTCTGACTCGCACGCGCATATATTTAATAATTTTACACTTAACTCCTACTGCGTTTTGTGTGTGTGTGTATGTTGTTTAATCGAATAACAGCGTTTTGATTTTAACCTCGCTCTTATGTGTAATAATAAATTATACAATCAACGCAAGGGCTGGTTTGAATGTGCCCGACGAGTTATCTAATAAAATTTTGAATTGTATAGAATATACGTCCGTTGTTCATATTTCATATTATAAATCGTTTGGTTTTTTTTCTTTCTTCTTCTGAGCATATTCGGTTTTCAAATCGAACCTACTAATATATAACCCGTGTGTATTCGCGTCATGAATACTGCTGACTTTGACATTGAATATTTTATTTTCGTGTTACAATGCCATAATATATAATTGTGTTTGCGGTCGAAGAATAACGACATAATATATACACATTTACCACCCCCATATAGAATCTTTATTTTATACGTTGTTAGAACTGTTCAATAATTTAATAGAATAATCTTCAACATTTTATATATACCTGTTTCGCCTATCTATATATTATTAGGGAAATATTTGCGACAACTATCAGTTTTCTCTGCGGGGTCTTGTTTAAAAATAAAAGTAAATATATACTGTAAAATATTGAAAAATTGAATCGCGATTATATAATATACTTTTACCTACGCGGTCTGTGCGCGGGCCGGATTTGGATCGCTCGCCCTGACCTACGCAAAACGAAAAACGTTAAATTTCGTTAACGTTTCGACCGGCAATAATAATGCGTTTTTGGGATTTATTTATTTATTTGGATGTTTTGCCGTCGTTGCAGCAGAATACAGAGTGTTATTAGGCTGCGAAAATAATGTCAAAACACACGCGTCATCGCAGTTATAGAATCATTTTAAATCATTTTTAGATTTTTATTATATCAACGCTAATTTTCTCGTCGAGTTAAGAAAAAAAAAACTAATATTAATTATCATAATACAGATTTATAATTTATAATGTTCCCTAAATTATACAATAGGTATATCTCGTGAAATAAATCGCATTGAAATCTCTTTGTTCGCAATTTAATTGTATTTTATTCGTTTTTAATACGTATATGTGTGTATAAAACCCGATTTGTCAGTTGCTTTTTTTTTTGTGTGTTTACGTTTTATATAATTCGAAAACAAACCGCTTAAAATTTAATATTTATACGTCAATAGTTCAACGTCGAAGTGGTCGTCGTCTCGGATATAAAATGATTTTCTCGTTTTCGAAACCGCGACTATTTCTTTTTTTATTCTTTCAATCGTTCGAGTTCGAGCTTGGTACCTATTATGCGTGTTAGGCCACATTTATGATAAGAATATTATATGTACCGAAAGATCAATGATTAATATATTTTAAATATTCATATTTCAAAAAGGTAAAATTTATTATTTTCATATTAATTACTATTATCACTTTATAATAAAAAATAAAAACGTGTTAATGTCAATATTTAACATAATGTATTATAATATATGAGTCGACGGCGAGATACGAAATATGACGTGTACATACTCGTTCAGTAATTACAATATTATACGTATACTGCTACAGTTTCGTGTGTATGTTTTTTTAATGACTAGCGTACCAGTTATTTCACCGTATACAGAGTCCGTCATATCTATTTATAAATATTAGTAAATTTAAAATATAAATTTGAGACTTTTTAAAAAATTAAATTTCGTACTTATAATAATAATAATATTTCACGTATGGTCCTCGCGAATACCACGAATTTTGTATTTATTGTCAATGCTGGACAAGTTATTCAATTTTAGTAATTGCAGAATATAAGTTATAATAATTGCTTTCCTTTTCTCGGTGAAATTACAAATTACGTAAAAAAAAAAAATAGTAATAACTTCGATTGTTCGTTATTTAATATTTTCAAGTGTGATTTAAAAGAGAACAAATTTTTTTTTTTTACTATTACTAATTATTTTACATTTTATATCTGTTATAAATTATTATTTATTTAGGAGTCAATGTTATTATTTAAATATATTTATTGAATTTTATTGACATTTACACTTTTAAATTATATTTATATATATATATTTAAGGGAAGATGTATACATTGTTAGTGTCCGTATTAATAATAGTTATTGATAAATTTAAAAAAAAAAAGAGTAAAACGTTCTAAGTCATAAGTATTACCAAAATAAATATAATTTAAAAGTTACAAATAATTATTTGTTCTTGTTACTTTGTATATAGTTAGTATACACGCCATCTTTGATTTTTTTGTCTGTTGCAAAAAAAACCCCCCGTCTGATACGCATTTGTATTCGTGTGATACATTCATACGTTTTTGAGTATCCGAAAAGATTAGTAAATCAAAAATTTCGTAGTATTAATCGACTTCAAAAAATAAAATTTTACTGCCAGTTTTGACTTCTGTATATGTATTTTTTTTTCGACTTAATCTGCACATTTTTTTTTTTTTTTTGAAAATCCCGTCAGTTCTTATAATAATTATAACAAATACATGTTATTTTAAACATATTTTTAATTCGTATATAGTTTTTTTTTTAAATACGTGAACGCGTACAATACAATACAGTCGGTGTTGGAAAGTAATAAATTTACGCATTCGTTTTGCTTCACCTCGCCCAGTAATTAATTTCGTGATATTGTGTTTTGTGCGAAATCACTCGAGTGAGATTTTTTATGATACACCGCCGTTCGAGGCGTGTGATCTATCGTTTTTATACAAATTGTAAAACCGACCGATTCGCCTTCGTATATATTAAACAAATAATAATAACAATTTTTAAAAATCGTCCCCGAGTTTTGCGTGAATTTTATTCGAAATCGATTCAACAGATGCTCGTATATTAAATATTATACTCTAGTACCTGCTGTTGCTGTGTACGGGTTTATCGTAATTCAAACACGATAAAAGCTTTTAGATTACATTTTTCACAACTCGTTTGTGTATAATGTATATTATATATTATAGCGTTATTATATCTTAATAAAACGAGATTGACTGTTACGAGAACATATTATATAGTAATCGCTGTACAAAAAAGGCGTTTATCGCTTTTATATTTTTTTTCAATTTTAATTGAAAATTAATTAGGTAATTTTGTAATATTATGTATTGATCTAGATATGGGCTCAATGACGTTAATATAATTCGAATAAAATATGCACAGAAAAAAAAATAGTAAAAAATGACGAAATGCGTCGTCAAAATAAAGTTCGTACATTTACGAATCGAATATATTTGTGTGTATATATATATATATATATATATATATTTTGCGGTGTATAAAAAAAAATAGATCAATTTTTGATTCATCAGTTTTTAAAATATAATTCAAAAATTGTGTTTAGGCATTTTAGCTTCATTCGTCAGCCTTGACCTAACACCGTATATAGTATACTCGACTACTCGATTATTATACCTATGCAATTGGTTAATCGTGCATTCGTGCAGATTACGTCGAGGATTTTCATTTATATTCATACACATACGAACAAAATTCAAGTCATATATATGGGAGACAATATAATATTTTTTGGATAATTTTAAAAATGTATTCGACGAATGTTTGTTTTATCGACGCGCGGTCACTGAAAATGGTTTTAAATGTATATATAATGTGTCTTACAGGTGTTGGCTTTTTTTTTTTTGTAAAATCAACTGTTTAAATGTACACTAACCGTCTAAACTATGATTTATATGTTTATATTTAAAAGGATGTTAAATTGTAGCTGTCACTGTCCATCACGTTTATATATTTACAATTTACTAGTAAATATATATTATTGTAAACTGTCCTTCGAATTTCACACATTTTGTGGCCAGGCGAGGTTACCTATATTTTTATTATAGAGTATAAACATAGTTTTATTATTATTATTATTATTTTTTTTTTTTGCTTGGATAGTATTGCAACCTTGACTGTAAAATTTGTTCATATGAGGAGTGATATAAAATAGGATTTGTCATCACGAAGAGCAAATTAAAAAAGGCAACTGTATTCATTAATTGTAGTATATTTACACAGGACCTTATTCTCTAATATTCTCAGTGATTTGCATAATTATATATATTATATATATATAATATATTATATATATATTGTTTATATTTAATTATTTTTGATTATTCTCAAAACTAGGCTTAAGTCTTGTACAAAATATAATCGCAATATAATTTCAAATTTTATCTGTACATTAAACATCAGTGTCAAGGCATTTACTTATTTTTAACAAAAATCAAGCAATTTTGTAACAAGCGTTAAAATGAATTATTATCCTTTTTTAGAGGGGATTGAAAGGTAATATTCCCCTATAAATAAATAATAATAATGATACAATACCTATGTACATGACATTGTCCAGTTCATCTATAGACAGTAGACCTTAATGAGCTTCTTTTTTAAGTTAAGTGAAATCAGATTTTAAAAATATTGTCTACTCAGTCATTTTTTGTCTTTAATAATCACTTCAGGTTTTTTTTTTTTACCAAATGTGACTAAAATCTGGATATTACCGTGCCTATGTATTGTATAAATAAACATGACAAAAGTGTAATGTTGTAATAAATTGAGGTCAGTGACAGTGACGGTGTTAATCTAATATCCTCTTATGGAACCAAGGAACGGGAACGACCTCACGTTTACAATCATAATAATTTAAGATGCATGCATCCTGTAAGACCATATGGTGTATTCAAGTGTGGTATTACACAATAAGTCCTTTATTTGTGCTTTGTATCAATCGGTATTATTTTCCATGTACAATATGAAGTTGTTACTTAATAATAACATATTATTTATCGTTTTCATTTTTCATTTCAGGCGGCCAAACATTTTAAACAAAAACAACTGTCAGCCACCAAAGGCTTGGTGTCGTCGTTTGGATTCAAAAGACCTGCCCAGACGAATAAAGTCAGACCAATATCAGCTCCTGCTAAGTCTGTCGAACAGCAGTCCAATAATAATAATAATAATAATAGTGTGTCGAAAATGTTACCCGGTAAAGTCACATTGCCGTTATCCCCCATGGAAAAACGTCCGACAACCAGTATCCCTAAAAGCAACACACCTTCGCCCAACAGGTTTGTGTGTTTATATCAAGTGTGTAACTTACTCGATAACTAATGCTGTATTATATTATCTCTCCCTTTTAGGTTTGGATTCTGTAAACCAGCTACAAAACTCGTTTCACCCACAGTGCGAGTTACAGCAAAAAAATTAGAAGTTGAACGACGAAGTCGGTCTGAACCTCAGAAAAGGGAAATTCCTAAACTAGTTTCCAGTGGATCGAAAATCGCCGTTTCTAGAGTCACCTCTAGTAATTTACCCAGACCACAAATACCGGTCAGATATCAAGTATCCAAAAGCCCTGATAAACATACCAAAACATCTACCAACATGAGATTGAAGAATGAAGCAATAAAACAAATGCAACAAGGTGTGACTATTCGCAAATTGAACGATTCTGTTGAGTTCACTGAAGTGATTGCTATTAATAGACCATCGAGGCTGACCATAAATTCAAATGCTAAAGGCCTCTTAATTAGAGAACGGGCCAATAAATATTTGAGGTTTGTTTTGTTGTTATGTGCTCATATAATATAGTAATTTATATGTCTCACAATGAACGTTTTAACGATGTTAAATAGACAAGTCTCGAGTTCATCTTCAAAACATTTGACATCATCTGATGACGATTCAGATTTGAGCAGTTATGAAGAGAAACATGACAAGTAAATATGATTGTGTCAATTGATTTCTAGCTTAAAGTAGGACTACAAAGCAAAACGATAGAATTTTCACCATTACTCTATATCACTCATTTTATAATTTACAATTAAAACATAGACCGACAAAGAAGTTACAGTGGTTAAAGTTTTTTTTTCTTCTAAATACACATTACATTTTTATTAGATAGTATTTTACTAAATAGACCATACTCTCAGAAATATTATTCTAATTAAATTTGGTCATACCAATAATTTAGTCAGTGCTACTAAGTTTTTTTATATTGTAATTTCGCTATATTGTCTGTTATAAATGTCAATACTATATATATATATGAAATTAAATATTATTTTGTTTTAATAGAGAAGCATTTATAAAAGAAAAGACTGAACTGTTCGATAGAAAAGACACTACATGTAGTGATGAAGAATATGGACCCGGTGAAGCATTAGCAGTAGAAGAATTTACAGAAATGAAGGATAAAATAAACGTCATTGATAATAAGTTTGGTAGGTTTAATTAAAAAAAAAAAAAAAGGTTTATTATTTAAAACCATGTATAATTTATTAAACAGATATATTATAAAGTATTGATTTTTTTTAGCTAATGTTGATATGTCAGTATCATTGCGTGACGTTTTATTAAATATTGAAGACACGACATTTGCTACTTTGGCTGCTATGTCTTCCACGATAAGGATTGAAGATGAAACGTCACCAGATGACGAATGTTTAAGTCCTACTGAATCAGAATCTGCTGAATTTCCACATAGTAAAACAGGCAAGTACATTTTGATCACATTAATCTTTGCATAGTGCATATAGAGTATTTCAAGTACAGTTAGTAATGCATATATGCATATTGATATACCGAACAAACACATTATAATAGAATACCAAATAAATATTTTTCATTTACATTATTTACTTTTTAACCATTCCTTATATATACTACTACTACTAATAATAATAATTTAACTAATATATTTTGTTGAAATGAGATTTCACCATTACAAAATTATAAACTACAAAAATTACTTAACTTTAAAGTTTAAAATACCATATTGAATTAATGTTATCAATTACTAGGCATTAAATTTTTTATTTTAATAAATTATTAATTTATTGAAAAGATGGCTGTTATACTGTCACAGAAAAATCAGTTAAAATATATTTATAATTTATCACTACTGAATATTTATTAACTTATAACACAGTTGTACTTATATAAATTATCTATTCATGAAGTATATTTATAAAGTAATCAAAGTGATTATTAAATTCTTGTTGAAATACATTATAATTATATATTATATTTTATCATTAGATTACCTAATTATTTTATAATATAATATATTTATTGATTTTTACTTTTGTGAATTATAATAAATATGATAATATTAAAATATTTTGCACATTTTCTTACACTGTTTATTTTACATCATAGATCATATAATTAAAATATTACTTTAGCAAAGTTTATGTAAAATATCTTTTTAAAAAAACCTAATATAAATAATTTGTGTTTGTTGCCTCCTTCATCTATAAACTACATAAGTTTTACTACAAATCAAAAAGGTTTTTTAAATTTACTGTTTATTAAATATTTAACAAATTTGAGGAAGCAGTATTACTACACCCACATTTGCTTTCTCGCCTATTTATAGCAAAATAAAATTATTATCAAATTATCTATATTATGACATTGAAGTTTAAGTTAAAGTATAAACACTTATAAACTCAATATTATGTATTATATTACAACATTATCTGTGTTTTCTGTCAAAATTATACTTTTAAGGTGAGGTATTCGCATTCTTAAATAGTTAATTTTGTATATGTATATATTAAGTATATATCACTTTAAATTTGTATTATCTTAAAAAAGACTCCCATATAGGAATACAGTCTAGTCTTGCCTTTAATATTGATAATAAATATTTAAGCTTTAAATTTAACATAAAAACAATACTACAACATAATCTCAGTGTAGTGTGATTTTGCTACATTGCTCTTTAGATTAACAGAGTCACGGAAGCAACAAATATGTTTATGATGTAATACTTCCTAGAAAAAATAATTGTGTTATTATTTACAATATTTTAGCACTCATTAATGTTGTACATACCTTAAATATTTTGTATTTTGTACTTGTATCGGATTATGACGAAGTTATTAAAATAATGTACTTATCCATATAGAATCTACAAACAATGACAAACGTGACAGTATGTCACCAATTTTACGATGTAACGTCTCCAAATCTGGTTCATTTTCATCGGACACTAGAGACTTTTTTGATGACGAGATAGCCGATCAACCAGCTCTCATGTTCAGTGGGCCTCCTTCAGAATCTTGCAATGCTGATGATATTGATGATACTATATTTCGACACGGAAACCATTCCAGTAGTAATAAAAAATGTAATTTTATTATTCTTCAAAATTTTTAAATACTTAAATTGCATTATTTTTTAAATAAAATATTGTATTCAATAATGATAATAAATTGAGCATTTAAAAATTGTATGCGTATTATCCTGAAAATATAGCCAGATCCTTGAGAAGATCAATAAGTGCTGATGGATCGTTAAGTGAAAGTCTCAATTCCGATGACCTGATGCTCGATGTTGACTATGATCCGCCAGATAATAAATTTATCGAACCCAATAATGAAGACCTGTTGAAAACACTAGAGAATACCAAACAAAACACAATCAACGAATGGATGTCTCCAAGGTAATTAAACAATAATAACTGGTGTAAATGTGTAATAGTGTGTAAGAATAAAACAACTATTGTAAATTGTAAAACATAGTACTTTGTATGCCTGTATGCTGATAACAAATGAGTAAAAAAAAAAAAATTAATATCAGGTGGGAGTAAAATATTTCATTGTTGGTTTGAAAGGGGGCAATGTTAATGACCTTGATTGTGTAGTACAGCCAAGTGTTCCACAACTGCCTGCATCATCTGAGTCATTAAACCGGTTAGCCGCACACTGTACAGGTAGTCTGTTTTCCTGCCACTTTTTTTTTCGTTTTTTATAATTCTGGTTTGAACCTTTCTCCTCATGTGTTTTCTTTTTGGCCATTTCATAAAAACGTCCAAATAAGTTTAGTACTCGTCTATGCATTTATATAAATAAAAACTATTAAATTTTCGAAATGATTAAAGCATTTAACAGGTCAAAACGAGTGTTTAAAAGGTATACAATAAAATAAGGTTTATGAAAACGTACTCATTATTATATTGTATACGTACATGCTAATTTAATTGTATCTAAAAGTTCTTTTTGTAATTGTTTAGAAACAGTAATAGTTCATTGAAAGACGAAGTGGTCCCAGTTAAAGATGAATCAGATTCAAAAGTAAGTAGACAATTTAATTTTTCATTTTGAGCGGTATTAACAATTTTGAGTAAATTTGAAGTGGTTAATTATAGGACAGCAATGGGGAAGTGATAATAAGCTTCGATCGGTTTCGAGAGGTAACAGACGACATTGCAAGTATCAAGAACATGCTATTCGAGCTGAACCGTGCCTTAATAGAGGTAATTTTTACTGTTCCATAAGTAATTGAAAATATTTTATGTTTAATTCTTAAATATCTAATATTATGAACAAACAATTCAATTGATCAAATCATATATATTTAACAAATAACACATTACAGCAAATAATACATATTAATAAAAACGATTTATTATGTTTATTAAGTTTATTTATTTGAGACTTAAGTAAATAAAACATCAAAGATTATTTGTTCATACATTTTTATTTCATTATTTCAAGGATCATTTTTTTAAGATTTGTATTTATTACTTACTATATATATTTGTCAAGGTTGAAAAACAATGAACCATATGTCCTTTAACTGAATTATTTAAGGATCATCAATATTGTGTTTTACAATGTAATATAAAAATATTTTGTATGTAATTCTAGGACAAACAAGATATGACATACCCAGAAGAACAGGAAGTACATGGCTGTTACGAGGATCAAATCTTGGATTTGAAACAACAGGTAGTTGAATTTTTAAAAATATAAAATTGTATTAGATATACGTGTCTCCATTATTATTTTTTCAATCTTTGTAATATTATTTCGAATGAAGTTTAATAAATTCAAAATGTGTCTTGTTACCAAATTGAAAACGCCTCATTAAATAGAAATACTTAGATAGAAGCATGATTTGCATGATTATCATTTAATGTTAAGCACTTTAAATATGAGGGGAATATGTAATATTTATAAATACCCCGCTGCATTTCGGAGACAAGTATGCATTTTCCTTGATCAGGAGCTGAGTTGGGGATCGTCCGTTTCAGATAATTTATATGGCACAACAAATGGAACAGAAGGATCGTACTATTCAGATGCTCAACGAACAGATAGCCCAGCGGCCACGACCACCGTCGATAACAACAATAGAAACTCGAAATGCTGCCACACAAACAGAACGAGTATGTATATAAAAATATTTAAGTGGTGTTTTTTTATATATATATATATATATATATTTATGTTTTTTCAAGTGTCGGTCGACCACAGCTCCGACGTTATGCACATTCGATAGAGAAGGACAAACAAATGGACGTCCTGTAATAAGGTAACACAAATTACATTTTTAATTCTATAATTAATTTATGTATAAAATTATAATAAATATCTACTGTTTATATATGGAATATATGTTATATGTTTTAATGCAAACAATGACGCGATTTCTGTCAACAATAGCTTCGCATTGGGAAAGGTAGATAAACTAGATGTGGTGTTTTGTTTATTCGCAATGTGTACATTTGATTATTTATGCTTGTCTATTCTAATGCTTTAACCATTTGGCACCTGCTCTTACATGAGCATGAAGGTAGTTTTAAATATAGATTTTTAATTTATATTATTTGAAATAATATTATTAAATTTAAGTTGTATACCATCATATTTAAACGTATTATGTATAATTCATTATATTGTATATACCATTTACGTGTTACTATACCACTTATCAAGTACAATCATATCTACTTTCCATAATTTCCTTAAATTATTTGTAATAATACTTTTGTAATTAAAATAGTTTAGTAATATTTTTTTTTATATACAATTAATCTACAATTTTAATATTCCTCTTATGCATGATAATTTTTTAAATTAACCAATAATTCCCCGCATTGCATGGTATCCTGTTTAAGAGTTTTTCGAAAAACAAGAGACATTTTGAATTTAAACAATGATGAATTTTAGCCATATCCACAAATCCAAATGGTTTATTGTATTTTAATTTGTAAAAACAATTTTTTTTAAATATTATTTTTTGATAGGACAATGTGTATTTAGAGACTGAACGATTGATATACTGACATAGTGACATATACAGTAATGAAACTAAAATATTCAAATACATTTTCTTAATTTATATAACAATTCCATTGAGAAATAATGAAAGTGATGCGAGATAGTTTGTAAATTCCTATTCACACGATGTTTTCTCTGCCCTATTATTGTATTATATTGTATTGTATTGTATTTCAATAAACATTTGTTAGATTCTCTCACAGCTAGTCAAAATGAAAATAACATCAGTTATTAATAATACAAAATAAATCTAAATATTTATCATTTAGGTGTACGTTATGTGAAATTTTTTTCAACCAATTTTAAAGTATAGTTTTTATTTTTATACTCTGGAATTAATTTTTCAACCATACATTTTTTTTTACCTTTTATTATGGATTATTATAAAACATTGTTTTTATTAAACAATAATTACGTTACACATTTTGTAGTTTATGCCTTTTTTCAGTTAAATTAGGTTTTTTATTACTCATTAAGTATAAATAACATTCCGTGTATATTATATTTATAAATTGGATGTTATACTTAACTTTTTTAAATTTAACTAAACCAGATTAAAATTAATTGTATTTAACCTAAGTATTAATTATTATTGACAAATCAAAATTATTTTAATACCTACCAAATATAGAATATTTGTTTATATTATACTTAAAGAATTAATTTAAATAAAATCTACAAGTCGCTCAATCTACCAACAATGTAATCATTACTTATTTAAAATCTACCATTATGTAATATATTTCAAGGTGCAGTGACATGACAGAAAGATCCAAGTCTGTGTCAGGCAATCGCATACGTATCGGCATGCTGAAGCACAAATTTCTCATGGACGCCGGACGCACATTACCAAATGTTTGATTCCTTCCATACGTTCTCTTCGACCAGTATTAACAAAAACATTCCATGTTTAATTTTCCATTAATAGATAAATATTAAAAATTATTTAACATTTATAAGTTTATCCTTGTGTAATACACACTTTTTTGTTGTTTTTTTTTTTTTTTGATTTTGCAAATGTACAATTAAATATTTATGTTCTTTATTTTTTGTTTTTTTGTGTGTATTATAAATGTGGGTTTTTTTTGCTTGATGCAAGTAATCTTTTTTTTTCACTTTACCAAAATCAAACTAGTCAATCTTAGTTTTGTTTTTTTATGAATTATATATATATATATATATACATATATATGTACATTATTTGTATTTTCGTTTCTTGATCTTTAAAAGAAAATTACTATAATTTAAACGTTATTATATTTTTATCGAATTTCCTAAAAAAGATTATTATATGATAAAATATTATTATCAAATGTGTTTAATTTCTCGTAACAGTTATATTATTATATATTTTGTAATATTATGTAGTTTAACATAAATGTAATTTTAAAACAAGACGGATAAATACTTAGTTTATTGTACCTACCTACGATGTATAATAATGGTAATATAGAATACATTTATTTATTATAGTCGTTTATTACTGTACTTAGATTATATGACATATAAATTATTTATTTTTATTTCAAAATTATTGTTTTTTTTTTTTTAACAATTTGTACCAGGATTTAATTTTTACTACTATATTTATTTTATTTATTTTTTTAGAGATAATTTTACTTTACAATAATAGTTTGTTTATATTTTATAGGCTGTGCAAGTTAAAATCAATGCGATATGTTATATTTATATATACATTTTGAACATAACAATATGTACAAAATAATAAATTTATCGCGTGAATAAATGTTGAAATCAAAATTACAGTCATTAATACGTACTTTGATTTCAATTACTCTAAATAACCGAATTGACTACTATATGTTTTGTTTGTTAAAAGATCCGAATGTGTATCTTGTATTTTTTTCAGCTCGTGTAAACGATTCACATTTTATGTTTTCCGCCTGACAAATTGTACGAAACGTTTCTAATCTTTTTACCTATTTTTTTTACGTGCGGAATTCAGGTAAACAACCAGTCGTGTGATAATGTAAGATGTGATTTCTATACGAGACTTTCATGTATATATATATATAAATATATGCATGTACAAATATTTAGAACGCTTTAATAATGATAATTCAGAGGCGAGTGACGATTATGAGGAAATTGAGAGAAACACAAAATATTTGCTCCGATTCAAAACGCACAGCGATTTTACTGCTTTTATTATAGTCGTTTTTCGTAAACATAAAAAAAAATCAGTAATTTGACACTTACGGGATTTTAACGGCGAGATGACGTGCGCTAGTTCGTGGTACGCAATAACGATGGAGTCGTGTGTCGTTGGAATGCTTGTGCGACTTGGCTTTGTAATAATAGGAACGGATCTTCTTACACAAAATATGCACAAGTAAGTGATGAGAATTTCGTGTATAAAATTTTAACGATTCGCCCGCGGTGGAAATAATTGACGGTCTAATTTTTTAATTAATTACCTATATATAAGGATTATGTAGGACTCATGATGATGGAGTTTGTTCTGAGGACTTTTCACGCCCTCCTCCCTGCAGTTGCCATTTATGTTCAACAAATTTTCATACTCGAGGTCGCGGGGGCAAATCATTTAAAATAAACAACAAAATTTAATTTCACGAATTTTGTTTATATTTTGTCTTCGTTTCCTTATACATAGGTCTCGATTCATTTATTTATTTACTGTATATACCGCCTATACAATTACTTCAGCAATATTGACTTTTAAAAGGAGAAAAGTTTTAGAAAATAATATATCTATTGCACGAAAATTACCTGTGGCTGAGGCCACAGAACGAAATTTAGCACGGATAAGGCCACTGGCCACATCATTTAGTATTTGTGTCATAACACTGTTAAGTGCGCCACTGACGGTTCAGTAAATAATTCCGAGTGAGTACATCGAGATCTTTTGGTTTTCAATCTCTCGGTTGATTTGCTACAGTTCTCTGTCAAAACTGTTTTAGCTCACACAATAGCTGCTATATTTCCTTTTGCGCGTCCTTAAGAATTTTCGGTAGGTACCACGTATTCTATTCCTCGGTCTGCCCGTTCCGACTTTACCTTCTGTGTAACCTTCGATAATCATCTATTCATCATCGGACTATCGTGGCTCAATATGTGACGGATCATATATGCTTATCCCTATTCTATTTTTTATAATTCCTCAAAAAAAAATTTTTCCTCGATTCTTTTCAATACACTTCTTTACTTGTTACTCTGTCGCATCACGAAATCTTGATCATCGCACCGCGTTTCAAACGCTTTTAGCTTTTTCCTCTCGACCGTATATGTATTCAACTGTCCAGCTGGTCTCACACCCGTATATAATATTAAATATTATATATAAAGAAAATTTTTTTATTTTATATATATCTGTAGGGCCCGGATTTCTTTTTTTGGGTGGTCTTAGACAATGCTTTCCGAGCTTATAATTCGTTTCATGTATCAGGCACTCCAAAGATGAAAATTTTATTTTGCATTTTTTTATGTTTTTTCATTTTTCGATCATTCTGTTCGGTTTAAATGCATATTTGTACATTAAATTACATATCTCTCGGACAATAGACGATCGTTGGTGTTTGAAAATATCAAACAATATATAATTGTTCAACGCAATGCTCAAAATTTTAAAGGTAAAGTAGTTCAACATAATTTTAAATTTATATTATGTGGTATGTTTAGAATGATTGATACAGCTCCTAGTACCAGTCAATACGATCATCAGCAGTCACAAGTTAGATTTAATCAATTTTTTTTTCTATATTCAAATCATAAATTACTCAATAAGGCAATACATTTTTAAACAAAATTTTTGGGTCATTTTTAAGGGCATTTTTGGCTATTTTTTTAGTGCATTTAAATCGGGGCCCTATATATATATAAGTAGGTATATATAAAGAAAAAAAATTTTTTATACGAAAAAGTCTTTGATTTGGCGTATACCAGTTACAAATTCGCGCATGTTCGTATAAAATAAGTACCTACCTATTCGCACGTGCGCCATACGCTAAAAAGTGAAGTCAGGTACAGCTTTTGAGGAAATTTTGATTATTATTCGTAGCACAATATTATAAATGCAATACTTTTCAAAAAGAAATTTTAATTATTCTCAATCGGTTGCGTGGAAAATTATTTTTCAATTAGTAAAAAATGTATTTCAATATCAACTGTAAATAATAATATGTACAGGTATGTTACCCTTTGAGTTTCGTGAAGTTTTGACATAAAAAAAACTAAAATAGAAATACATGTAAAAAATGAAACGCGAATTTCTCTATTTGTCTGAAATGATATACCTAATTGTTGTAACATACATAATACCCGTGTAATTCGTATAGGCATATATAGAAAACAAAACCATAAAAAAAAATATATATATAAACGATGCGTAGGTATTTTGTGAACTACAAATTAGTATGCATAATATACATGTAAACGTGTAGGTAACTGCCATAGTTTTACCAACTTAAACTGTATTAAAATAATAATCATAATAATAAACGTCCATATAATTAACTCGTAATACGAGCGAGCGTTACTAATAAATTATATTCGAACGGGGCCTATAATTACACTTGTATTTAATTTATATGGAAAACTAGAGTAAGTAGGTTAATGCGTATACAGGCACGTAGCCAGAGAATATTATCTGGGTGGGCCAATAATTTTGGACCCCTAAGTATAATTTTAAGGAACCTTAAGGCTGAATTTAAGGACTATTTTTAATTCACTTAATCGCAAATTACTTTATTACAAGTCTTAATAGAATAAGGAATTATAGGTTCACGCTCCAAATTAGCCGTCCGTATGTAATGACAGAGACAAGTGAAGACCATTCGCTTACAACGTCGACTGTTCATCCGGCACACAATTCTACACCAGACGGGCATTTAAATGTGAGCCTTACTCGGGAGGTTAGTCGCTTTATAAGTCTCACTGATCGCCTCGCCCTCCTCTTCCACGAATTATATTGAAATTATATTTGAACGTTCATATGACAATTTCTTTTAAAAGAATCCCGATTTCTGTAACCCGAAGGTTAATTACGGTTCGACCATTTTTTGAGTATCGTCTTCCGATTTAACCTCCCCATCATCCCACATTTTGTAATATATTGAAAATTTGTGAAAATAAGTCGATGTGATAAACCATCACACTTCTAAACTTTGATGATCATATTTATTCATGATTACCGTTAGGTGTGTATTAGTGCAGGTTACAATGTTGCCTAATGCAACGTTGGAAAGTATATTTACACTGGACAACTTGTATCAAGTACTACCAGAGAACATATTATAATAATATTGACAATAAGGGTTGTTAGTTGTCAACAGTCATCAGTTGTAATTTTATTTTTATCTTTCAGAAAAACCTGGCGGCTGGCACTAAAGTCCAAATGCCATAACGACAGAGGCGAATGCAGGAAAAGATTTCGGGGTGGGTTTTTGACAAAATGTAAAATCATTATGTACTATATATATAGGTAGTATATATATATATATATCTCAGACATTTCGGAGGGGTTCGAACCCCCAAAACCCCTACCTGCGTTCGCCTCTGGTCGTTGCTATACCTAATTTTTTAATCATGATCTATGTAATATACTCTATGTCACAATTGAAATAAAAGAGCGGAAAAATATTTTGTACGACCGATTTTGGCGTTATAGAGTAATATATTTGGTGCACGATTGAAGTCATAATTTAATGGAATAACAATTTTTTTTTATGACTGCGCAAAATTCACTGATATAAGTAATCGATGTCATGATTAAAAAATGAATCTATGTAATATACTCTATGGCGCAATTGAAGTGAAAGAGAGGGAGAAATATATTTGTAACTTGTAAGACTGATTTATGGCACCATATAGTAATATATTCGGTGCACGATTGAAGTCATAATAATCTAATGGAATAATAATTTTTTTTTATAACTGCGCAAAATTCACCGATGTAAGTTGCGGCTATTTCTAATTTGCAATCATGATCTATGTAATATAATACTCTATGGCGCAACTGAAATAAAAGAGCGGGAAAAATATTTTTGTATAAGTGATTTTGACGCGACAGAGTAATATATTGGGCGCATAATTGAATGGAATAACAATTTTTTTCTTATGACTGCACAAAATTCACCAATATAAGTAATAGATGTCATGATTAAAAAATTAATCTATGTA
The DNA here is from genome assembly GCA_032441835.1 of Slavum lentiscoides. Taxonomy (NCBI): domain Eukaryota; kingdom Metazoa; phylum Arthropoda; class Insecta; order Hemiptera; family Aphididae; genus Slavum; species Slavum lentiscoides. Next base: position 18,906,508 of record CM063708.1, read on the forward strand.
ATATACTCTATGGCGCAATTGAAGTAAAGAGCGGGAAAAATATTTTTGTATGAATGATTTTGACGCGACAGGGTAATATATTTGGCGCACGGTTGAAGTCATAATCTAATGGAATAATAATTTTTTTTTTTATAACTGCGTAAAATTCACCGATGTAAGTTGCGGCCATACCTAATTTTTAATTTATAATATAATACTCTATGGCGCAAATGAAATAAAAGAGCGGGAAAAATATTTTTGTATGAGTGATTTTGACGCGATAGAGTATAATATATTGGGCGCACGATTGAAATCATAATTTAATGGAATAACAATTTTTTTTTCCTATGACTGCACAAAATTCACCAATATAAGTAATCGGTGTCATGATTAAAAAATTAATCTATGTAATATACTCTATGGCGCAATTGAAGTAAAGAGCGGGAAAAATATTTTTGTGCGATTTGTTTTTGGCGCCATAGAGTATAAACATATTTGGCGCACGGCTGACATCGTATTTTTTAATCATGCTCTATTTACGCACTAATCAATGCTGACTGAACGACAGCATCAATTTTAATAATAATCAGTGGCGTAGCCAGGATTTTTATTTGGGGGTGGCTGAGGCTGACAATTAATTAATTTATATGTTAATAATTAATATTTATAAACGGTACCAACTAAAAAAACTGATTATTTATTTATTTCGGGGGGTTTTTAGTAGGTACCGTCTATAAATATTAATTATAAATATAAATGCAGCCTCCCCCCACCCCGGCCACGCCGCTGATAATAATAATAGTACATAATAGTAATTAACACAAGAAATCAGTGGAAAAACGGGAAGAAAACGGGGTGAACAATAAACGAGGATAAGACAAAATACATAGTCGTAACTATGAATTACAGCAGAGTAGTTCTGCATCGGTGACGAGCCTTTTGTCGTGGCCGCTGTCCTCGTCCGGCGGCGAGATGCGCGCTTTCGGATCAACGTCTGTCCGTCTGTTGTTGTCTCCAGCGGCGGTTCGTGTGTGTGTAGTTAAAATTGCGCGTCGTCATCATGTAATAAAAGTATTAAATAATATAATTAATACACGTTATTATGAAGTAATACGAATACGAATACCAGTGAATAATACGTTATTACACGAAGTAATACGAATACGCTTGCGCGTAGTATTTTTCTTTTTTCCGACCGTTTATTTTCACGTTTTTTCGACTCATTTTTTACATCATTTTCTTATGGCAGAAAACGTAGGTACGCGCAAAACCAAGGTGAACTGATCCACCTTGGGTACAACGTTCGTCTAAATAAACGTCTCTCGCGTTATACAGTCCGAACTATGATATAATTTAATAATAAAAGCTTTTAATAAACCAAAAAAGTTTACTACCTACCTACCTACCTACCTACCTACCTACCGAACCGCCAGCCAACCTAACATTATTTTACCGCGCCGCTTCCCACCATGCCTACCGGGGACGGGTCTTTTCCAAATGTAGGTACACTCAGAATGTAACCACACACACACATTAGAAAAGTTTATTATATCATGGTCCGAACGACAACGGATAATAGGTAATAGAAACGCGAACAAGAAAGCGATAAATTATTATAATAACAATAATATAAATCGACTCGCGTACCTGAATTCGTTTATAAAAATTATATAATAACGTTTAAAATAAAAAACGCTTCGTAACAGAAAGTTTTCCGGTCAGAGAACGATTTTCTCGATGTCAAAAGTGAAAACGTTCGGTATACAAAACGTTTAACGAAGTCGAAATAACGCGAAATACAATTATAAATAAAAATGTAAATAACAGAAAAATGCAAAAAAAAAACGCAAACGTTTGCAAAAAAAATACTTACGTGCGTCCGATGGTCTCAGCTGCTGCCGCGATGACATTGGGTCCAAAAACAAAAATCAGCAATCGCCGACCGCGGTACTTTTCGCCGCCATCACGAACTTCCTCCGTTTCCCTCGATTCTGAACCTAGTTCTCTCCGTTCTCGCACTTCCAGAAAAATAAAATAAAATAGTGAGCCGTCGCGGGACACCTGGCAGATTGTGAAAATATGCATGAAAGGACGGTTTATTAAAGGAAATAAATATGGCAAAATATTATGTAATAAGACATTGGGCCGTATATTCAGAAGAAAAAAAGTATTATATTATAAATATGTAATATAATTATATTATTATATTACATAATATATAACACAATAAATTTATACGTTTTTTAATTCGTCCCTCATAATTACTGTTCGCACCGCCACGCGACCAAAGGTTTGCAAAACATTACTTACATTCGATGGTCTCCGCTGCGACGATCCAGATGGAAAAAAAAAGTTAAAAAATCAGCACTAAATGAAAAAAACAGAAGAACGTCGAAGCGAAATAGAAAATGACCCGTCCGACGCGTCCTTGCCAAATAACGAGAGTGGCCATAGACGCTCACATCTTCTAAGCGGTAATTTTCCGTCAACGTATCGGACGACATCGGTGAAAAGAAAGCGAGCGCTTTTAAAATAAATTATACGCGTGTGTTACGACGGAGACGGATCAAGAAGGAAATCAACAGATTTCCATACCGCCTCGGTTATCGTTTCAAAATGTGTTTTTTTGTTTTAATCAATTTAATAATACGCGTTAATATTTTTTCAATGTCCGGCATCGAATTGGCATATTTTATTCGACGAGTCGCTTTTTTTTTCGTTTTTCCCTGCAGCAGTAGTAGCAGCTGTGTAGGATAAGGAGAAAAACAGCCCGACATTGTAAAATTGTCGACATATATTAATTTCAAATATGTTAATTTTTCAGGGTTAAATTGGGGTGAGCATGCTTAAAAAGAAAATCACTCTGTATATACGTCATATACATTTTACATAATATAATGAGAAATGTTATCGCTTAAAACTAAACGGGACATTAGTCTCCCTCTCCCCGGGATTTTTTTTCCACTTTCCAACCCTGGGGCCCTATTTTTTAATCATACTATAATATGTGATTAGTACACTAAAAATCTCACTTCAGATTAGCTTTTAATGTGAAAACAATAAAATGTTTACTTTTGAATTGAAATACTGCATTATAGGTACATAAATATGATTGATGGTATAGACATTTATTTAAAATTAATATGTTTTTATAATTTTCCTTCAATCTATATAATAATATTTGAATATGATTGAGACACTTGTGACTGTTTACACTAATACTATGAAACCCAAAATCACAAAATAATATACACTTTTTACCACGTATAGGTACGTATTTCGACAAAAACGTTGTCATCATCAGCGCGAGTCACGAACCACGTATAGACATAGTAATGTGGTTCGGACGGTTCGATTCGATTAGGATCCAAAGATTACAACATACATACTTCCAATTAGGTTTTGTCACGTGCATAATTTTATCAAATACAATAAAATCGTTAACTGTCGGCTGCAGAGGCGAACGCAGAAAAAATTTTGGGAGGGGTTTTTGAAAAATATATATATATATATATGTCGTAACTAACAACTTTAAAATCTTGTCAGACATTTCGGAGAGGGTTCGAACCCCCAAAACCCCTTTCTGCGTTCGCCTCTGCATAACGACCAATGACCATATTATTTGTGATCGTTTATTACAGTAATTCTTTTTTTACAGTAATTTTATTACAGTAATAGTTTATTACAGTATCGTTTATTTACAGTATATTAATATGCAGCTATACTATAGCAGCTATAGTATATCTTTATCGTACCATCATATTTATGAGTTATAATTTTATTACCTATACAATTCATTGTAAATGACGAAATACCATTACGCCTGATTATTATCATCTTTTAATCCAAATAACAAATGTTCCCCAATTCCTGTTAAGTTTTGGAATATTATAGATACCTACAGGCACGTACACAAAATTTCGGGGATGGGTTTACAAAATATAGCAATACAAATTGTACAGCAACATAATAAAACAATTTCTTCCTCCTTACTCATTATTTTTTAATGTGACAAGAAATTATTTCGGGGGGGGTTGAACCCCAAACCCCCCCTGTATACCTATATTATAATTTAGCTATATTATATGAAAATCATTATTATATCTATTAGATATATTATCTATAAAATAAAATGTTTAATTAAATTTTGTGGGTGGGCCGGCCTAGGGCCAGAGAAATATATAGGTGAGCCGGGCCCACCCAGGCCCCCCCTTAGCTACGTGCCTGTGCGTATATAATTATATCCAAACGTTTAAAATTTTTAGGTGGATTACGCTCAAAAACGAAACATAATAATTCCCAATTGTTTACGTAGAAAACAAAATTATAAAATCCGTTTTTTAACATTTATGGGACTTTTATTGCCACATCTCTTTTCCGAAATGTGAAAAAATACTTTGAAGTATTTTTCATTAAATACTTAATTTATTTTAAAGTCATGATGAATTTCCCCAGAAAAAAAAATTACTCTATACACGAAAAATACTTTACCTAAAATTCCTCTTTCGTAAGTGAGATTTACCATATATATATACATATTTATATTATGTAATACCTAGACAGTTTCCTAAAAGTGTTCATCTTTGCTTTTAACTTCTCTGATTTCGATAGCAGTTATCCATTAGTTATTACTATGATGTGTTATGTAAGCTAACAGTTTTTAACAAGTCCTGTATTCTGGTACGTACATATTGTAGTTTTTTTTCGAATCTGGTTTGTAATTAGTAATAACTACTATGTGTACAATTGTTCCTATTGAATATGTTTAGCACGCACTACACATTAATCATCAGTCATAGTAAACAAATGAAATATTTTCAACATAATTATAAATCATTGTTTCATTCCATAAAAAAAAAACTAGAAGACCCAACCTAAAATTTTAATATTATCCTAAATATACTCGTAAACATATTCCTAGTCACTGTATAATTATATTGTACTTATATCATTTCACAATACTATGTATTACGATTTTATTTATAAGTGATTTAATTTTATAAAATTAATAATTACGCATTATTAATGTTTCACTTACGATTCAAATAACACGTTTAATCGATTGTATTTTAATATCTACCTACAAAAAAGTATTGTGACATTTTACCAAGTGCTCCCTAACAGCTTATGTGAATGATCATTTTAAGTTTGAATAAAAGTGTTTTGTAATAATAATAACACAATATAACTAATACGAAATATCATTTTTATTACTCAACAATGGCTTCAAAAGGCAATAAATTAAAATTACGTATATAAATTACAAAAAAAAAAAATAATAATAATAATAAAAATTGACTAACAAATTACAAAAAAAAAAAAATAATAATAATAATAACGAATTAACGAAGACTAATTTCAAAATATTTCTTGAACACAATTTTAATAACTTATATCATAATAAATTACATGTTTTTCATTTTTCTATATATAATAAATAATAATCAAGTAATATGTTCCAATTAAGACTGAAAAAATATTAAAACAGCCATTCGACATAATGAATCGATAAAATATTGTTAAGCAGATTTAAATTTTCAAATACTTAGTTATTCTAATAATACACAAATTATTATCATAAATACGATAATTATGAAATATACTTAAAACGTGATAAATATAATATATTTTCGGTGGCACTAAATGTATGACAATACAATAATTTTATCAATGAAAATTATTAACAAATTTATAAAATAATAACTTTATAATGTAGGAAAAATGACCAAAGATAAACATTAACTTTCCAAACAAGGCATACAATAAAAACACTTGTTTTGTTAAAAAAAAAAAACTAATGTGATTCCATTGTGATTATATGAAAAGTATGTAAAATAATTAAATACTAACAATAAAATTTAATATATGTAATATACGCTTTAATTATTTTATAGTACGTAAAATTAACCCTAATAAAAAGAAATTTTCTAAATATTATTTGAGCTGAACAAACAAACAAAATTATAGCTTTTACTTAAAAATTTAAATAAAACACGTTACAAAGAGATCAAATTTAAAAAGAAAATTAACATAGACTTTTATTATTTAACTTTTTGGCTTAACAGAAGAAAAATAAAACAAAACAAAAATTGTATGTGATGTGCAATAACTATTACTTATAAACCTAAAATGGTCTTAGAAATTTGTAAGTATATTTTAAACATTGCAAAGAATGCACACAATAATTTAAAAATACTTGAGAAATTAGAGCATATCGTTTTCAAAATATTTTGATTAGGTAACAAAAGAATTATACCCAAACACCATGAGGGTTCTTACTAGTAGGAGCTGCATTTTCGAGTTGTCTAGGTGACCCAATCATTTTCCGAGTACTTCCAGGTCTCTGAGCTCCTATTAAAATTATTTGTATTAAATGTTTAAAATGCAAATCTTATAATGAATACATACAAAATAAGTATACTGTGATATTAAATTTAAAGATCACCTTCAAGAATACATTTCAGTTCGTCCGGTGGTGAAATAGCTAAAGACTGCAAATTTGCCTCTTTCATGTCTGTTACCAGTTTATCGACTTGTCTTTTTTTTTCAGTTATAGTTGTTTCTAATATAGCAACCTTAAACCACAAAAATGTTAATTACTTCATTATTCAATAAATATACTAAATATTTTTAATTAGTTAGGATTTAAATGTACTAAAAAATAAATAAGGAAAATTGCACTAAAAATATAATTAAGTAATGATTATTGTTGGAAATATTAAACAGATTAAACAGTAGTAGATGAATACATAAGATTTTTGAAGTATCTACATTTGAGTTCGATAGTTCATTTTTTTGTAATATGAGACAAGAGGTATTTTGTATAAAAATCGTTGTCTCTTAGTAATTACTAATTAGGTACCTCTTTTCGTAGACTATCTCCGACCTGTGCTGCCATTTCTGTTTCTTGTTTAGCTCTTTCTACTTCACTTTGAAGCCGATCAACTTCTTTCAAAATACCCCGTTCTGCTCTACGTTTCTCTTCGAGATCTCTGGACAACATTTTTTGTTCTAGTTCTACTTCTTCCATTAAAAGACGTATTTTGTTCTTGCACACTAGCAATTCTGTTTCACAGTTGGCCAATTTAGATCGTAATAATGTCATTTCAGACTTTAAAGTTTTTTCTTGCTGGCGAACAATGTCATTCTCTTCTTCTACTTGCCCTAAGATTCTCAACTAATGTAAAGAACAAAAAATACGAATGAATGTTTTTTTCTTTTAATTAACAACTATACTGTAATACAAATTAAATTATACCTGTTCTTCCGTGTGTCTACCAGTGGCTTCGATGCGAGCTGCTTCCTGGGCCATAAAATCCATCTGATGTTGTTGCTCTCTAGTTTTTCCTTCCCAATACATAATTTCTGCATCGTACTTTGTTAGCTCTGCTTGTTGAATAGACAACTTATCTCTCTGATAATTTATTAACCTTACAAGGTCTTTGTACTGAGGGCTATACATAACATTTGTGCTATTGCCATTATTTTCGTTCTGATACTCCTACAAAAACATACATTATACTTTGTGACTATTATATAAAGTTATGTTCAGCACAAATACCTTAAAAATTGTTTGTTTTAAACGATCACTGCCTACTGTTGTGGGAGATATTCTTGCTGGGTTGACAGAAGGTGGAGGAGGTTCTCGATACGGTGGTAGTGCCCTTGTTACTGAAGGCCGATAATTAGAATTATCGAGTTTCTTGTTTGGACTCGTTGAATTTTGTAATGGTCCATTTCCTGGAGTTGAATTCTGATCCTAAAATGATAATTGATATTAGCTGCTAACAGAATTTAAAAGTAAATGATTTAATTACTTTATTAAAATGACTAGCAGTATTTGTTGGTGAAGCTGATAAGCCAACAACAGGTGGTGTCGAAGAAACTACTGTCAATGGTGCTGTACCACTTCCAGGTATTGTGGGAAGAACATTGAATCTCTGCTGGGGAACTCCACGCACTACACCTACATTATCGGGAACACGATTACCTTAAAAATAATAAGTTAACTAATATAGTTATAATAAACAAATTTTATTTAGTTTATAATAAAAATGGTTTGTTGTTGTATTTGTTGCAAATTTTAATTCGTAATAATAAATTTTGTTTCGTAATAAATAACGAATAAAATCCGTACTATTAAATATTAACGATTTCCGAGTATCTTTATTGCGCTCCTGAGCAAAGTAAGGAACGACATCAGCCTCATTATACTTTGGATTGTTGGGTGTACTATTCGAAGAGACATTGCCCGAACGTTGTAATATAAACTGCACATCGTTGGAGTACTCTCCCCATTTCATTAGCACCTAACAACAAAGTAAAACACAAATTAAACTGGTAAAACGTGTATTGAAAATGAAATCGAAAGCTTACAGTTACTGGATGATCGTGAGGAGCGAGAATGCGTTCGTTCTTTCGCCATCGTTCGATCAACGTGAATCGCCCGGTCTTACCGGTAGCATGAGCTAGGGCATATACGACGTCCTGAAGGAGTAGAGAAAAAGAGGCGATTTTTTTTTTTTTTAAACCATAACGCAGAATTTCACAAATGACTCACTTGACAAGTCGTCGATTCGTTAACACCACACACAATCCGTTGAATCCCTTCGACCCAAACCTTGAGTTCCATGTTATCGGTTCTAACGAAACGCGAATTCCGTTACATCGTCATACGATTTTCCTCTTCCACTCATGATTTACTAAACCGAAAAATTTTAATTAAAATCGACGTTAATTCCATAGGCGAACGATTTCACATTTTCAACGACGACAAAACACGTCGTGTCACCAGCAACGGATACTGTAGTACCGTCGATGGGGAATAATGATATTAAACGACGTAAATTCGAACGACTTTCGTGACACTGACCTAGAGAATTTTCGACTAAACAGAAATTTAGAAATCAGGGTCAAACGTACCATCGTAATCGTCGTTTGCCGTGTTGCGTATTACGACGTCCCAGTCATATCACACGAGCCGTATCACGCTGGATTTCACTTCATTATAGTAGTAATCGACTTTCGAGTGGCAATGATCAATCGGATTTATAAATGATATAAATATTAAAAATTATTGAAGAGCACAGAACTCGTTCGTAAAAATAGTGGGAGGGGGAGAACAATGAACTCTGGGCCTCTGATAAAGATATTATCCCCGAAATTTGTATTTGTATTTTTTACATTTCGTGTAAAAGGACAATAAAACATTATAAATATTGTGTTCTCGATCACACTGAATAACGACGTCAAGGAGATTGTACGCGTTCCGTGGTTTGTGCACGGGATTTAAATAGCCGGAACGTAATTTTGACTATTTCGAGATTTTTTTTCCGAATACGAATTTATTAAATTTGTAGACATTTCGTTGGCAAATATTTTCATGAAAAAAAAAAAACAATCGTTTACGTATAATATCAATAGACGAATACGTGCGGTTTGGGTGACACATTTTTTTTTCTTCTAATAAACCGTTAAAAAACATCAAAAGTCGAAACAATGAAAAAAAAAAACTAATAATATGTCGCGCAACACACGTGACAATAACGCGTCGAACGGGGGAAACGGGTGTGATGTGTGTTCGGGCCGACGAAGGTATTTCACAGTTCATCGAAGTGGTGACTAACCGCGCATGATTGAATATTTCAAAACAAAAACGAGAATATTATAATATACAAACGGTACCTAATAATAAAAAAAAAATTGCTACTCGATTTAAGTATTATTATACAATCGCGTAATGTTTTCCGTCATGACGCAGCAACTATAAATATATAATATAATATATAGTGGGCGTATACGTATGGTGCACGTGTATTATTATATGGTACTGTTTTCGTTTTTATGAGCGACGATATATATATATATATACTGCAGGCTGCAGTCTCTTGTGATTTTTAAATCCGTGTACAGATTTTGTTATGTAAATAGGTCATCTCGGCTCGATTTATTAATTTTAATTGTCATACATACGTCATACGTGTATGATGTAAATTGTGCGGCCAGCTATATAATATATGTATGTAGGTCGTTTTCCGTCCTCAAAAAAATAAAATCTGTTTTATTAAATTCGACGATGAAACCGAAATACGCGATGTCCGGGGAAAAAAAAATTATGTAGGTATTATATTGAATACTTAAGTTAACCCCTGTAATTATATGCCTAATACAATTTATTTACCGGGTCGTCACATTTTACTTTGTTGTAAAATACTGGTTGCTGGTTATATTGTCAAATATGTGTAATCACTTTACAACAAAATACAAAATATAACAATAATTATCACTAGTAAAATCTAATATAGGAATACAATTTTGTAGTAATAAGGTACAGATACCTAATTCGAGTTATCTGTGAATAACACTTGAATGTTTTAATCAAGTCTTAATTGCCGATTATGATTTATTGAGAATTTCAATAAGTAATAGTCATATAGTAACGTTAATAATAATAATAACGTTAATACATGATTATAGGTCAACTCATGATCTGAAAAGTCAGCGTTTTGCTAAAACAGCTCAAGCCACTGAAGATTTGAGTATTTGTGGAAATAATTTACTCAAATTAAAGGCGTTGTATTACAAGAATGTAGTAAATATTACTTTAAGACATGTAGGTAGTGGCCAAAGAATCAATTGCATCATCTTTAAAACAGCTACTTTTTAGTTGATCTGTGTTATACATTAAGTGTTATTTATAATTTTTTAGTGTAATATACTTACGATTGTTCAGTTAAATATATTTTTACTTATTTCTGTATTCTACATATAACATCATCATATATTAGGTAGAGGTGCATATAAAAATGTAATTGTAAATACCTATGGTTAAAAACTTTAAAGCATTAACTAAAGTAAATGCATATTATTTAATACTTGTTGTATCCTATGACTGGCTGTTAAAGTGTCATAATACCATTTTCATTCCCCTCATTATCATAAATGTTCTTAGGTTGATCGTTTCAGCAATATTATATATTTAAAGTCTACAATTTTAAAGTAAGATTTATAACAATAAACGTCGATACAAATATCTCCACTGAAGTAGGAAGTATTATAATAAAGTCGCGAATAAACACATTTTTTTTTTTATACTATGTTTAAAAAATGTATCTGCGTATCTATTATTATTTTTTCATATTATTATTTAATTATATTATATTATATATATATTTTTTTTCGTATTATTATTTTCAATAATCACAGACATACTGCAGTTGACAGTTTAATATTTTCCGATCGTTGTTCGCATTATATATGTATATTATTTTAACAAAACCAATTGAATCTCAACCAGAAAATACTATTATATAAGCGTAATCTGCACTTAAATATTACATGACAACTCCGAAAAAAAATTTTTTTTTTGTTTTATTGAAAATGTTGTTTCCAGGTTCAAATTTTGAAGGTACGCTACTGATACTAATCATATTAGGTAGTATAATTAAAAAATGAAGCCCCTTGAAAGCGGAAAAAAAATTCCCGGGGCGGGGGGAATGTCCCATATAGTTTTAAGCGGAACGTTTTTCATTATATTATGTAAAATGTAAAATACACTGAGAATTTTTAAGCGTGCTCATCCCACTTTCAATCATGAAAAATTAACACACTGAAACATATTTCAATATATATATGTGTGTGTGTGTGTATCAATAATTTTACAATTTCGGGTAGTTTTTCTCCTTATCCTATTACTATACTGCATGCAGGGAAAAACGAAAAAAGCGTCTGGTCGAATAAAATATGCCAATATTTAATGCCGGACATTGAAAAAATATTAACGCGTATTATTATGTTGATTACAAAAAAAAAAAACCCACATTTTAAAACGAAAACCGAGGCGGTATATGGAAATCTGATGACAATTTTTGACACGATTTTAATAAGTTAATTAACAAAAAACAGAATTCAATCGTATATCGAGGGAAAACGAAATAGGTAATTATTATTCGCGGAACGCGTTTTTGTAAAGTTCAACGACTTTGAACACTCGCGTATTTTTTTTCCTGTGTAAGTATTCGAGCGACCGGACACCAGCTCCGTCGTAACACGCACATAATATTTTTTAAATGCGCGCGCTTTCTTTTCACCGGTGTCGTCCGATATGTTGACGGAAATCAGCCGCTTAGAAGATGTGAGCGTCTATGGCCACTCTCGTTATTTGACAAGGACGCGTCGGACGGGTCATTTTCTATTTCGCTTCGACGTTTTTCCGTTTTTTTCATTTTGTTCCGATTTTTTAACTTTTTTTTTCATCTGGATCGTCGCAGCGGAGACCATCGAATGTAAGTAATGTTTTGCAAACCTTTGGTCGCGTAGTAGCGCGAACAGTAATTATGAGGGACGATAATATTATACGCGAATAAAATGTATAAATTTATTATATTATATTATATAGGTATTATATTATACAATGGCGACGTGTTGTGTAAATTTAAGTGAAGCGAAATCGAATTATTTGCACACCCACCCACCCAGCCATAATTGTTTATCGAACTTTTATTAATTATAATATCAAATTTAATAATTATTTAGTAAAAACAAAATCGCATGTACCAACAAGACGTCACCCACCCCCTTTTATTATATGAATCGATCGCTTCATTTCGTGTATAGTTTCGGCGCCACTAATATTATATAATATGACGTATAATATAATAATATCGATTAAAATAATTTTTTTTTGTACTGTAAAAGAACAGAAAAGGACACGATAAAAATTACATTGTTAAAGTTTTTAAAAATTATTTAATTAATATAATTTGTATTTTATGTTGTGTTTAATAAAAAAAAAATAGGAATTTTATTAATAACAAAAATAATAATTGATTAATTACTAGTTCGGGATCCAGAGAAACGGAGGGAGATCGTAACGGCGGCGAAAACTTGTATAGATAGTATGAAGTGCCAGAGGAAGAAGAAGAAGGTGTACAACGGTCGGCGAGTGCTGATTTTTGTTTTCGAATCCTGTCGTCGCAACAGAGACCATCCGCGGATGTATACGTAAGTAATTTTTGCGTGCTCCACACAGTGGTGGTTCGAACGAGATTATTAGAATTCTGTCATTCACAAACAATTTTAATAGATGGATATTGGGTAGGTGTCTTGGGTACTGGGATTGGAAAATATTAATTTCACGATATTCGTTTAGTTATTATTACTTTTATTTTATAAAAACTCCTATGTAATGTCAATTTGTATCACGAAAAGTTTTTCGGGTGGGTGGTGTAAAAATATTTTATGTGATTCGAAGGAAAGAAAAGTTCAAGCCACCACGTTTTCTGTTATTAATATTGTTTTTATTTGTAATTTTATTTCGCGTTATTTCGATTTCGTTAAACGTTTTACAACGAACCATTTTCTCTTTCGACATCGAGAAAATCGTTCTCCTACCAGATAACGTTTTCTGATACGTAGCGTGTGCCCCCCTCCTGGGGGGCACACGCTACGTATCATTATAATATTATAAACGTTATATTTTATCGACGCAAGTCGATTTATTATTGTTATTATAATATATATGGCGGGAGACCCCCACGTTTATTTACACGAACGTTGTACCCAAGGTGGATTGATCCACCTTGGTAGTACCTATTGCGTTTAATTGCGTTATCGTTCCCTGCGCGTACGTTTTCTACGAGATTCTTATTAAAAAAGAAAAAAGTGAAGTACATGAAGTGGGCATTCGCGTGTTACCGGCGACGGCGGTTTTTCGTAGGTGCCGTCAGTAGCTTTACCCCGGTCGCCACGTCGTCGTTACCTTGTTTTTCGTTTTTTTTTTTTGCATTTTTTTCGGACACGTTTGTCTGAAAAATGCCCTGATCGCGACTCTTGCCGTCGAGTGCGTGACGCGGCCCTGTGCCCGGTCCAGGGCATCGGGGCGCCACCGGTCCCGGATTCGAATCCGGGTGGCGGGCTGGCGGATTTTTGCGCTGTCGGCGTAGTTGTCAAGTAAAGGCGATGTACAGTTTGAAGATGTATATGATAATGATGATGAAGCAAGATGAAAATTTCCTCAATGAAATGTTTGATGTCGGTAATTTCAAAAAGATAGAGATAATACGAAATTCGACATTTGGACGTTATTATTTCAAAATCTTTAAATTTGCCTATCTAAATATTAATCTCCTACTAGCTGTTGTGCAGTATCTCAATATTCAAATAGTCGGGGAAATGAGTTTTTCGGATTTCACTTTTAAATTATTATTTTTATTTATTTCTCGTTAGTACTAATCAGGGCCGGTAGGAAGGGGGTTTAGGGCAGGGGCCGGCAGCCTTTTTAAACATGTGAGCCATAGGGTCAACTATAGGTAGGTATAGGAACGTACAGTCTTTTGTATATTACATTTAATAAGTCTTGATTTCCAAAATTTTTTTGATTTTATATTTCCAATTTTTTCAATTTATCCAAAATTATTTTTATTTTTTGTTCCACATTACTGTATAATGTATAATATTTACCAGTCAATTGGACTACCGCCACCGTTTTCTTTTCCAAAAGAAACAAATATTATTATTAAAAAATTACCAATATATATTTAATACAAACAATTTAACTGTTTTTTTCATTTTTAATACAAAAAGTTTCTTGTTTATTTTATAGGTATGTGTACGCCGTACACATATTTATAGTGTGTCTTTTTTCGTGCGCCTCCAATAACATCAACCAATATAAAAACTCCAGCTTTGGTCAATGCCCAAACAACTGGTTCATACATACAATTTCATTGATTGATGTATGAAGTGGGCCGTCATAGTGTTCGTCATCTGAAGAGCCTGACAATAAAATATGATCATTAATTAAATTATCTTCGAAAGGAGTAGCCCCTTTTTCTTTTTGGGGGACGGCCACGTGGTCCTTTTGATTTATTCATTTTTTCTAGTTTATTTGACTCTTTAATGTATATTTTGGACCAGAAACCTTTCTAACATAGTTCTGAACCCTATAATAAATACAAATTTTTATTTTTATTGTAATTTATATTTGTCCCAATAAAGTTTTTTATTTGCCCCGGGCCATATACATTTTAGAACAAATTTAAAAACAACTTGGAGGAAAAATAACGTTTTTTTTGTGCTCTAAACAAGGGTGAATATGTTCAAAATTGAATAAGGAACGTTTAAGTATAAAAATTTGAATTATACTTACATATCTATTTCTGTTAGATCTAAAATGCTGTACGTTCCTCGAAACAATAAAAAAAAAATGAATCATTTTGATAAACAAAATCTAGGCACATAAACTCAAATAATAATAATTATAAAAATTATGGAAAAATAATAGACGCCCTATATATTATTTAAATTAAAACGTGTTTTCTTCAAATATTAACAATACAGGATAACATGTTTACATTTACCCCGGTTGACCCTATTTTTTTCATATTTTCATTGAGGGCCACATTAATAAATAAAAAACAAATTTTACATATGATATAATACTTATAATTTTATTATTATTAAATTTATAATATCACTTCAGTGTTATTTTACATGTAAATATGAGTATAAAAAAATATATGTTTCTAAGTAGAAAAATTTGCTTTTAGGAAAAAATTAAATTAAGAAAAAAAAATGTAAAATTGTAGAATAATGCAATTTTTAATACATGAGATTAGATTAAAGTTTAGAAAAATCACATAAATATATATACATTTATATTGATAGAATAATTTTTTTAATTTAACATATTCGTGTGGAGGCCATAAAAAATTGTCTCGCAGGCCGCGGGTTGCCGACCTCTGGTTTAGGGGTAATTTCGTATAGGTGCTTAGTATATTGTGTATTTTTTACTATTGATCTTTAAATATACAACCTATAATAAAAATGAATAATATACATCAACTAATAATATTATATTATATCGTCGGTGATACTATAATACATCGTATGCCAAAAAATTCAATTTTTTAAGAGGCACATAAATGTGTTTATAAAATCAATTATTTACTAATTTTCCATCAAATACTTTAAAATGGTTCGCGTTATTCGGCACCGTCTGCCCTCAAAAGTATTCGTATAGATAATAAATAAAAATGCACGGATACAAAAATAAATTAGTGAAAATCCTTTGAATAGTGACTGAATTTTAGTAAATATTTAATGACGTGCTTTTCAAACGAAGCGAGAATTTTTTTTTACACAAGTCCTCAATTTCACTGAACACGACCACTTACAAAAATTACATAGCGCCAACCCTGGTACCAATACTTATGTGTTTAATATAAAATAGCATATTTTATATTGTACTATAAATCTTGTTATAATAAATATTATGTCATATAATATTTTGTAATCTGAAAATAGTTTATGTGTTTTCAAATTGATTTAGATTTTTCTCATATGTACATTGAAAAACAAATGCGTTTGTTAAGCAAATTCGAAGAAATGTTTAAAGCTAAATTAAAGATATTCCCGAGTAATAAATCTGTAAATAATAAATATATTCATACCCAGAAGTCAAACCTGGCAATCACAATTTATCGATAAAATATTATATTTCTCAGTTGATACCGATCACATGCTCATCATCGTTTATTAATATTACCTAAAAAATAAAAAATAAATAGGATAAGATAATCTACAGTAGAGCAATCAAATACGATCATTATGAATTATAACGTAATGAGATAAGCTTAAATTTTAAATATACTCTTCATTTTTTTAAGAAATATGCAAAAATAGACTCTAATTCAAAATATATGCATTTATAGGCAATTTTTTTTTTAAATACGAGTATTTCTTAATTGCAAATCAAGTGAAAATGCAAAAGAAATAATTTCATAAATCATGAAATAATAATATATCACATATTTAAAAAACAGTATGTTTATATTGGTTTAAGCAGTCTTTTTTAAACATCATTTAGTCAAACAAAATAAATTACTCAGTTAACAAACAATATTTATTAAACAAATTATTATATATTGCGCACTATTTCTTTGGTAAATATTATCATAATTTTACATGTAGGTATAGATTTATAAATTGTGTATTCGTATAAAAACAATTTTAATCGTTTATGAATAAAAAAAAATTACTTTTTTACGAATATATCTATAAAATATGCAAAATTCTTCAAATATGCCATTATCCTTAAAATATGCATTTATATACACTATAAACTTTTTGTTATGCTTTCTCTGTTAATCAAATCGTCGACATTTCTTACTCTCATCGAGCTGCATACTCTAAAAAAAAAAATATAAAATTGCCTACAAATCCGGACTCTAGTTATGACTGTCTTGTGAATGGCGGCTGGGTTAACTTAATTTAATAGTTTGTAGATTGTTTGCTAAATGATAAAGTGAACCAGTGTCATCTGCTATCCGTGATGAGGTAATTAAAGAGGTGATCAGGTGAATACAGTGAGGATAATATGTGTGCATCCATACAATATATATTTTAAAAGAAAATCCTTTTAATCTTGGCCGGTAAAAAAGTCACATTTTTTTTTTGAATGCACGACGTAATTTTATAAATAAATAAAAATACATACATATGTATCCCAAACTATTGATACAAAACAAATCCCGTACGCTCCGGTTTAAAAACCTCGGTTGCGAGTTGACCTTCTTTTTGTCTCTTTTAGAGAGATGGTCATTGTGGGCTCCGGGTGTCGACCGTAAAGTGTCTGAGAACATCACAAATTGGCGACCCTGCAAGAATAACGTTAAGTTCGTTTAACGTAATAATAAAAAATATACATTTATTATTTAATAAATCACAATTTAGTTATATTATTCGTTTGAATGTTATTTTAGCCTCTGGCATGGTATTGCACCTGTAAGCTACAAATATTGTCAAGTATGTATGTTTTTGAGCCTCTGGAATGGCATGGCGTCCTGTAAGCTTGATTGACATGTATGTAAATCTTCATAGCCTCTGGCATGGCATTGTGTCCTCTAAGCTCGTTAATTGTGTGTGACGAATAATATAAATTATAAAAAATTATATATAATTCATAAAATATGAATAATAATAATAAAAAATAAGAAATTAAGATTGTGACAACATTAGTTTGGATATATATGTATGTGGATACATTGTATTCTATTTACAAGTTTAAATGACTTACAGAGACATCATATGGTTTTGGTTTGATAATTATTATAATAAAATAAATAATGAATATTAGTAATAATATAAATTACGTAAGGAAATTGTCGCATTAATTAATACCATTAATATAAAGCAATAATATATTATGTATATGAGAAATAAAAGATATAATAATAGTGTGACCGGTCCAAGTTAATTAAACCAAAGGAAATACTGTCCTCGAATGTGTTTTAGGATGAGTTTGTTGAGTTTTGTGTGTTTGCGTATATCATTGTGAAGAAGTCATACGATGGCACAGAAGGGAATTGTCGACGTTGTTGCTATATAATATTTGCTACACTCGTTCGGAGCAGTCGTTGGAATTATCATTACTGAAATTTCCTCTGCTAATGCCAACTCGCAGTTTTTAAAATCTGCAATCAAAAATTTTTTTTAAAATACTTTCTGAGTTTTGGGGTGGTAGTTTTGAGGGTGGTTATGCACCAATATATCAGTGATAAAATATTTTCACACCAAAATGGATAATGGTAACAGAATGTTAACAAATTTCTATAGAAATATCAACATTTTTTTTAGCAATCACAAAAGAACAATGCAACTAACATTATTATAAAGCACTACATTGAATTCATTATTAATAAAAATGAAATGCGTAATTAATGAAATAGAATGAGAAAAAAATTATTGAAGTTTATAAAAAAAAAAAGTGCTGTTAATTCGTGATTATTTTTAAACCACTTGGAAATAAAATATAAGTTTTAATTATGCATAAATTAGTCCTTAAATACATAAATTAATAAATTGCTTAACGTTTAACTCAATTTTCGTAACGATTTACAGAAAGAAACAAGTGTTTTTGAGTGTTTGACTATGTAAATCGGTATCACAAATTACCAGTTTTAAAATTATTTACCACTTCGATACATTTACACGGGTAAAATAAATTTAATAACAGAATTTCAATATACTATTGACAATGAAAAAAACTTATTAGCAAATTATGCTACCAGTGCCTATAAAGGGTGAAAGTTATACGCTTGCTAGGTATGACTTTTGGGTATGTATGTTTACGGGTCGGCCGTCCGGTACTTGGTACTAACGAGAAATAAATAAAAGGGGGGTGTGTGCTGTACCTTCTCGTGGTCCCCCCTGTTAGTAGTGTTGTTAACATCGACGGGTCTATTTTGTATTTTACAATATAGACCCCTCGATGTTAACAACACGAACTAAACAGCACAAACCGGGCGGCCGAGCCAAATAAAAAAGTGTAATAATAATAATTTAAAAGTGAAATCAGAAAAACTCAATTTGACTTTGGAGGTACTGCACAACAGCTACATTAATATTTAGGTAGCCAAATTTTAATATTTTGAAATAATAATATCCAAATGTCGAATTTCGTATAATCTTTGTTGTAGTATTTTACGAACATATTACGTCGTTATAAATTCAATTTTTCATATTGTAAAGTGTTTGTGGGCATAGCGTCGAAAATAATTGTTAAAAATTGTTAATGGATCAATTAATGTTGACTCAGCCGTTGTACGTGGTCTCGTACAAATCTGAGATCGGTGTGATACGGTCTCGTATGTGCAGCAACAGTGCCGTGCCGTGCCGTGGGGAGGCCAAGGGCTTAGGCCTCGGCGCCAAAATTTGAGGGCGCTAAAGTTGTATTATTATTATAATCTCGCCCCGGGCACAAAATCATAACGGCACGGCACTGTGCGGCAACACCGCCGTTTGAAATTACCGAGCATTTCATTGCGGAAGTTTTCTCCTTACTTCATCATCGTATACATTTTTAAACTGTAGACCGCCTTTGACGACTACACCGGTGGCGCAAAATTCGTTAGGCCGTCATCCGGATTCGAATCCGGGACCGGTGACGCCGCGATGCGCTGGACCGGACACAGGGCCGCGTCACGGACTCGACGGCAAAAGTCGCGATATGGGCATTTTTTAGACAGTAAAACGCGTCTGAAAAAAATGCAAAAAAACGAAAAACAAGGTAACGACGACGTGGCGACACGCGGCCGGGGTAAATAGCTACCGACGGTACGAAAAACCTCTGCCAGTAACACGCGAATCCCCACGTATTTCACTTTTTTTTAATAAAAATCTCGTCGTTAACGTACGCGTACATATTGAACGATAACGCAAATAAACGTAATATAACGTTCGTGTAAAAACACGAAAGCAATATATTTTAACAATAATAAATCGACTCGCGTGGATCAAGTGAAGTGAAGCGTCTGGTGTTCTGTGCTATAAGACTATAAGAGAATTCCAATGAGGCTGAAAGTTAAGTTTAATAAGTGTGTAGTAAGACGAATTATGTTGTATGGTTCAGAGTGTTGGGTGGTGGGCAAGAAAATAGAGCAAATAGAATGAGTGTAGCGGAGATGAGAATGACTAGAGGGTGACAAGAGAAGATAAGGTCAGAAATGAATTTGTGTGAGGAAGCATAGGCGTAGCGTCGATCGTGGAAATGAGAGAGAATAGATGGTTTGGTCATGTTATGAGGAGAAAAAATTCGGAAGCGGTAAGAACGGTTATGGAAATTAATGTTGAAGGAAGAAAAAAACGTTTCGTTCAGAACTGGACACGGGCCGAAGCCGGGTAATTCAACTAGTAAAATATTATAATAAATTAATAACGTTTATAATAATATAATGCGCGAGCACATAACGTTCGTCTAATGACAATATTCAAAGAAAATGACAGGTATAAAGAAGAGTCGAAAAAACGCTTCATAATAACGTATATTATTTTATTGCATGTTGACTATACACAATTACACACATACGAACTGCCTGCAAAACCAACTTTCGTTATACCGCGCCGCCGCCGGAGACAACGACAAACC
The DNA here is from genome assembly GCA_032441835.1 of Slavum lentiscoides. Classification (NCBI taxonomy): domain Eukaryota; kingdom Metazoa; phylum Arthropoda; class Insecta; order Hemiptera; family Aphididae; genus Slavum; species Slavum lentiscoides. Next base: position 18,927,413 of record CM063708.1, read on the forward strand.
CTGCGGAGCTTCGCCGCAGTGGACGACGGACCGACGTTGATTCGAAAGCGTGCACCCCCAGCCGGACAGGGACGGTGGCCACGATAAGGGCGCGTCCTGCCTGTACGACGTCGGCCTATGAAGAACTTCTCTTTCTTGTTACGATCATGTATTTTGTCTTACCTTTGTTTGTTGTTCACCCTGTTTTCTTCCCATTTTCAGCAGATTCCTTGTATTTTTTTTAAACTACTACTATAGTGGGCGACACGAAAACTGGCGGGTGACCGTCGTGACTCTGGCGGCCTCAGTAGTTTACACTTAGTGGTTACAGTTTAATTGATTGCCGCACTTGTTTAAATTTAAATCTCGTTTACTGGAAATACTTTAAAATATTTTATAAATCAATACTCGCGGTAACCGCGTATTGTACACCGTACGGTAAAATGTATTTAGGTTCAGTTTTCGTATCGCGTACTATACTACGTAGTATATGTATATTATACTCTGTGGCGCCAAAATCAATCGTACAAAATATTTTTCTCGCTCTTTTATTTCAATTGCGCCATAGAGTATATTACATAGATCATGATTAAAAAATTAAGTATGGCAGCATCTTCATTGATATCGGTGAATTTTGCGCAGTCATGACAAAAAAGCCAACAAATTGTTTTAACATGAAATTATAACTTCAGCCGTGCACCAAATGTATTATTATATATGGCGCCAAAATCGGTCTTCCAAAAATATTTTTCCCGCTCCTTCACTTCAATGCGCCATAGAGTATATTACAAAGATTAATTTTTTAATCATGACATAGATTACTTACATATTGGTGAATTTCGTGCAGTCATAGAAAAAAAAATTGTTATTTTATAAAATTATGACTTCAACCGTGCACCAAATGTATTACCATGTGGCGCCAAAATCAGTCGTAAAAAAATATTTTGTCGCTCATTTACTTCAATTGCGCCATAGAGTATATTACACAGATCATGGTTAAAAAAAATTAAGTATAGCAGCAACGTCACTGATATCGGTGAATTTTGCGTAGTCATGAGAAAAAAAGCCAACAAATTGTTTTTGCATGAAATTATGACTTCAGCCGTGCGCCAAATATATTACCTACTCCATGGCGCCATAATCAGTCGTACTAAAATACTTTTCTCCCTCTTTCATTTAAAAAATAATTAGGCGCTTAACTAACTTAATTTAAAAATTAGCAACTTTACTGATATCGGTGAATTTTGCGCAGTCATGTGAAAAAAGCCAACAAATTGTTTTTACATGAAATTATGACTTCAACGTATTACCTACTATATGGCGCCAAAATCAGTCTTACAAAAATATTTTTCCCGCTCTTTTACTTCAATGTGCCATAGAGTATATTACATAGATTAATTTTTTAATCATGACATAGATGTCTTATATATTGGTTATTTTGCGCAGTCATAGAAAAAAAAATTGTAATTTTATTAAATTATAACTTCAACTGTGCACCAAATGTATTACTATATGGCTCCAAAATCAGTCGTATAAAAATATTTTTTCCACTTTTATTACAATTGCATCATAAAATATATTACATAGATGGTAGATAATTACTTGAGCGAGTGAGCGATAATAATCCAACGTTACACACTACATGATCATATTCGAAAATTAGTATAGCTCATGAATTAAGATATGCTCGCACGTCCGTTTATCATTTTAACATTGAAAATCCTCGTTCATATCTATTTTGATATTTTTTGCGTCGCCCGCGCGCAAACAAAAACACGTTCAACTGTTTTTTTACAACGGTTCTGGCTAGGATATTTTCCAAATGTATATATTTTAAAGCTGCACACCTCCCGGAATATACCATTAGTGTTGCAAAAACTGTTGCACCACCGGTTCAGCCAGGGGCGTATTTATGGGGGGGGGGCTGCAGCCCCCCCCGAAATTTCAGGAACTTTCTTTACTAATTCCTATGCCTTATGGCTATATACAGGCACGTACACAAAATAAAATTTCGGAGGGGTTTACAAAATATAGCAATACAAATTGTACAGCAACATAATAAAACAATTTCTTCCTCCTTACTCATTATTTTTTAATGTGACAAGAAATTATTTCGGGGGTTGAACCCCAACCCCCCCCCCTATATACGTGCCTGGCTATATATAATGTAATATTTTTAATAAATTCCTAATATGTAGTTATTTTTAAAATGTTGAGAATTTAGTAATTTGTCCTATTTTTAAGATTTAGTCTTGGATTAGAATTTAGAAATAATTAAACAACGATATTTACTCAATGCCTCAGCCCCCCCCCCAAAAAAAAATTTCTAAATACGCCCCTGGGTTCAGCGTTGAATTCATCCAAATTGATATTTTCTGTGTATATTATTATTTACGTAAATAAAATTTCGTTAACTATTGTCATTGATTAGTAATTAGATTATTTATTATAATAAATGCTAGTGTGTGTGTTATGTGACAAAATTATTGGGACCATTGTAGCAATGCCTATAATTAATGTAAAGCAAAATAAATACTCCGATACATCATCTCTAGCATGGTTTTCAAATAATAATTTTTGATAAATTGAAGATTTAGAACCGATATTAACCGGTTTTATAATATGGATTCCTATACAATTTCGGTTTCAGATAAAAGGGTTCTGGTACTGATTACGGTTCTACTTTTATTTAAGGGTTCTGATTCAGGAACCGGTTAATTTCGGTTCGGTTCCGGCCCCTGCTATATAGGTACCTTATATTACGTAAATAGTTTAGATATAGAATAGTAGATATTAACAGTAATAAAACACATTACAATTCACATTAATCAATAATTGTAACATCATATATGTTAGTCATTTTCTAAAGCACAAAAAAAAATCAACATTTGTACCCTAATTTTTCATCGTATATTACAGAAAAATAAATCACTTGTATATAAAGCGTTTTAGTATTTTCACAACATTTCGTATTGAAGATTATGTTTTCCCAAATACCCAAAACAATTTTAAACACTTGATTGAATATAATATGTATTAATATACAAATTATTTAAGTTTTTAAAAAAAAACAAATATTTATACGTTTTAATAACAAAACAAAAGTTCATAAAATATTATTATTAAAAAAAAAGAAACCTTTAAATAAATTATGTTGAACAAAACGCTTCGTATACGTTGGCGCTAAGCACTTTGACTTTTCCATCCAAGTGAACGTTTTGTTGTAAACTGCAATCTCCACTTTCTGTTACTTTAGTCGCTCTGTCAATTATTGGCAACCATTTGGCTAATGGCATTTTCACAGTGGTGGGTAAATTCAACGATCGATTAGGCATATTAACAGCGATTGCGTCCAACAGCTTATTAAAACTGTGGCCTGTACAGTAGCGAGCTACTGAGATTATTTCTTGGTTTTTCAACAGTTCTTTTGTTTCGTTTACCATATCTTGTAACAACGCTTCTCGTACTTGTGGCACTTGGTGTAACGTGTACGTATCGATACATTGAAAAGGGCTATCCGTAGACGCTCGCAATGTCGGTTTGAATGAGAAAGAATAGTTTTCCAACTCCTGTAAATTGTACTGTTCTGCAATAGGAACTTGCTGCACGTGTTTAATAACTTTATCGTAAATATTCTTCTAGACATTCGATACCGTTTTCAATGAAATAACTGAACAGGGACAAATAGTCTTCTTGGGTTTCGAACAAATCGGCGGAGAGTCTTGCGACAGACTTTTGTACACGAGACCCCCGAGCAGATTCAGTTGTATTTTCAACGTCACGACTAACATAGTTTCGGCGTAAACGAGTAAGCACGCTCTGGTGAACACGCACGTTCGCATCTGTTCCCAAAGCGCCACATCGTTTTGTTTTTTCAGTTTTTCAATAATGTCTTCGATACGCAAATTTTTCGAAAAATATTTAACGTGCAGCTGCTTAACGAATTCGGCAATCATGCGATCCGAAGTGTTTTCGGTGGCTTCGTAGTGCTGCTGACGTCTGCACCGTTCCAAATATTCCCGACTTTCTTTCTCTTTTTTCTCGGCAAATTTTTTCTTCAGAGTGTACACGACGTACGCGGTACCGCAGAACAACGCGCCGCTGATTATCAATTTACGCCTGTGCCGCGAAACGAATTTTTTCACCGAATCGTACATTTCCGAATCGCTAGAGAATTTCGCGTACGTACCGTGTATATATCTGCGTGTGTACGATGCAGTAACAGAAATCACGATTCGATTTTTAAATAGTATTACAAATCATATTCTTCGAAACGTTGAATATTCAAAAGCGAAAAACACTGTTCAATACGATAGTAAAAAAAAAAACAAAACATCGATTCGATTATTGAATACTACGCGGTTGAATTGAATTAAATAAAAACGGACGGGGAACGCCAAAAAAAAAAATGTATATTTGCCGACGAGATAAAAACGCGAAACGCTATTATAGTAGTTTAAAAAACGTACGACAATTTATCACCGTACAAAAAAAAAATATATATATATATATTAATACACGAGATACGAAGTTCTATTGTTAAATAATGAGCATACTCGGCTATTATTATTATCGATTTTTCGAATATCGTTTAAATTTCATTCATTTTAATTTCAATTTTTTTTCGTTGAGGGGTGGAGAAAAACAACCTCAAATTGTTTAACGTTAATGAATGATAACGTTCGCAGTGTGTTCCGGTTTCTGTTGTCGGATTCGTTACTCGGCTACACTGTTCTCGCGACGAGATATCCGTCGCGTCTTCCCCTTCGTCGTCGTCACCGATCCCCCCGAATCACCACCGACCGCCGTGCCCGGTTGTTATTCGCAAGACGGTCGAGACTTTCCTGTAGTCTGGCTGTTTGCTCAAGTCGATTTTCGTTTTTGTTTTTATGTGGTTTTTTTTTCACTTTGTGCGTTTAGTAATCTGCGTTCAAAGCCACCGGCGGCGCTTACTCAAGGGTCTATTTCTTTTTATTCTTTAATTTCGATTATTCGAATTCCGATTACGCCTTTATTAGGACACTCCCGGGATCACTTCGTCGTAAAGGTAATGAAATAATACAATGACGTTCGTTCGTTATTGCCTATGTGATATTAACAGGTGCTGAAATGGCAACGAATCGATGCCGTGTAAACAAGCGTTTTATTCGCGAACGCGAACGTCCAGTACGTAATCGGTGAATACTAATCGTTCGATATGTATACTTTATAGAATTTGTTTCTACTGTCCACCAAAGCGTTCGGACGGTCGAGTTATATACCGTGGGCAATTGGCAATGTATTCTTTTGCTCTTTGGCGTCCATTTTATGGATTAGGTTTGCCATCTGTATAATCCCCGCGTTGTTGGTTTTCATGTGAACCTTGTGTGTATTCGATCGAAATGGGCAGAAATCCTATTGGTTATTGGCTTTAATTTTAAAGCGTTTTCACATATTTTTACGTTTTGAGTTGTTTAATAAAAAAACGTTTTATAAAAATTGTATATGACTCGTTATCCAACAGGAAATCGCATAAGGAATCAAATTATAATGTTAAGAAATTTAGTTACGACGATGCCTTTATAAATACTCGAATTAATTTACGTAAATTCGAAACGAGATTTAATACAAACAAAAATTACGCGATTGCAGTTTGACAACGTTTTATATATTTTTTAATTCATACCTATAATATTAAGGAACAAAGAAGTACCTAATTGTTAACAGATTTAGTCTGAGAAATATTGTTGTTCGTTAGATTATTAGTTACGTATTACTGTTTGTTAATATTGTGTACTTTGTTTCAAATGAATTAATTTTTATGCTAGTTAACTTTAATTACGTATATAATTATAGTTTTATGATGGCCGATTCTAATTTGATGGATCCTATAGCAGATTCATCGCAACAAGAATTTAATGACAATCAAACTAGCATGACGTCCTTTGAAAATGACAATATTGATTCTAATGACCAAGACAGTAATATGAACTCGAATCGACAAGATAATATGAATTCTACTAACCATGAATCGATAAATAATTCTTATGATCAGGAAAACGGGCATCCTCCTCATTCTGAAAATGATCAATCATTTGAGGATAATGGAAGGGGTTCTTTCAGGTATTTGAAGTGCCTATTTGTGTAAAGTAATTAGTTATATTCGTGCATTTTATTAATAGGGATTTTGGTGATGGTAATAATCAGTTTGACAACAGTTACGGATCTTCTGAGTATAGGAGTGGATCTAATTGGAATAACAGCAAAGGAAATAATGACTCTGGGAGATTCGGAGGATTTGCAGGTAACAACAATCCTAAAGGTTCTAATTATCGTGGCGGTGGTCCATATGGTTTCAATAGTCCTACAAATGGAGGAGGTTTTAAACCTCAAAGGAGTAGATGGTCTTCAGAAAATGCAGATGAAAATTGGAATGGTGCGGCTCAAGATTCTTCTCCAAACATGATTAATGGACCTCCTCCAATATCTCAAGGAGGTCCTCAATTTGGAGAAACTCAGGTCCCAGCATTTAATGAACAAGATGGCAATGTACAACCTGGAGGTCCACCAACAAATCAGTTGCCTTCATTGTTACAAGTACGTAATTCTTAAATATATTTACATCGTTAAATGATTTGTTTTGATAATCGATTCGATTGATAACTAATTTAAATATAATGTATTTTTATAGATGCCACCCGTAATGCCACCAAGTGGTGGAGTACCACAAGGTCCACCACCAATAATGTCTGGAGAAGTATGGATAGAAACTAAAGCGGGTGATGGAAAATCATATTATTATAATGCTCGAACACGTGAAACTACTTGGGATAAACCATTGGGACCTAATATTACTGTTATTTCCCAAGAACAGGTACATCAATGCGCACACACACACACACACACACACACACACACACACACACACACTATATATATATATATATATATATATATATATATATATGTTCAACTTTTTATATTTTAGGTTGAACATCTCGGAAATCCAAATGCTAATAACTACGCTAAACCTAATGAACATGAACACGTTCCTAATGATTCTGAAATGAAAAATATTGAAGACAAAACTCACAGTAAATAATAAATAATAAACTATTTAAAAAAATTAATTAAAACTATTTAATTTCATTTAAATATTATGTAAATAATTTGTAATTTAGTGAATGACCAAGGTCCTTTAATGCATCCTCCAAATGTTGGAGTGCCTCCAATAGGAGGAGTTCCTGGACAAATGATGCCTCCCATGATGGGCCCCCCTCCTGGCATGATGCCTCCCAACACTATGATGCCACCTCCAAATTTTCCACCGTTTGGTGGACCACCACCATTTGGTATGCCACCTCCAGGATTTCCACAAGCAGCTCCGTGGGGTATGATGCCTCCAGGATTTGTACCTCCACCTATGATGATGCCTGGAATGGAGCTTAACAGCAAAGTATGAGTATTAATAATATTTTAAAATTGATTGTTGGTTCTTCGGAATGTACAGGAAGTAACAAGTCAGGAGCTCATTGAGGGAAAATCAGATATCAAAAGTTGGCATCATTGATTGTAGGATAAGTCGTATCAAAGAGAATGAGTGGTCTTGAAGGTTAATTGGAGGATCGTTATTCGTTACAGTCACATGAGCATTTCACATTGAGCTTGTCAAGGTTCACTTAACTCACAGCCATCCACCTTCCTTCCGGAATTGTGTGATAAATATTAGCCCAGCTTCAACCTAGATTTTCTTATGTTCTTTCAACATTTTTGGTACCCAGTAGGTACAAAGATTGAGATAACCTAATTTTTCTGACACAATTTCATGGATAACATTTATAATGCTGATGAATTTTGGAAGTTAAGATACCTACCAAGTACAAAAACGAGTAACACCACAAATTTCACAATTATCAAAAGGAAGGCTGGAGGTGGAGGCAAATGAACTTGATGTGCGTATTATAAACGGCTTGTGTAAACGTCCAATTGACCTCATTCTCTTTGACCTGACTTGCTTTGTGAGCAGTGATACCAGCTTTTAATATCTGATTTCTGCTTGATGAGCTAGAGCGTTTCTTGACTGAATGCCTTTCTATATATTGAATTAAATATAATTTTTAATTTTGATTATAATTTAGATTGACCCAGTCATTTTAGCTAATGCTGCTGAATGGTCAGAACATCGTTCACCTGATGGACGTATGTATTATTATAGTATGAAAACTTCAGAATCTGTATGGGAAAAGCCAGAAGCTCTAAGAAATCTTGACTGTAAGATTAATGAAGATTAATTGTATTTTTATAATATATATTCGTGTATATATTTTAGTGGCAAGAGATGTTGCTGCTGCAAAATTAAGGAAGGAAGCTGAACAAAAAATGGAACAGAAGTCAGATCCTCAAAATGATATGGGCTTTCCTCCTAAATTAATGAATGGTTCTAATTCAGATAGTGGTTTATTTAAAAGGAAAGACGAAGAACTTCAAGAGTCTAACAAAAAAGCAAAACTGGATGAAAAACCGAAAGTAGTAGAAAAACTAAAAGTTCAAGATAAAACTAGGCCTGTATCTAGTACACCTGTTGAAGGAACTCCTTGGTTAGTTAATTTTTAACTATTTTAGGTTTTACCAGTAATTGTAATATTCAAATATTACAAATAATTTTTTACTTATAATAATGCTTCATTGAAATTTAATTTGTTAAATTTTATACATAGTATTATCTTCCTATGTGGCTTCATAAGGCTTTTTATAATTTTAAATAATTTACCTAGCTAACTAAATTGGTGAATTTGATAAAAAATAAATAGGTGTGTAGTATGGACTGGCGATGGTCGTGTGTTTTTCTTCAAACCTTCAACTAGAACTTCTGTATGGGAAAAACCTGACGATTTGAAAGGAAGATCTGATGTTGATAAAATGGTGTCAAATCCACCAGAAGTTGTCCAGGCTTTAAAAAATGCTGAAGGACAATCGCCTACTAAAAAAACAAAATCTGAAAATGGTAAATTTATTTAAAATAAAATATTAAACTTTCAACTATGCTAAATGTGATTATATTTTTTTTTTTTTAGATAAGAGTTCACAAGAAAGTTCAGTTAACGCCAAAAATGATGTAGAATCCAAGGTTAACTTAATGAAAGATTCAGCTATGGAAGCAGAATTGAGAGCAGCTAGAGAAAGAGCAGTTGTACCGCTAGAGACTCGAATAACACAATTTCGAGAAATGTTATCTGAGAAAGATGTATATCAATTTTTAAATTAATACTACTGAAAAAAAAGTGTTATAAATTGTAATATTATTATGCATGGTCATAGGTATCAGCATTTAGTACTTGGGAAAAGGAATTGCACAAAATCGTATTTGATCCTCGATATTTATTATTGACATCTAAAGAACGAAAACAAGTATTTGAAAAATATGTTAAAGAACGTGCTGATGAAGAGAGACAAGAAAAACGAAACAAAATGAAAATGCGACGTGAAGCTTTTAGACAATTAATGGAAGAAGCTAACCTTTCAACCAAGTAATTAAAATAAACCAATTTTTTACAATTAAATTTTTATATAACATTATTATGTTATTCTAGGACTTCCTATAATGAATTCAGCTCCAAAAATTCTAAGGATGAAAGGTATAAAAATATTGAGAAATCACGTGAAAGGGAAGGATTATTTAATGAATACATGGTAGAATTGAGGAAACATGAAAAGGAAGAAAAGGCTTCGCGTCGTGAACAGGTCAGTGATCAATCCTATTTTAGCTACAATAACTGTAATTCAATTATTGACTATATTAACTTATGTCTTTTGTGTTTGTAATTTTTAATGGATTTTGAAGTATACTAGCCAAAATTACATTTTTATAATATTCGTTTGAACCTCATTAAATTATAAATGTGTAGAAGAATAAAAATTGTTGATATACAAACACAAATTTTATAATTTAATTTAGTTAAATAAAAATTGTATTTTAATCAGTGTGATAAATTAATGAAGTTAAAATAGGTTATTTTAATACTAATTATTTTCAGATATTAATAAATTACAGGTGTTATGATCTGACAAAATATCATTATTAATGTTTAAATTTATATATATTATTATTATTATTATTATTATTATTATTATGGTTTACGACCATTGAAAGGTCAGTAAAAATTATTTATTTATTCATGATATTTTGTGAATGTCATAACTTTTAAAAATTATTATTATATAATATCAACATATATTTCAGGTTGTTTTTTATTAAAGCCCATTTTAAAAAATATATATATAATTATTTAAATTTGCTACTGTGAAAAAGTCAACAAACTTTTCTCTGTACATTTAAGGAAGAAAAGTCAATTTTAGTATATAATAATATTCCTTTTGTACCTTTTACTGTACTGTAATTTTCTTGGTATAAAATTATATTTTTAAAAATGGGTTTTTATATGTATTTATAAAGCATTTTATATTTAATAAATCTAATATAAATACAGTATTCTATTTTAAAATAGATAGTTCACTGGAATTTTAATATTGTAATCATAAACAAAGGTTTACATAATGAGATAAAATGTTTGCATATACTTATGAATGAAATTTGAATGTTGACGATGATTGATGGATTGTAAAGAAATAAAGCATGAATGTTTAGTATATATGTGTGTATTTGAATAAATCTTAAGTTTATTTGACTTTTCTACAATCATCACTACCAATAGTTGGATCATCTTGTAACATAATACCTTGAGGATGGATAGTTAAATGCAATCCTGGCGGCGCTTAACAAACCCAGTCAAACACAATTCAAACACCAGTATCGAGGTAATACCTTATAGATTTTTTTTACTTGGATACAAACGGATAATTCAAGTTTACTATACTATTTATCCTATATTACTTGCTATTAAGGAAATTTGGATATCTTGTTTTGATGATTTTTGAAATGGTACTTCAAGCAGAATAAGAAGAATGGACTGCAGAGGAATCAAAGTATCGTTAGCAATAAAAATAAAAAACCAAATTTTTTTAATATTAAAATTTATCTGTTTTTATCAACCAGATTGTAAAGTACTTGATTATTTTGTATCTGGTTTGTTTATTAATAATTGCTTCAGACATGTTTCACGTTAAGAAAAATAGTTTATTTTAAATATAGCAATAATTAGACATTCTTTTGTTGTGGTTGTAAAAAACTGAATTATGTACAAGAAAGATATACATAGGTATTTTCGTCTTAAGTTTTTTGGTTTGAATATTTTAGAACATTTGACAGTATGATTGACATTTATTTAAATGACTTCCAATTTAGTTTTATAGAAAATCATAAGATTTCCAAAATTTTATGAGGTATTACTTGCATCTTATTTATTGAAATAAATATACCTTCCAATAAAGTACAATTTTAGTAGATAATATACATTTAGGATTTTATTTACAGGTTTGTACTTTACATTTGTACTATGTAAGCATATTTCAGTTTTATTAAATGTAAATGATGTAACCTTCAATTTAGTTTCATATAGAAATAATTTAAACGTTTTATCAATATATATTTTCTAAGAATAAAGTATTTGATTATGTGGTTAATCAACATTTTACATTTTCTGTTTATTTGGCAAATAAATAATTTATGAATTTTCAGTTCTATCATCATTGATATTCTATTCAAAAAATAAAATTTATAAGTAAAAAAAATAATGGTTTTTGTGTACATATTATAGTATGTAATTGGTTGTATCATATCTCTTCTTGTGAGGACTATTTTAAATTAAATAATGCGTTCAACATAACACAAAATTAATTATTATTTTCAGGTTTATGTTTTATATTTTTCTTATATATATATATGTACATTTATTTATTATCTATGTAATGTCAAATTTTCAGTATTTTGAGTGTGAGAAATCAAAATTTTAATACATGTTATTCAGGTTTGAATTTACTAAATGTAAATTTAATATTTTTATTAATTTTAATTTGTAAGTATAATATTTTGATTTCTCATATTAATATTTGTATTTATCTGACAGTGATTTGTATTTTATTTATTTTTTGTAAAATACATGGTATAATTATGTTTTATTTCTATTCATATTCATATTCCGTTAAACATTTTTAATGTCTATTAACTATACTGCGTATACTATATGAATGAATACTTGTTATGTGACCTGGAATGTTTTGTCTTGATAAATTAAAATTCCAAAATAATTTGTAACAAATGTTATAATTTATACATTAATTTAATCCAAGTTTTCTGTCAATACATTTTATAGGCTCGAAAGCAGTTTATAGAATTATTAAAGGAGCACAGTGAAATTGATCGTCATACTCGTTGGCCTGAAATAAAAAAGAAATTAGATCATGACTCTAGATATAAAGCAGTTGACTCCAGTACGTTACGTGAAGATTACTTTATTGATTATATAAGAATTTTAAAGGATGAAAGGAAAAAGGAAAAAGAAAGAGAACATAAAGAAAAAGACAAACACAGTCACAAACGAGATAAACGTGACAAAGAAGAAAAAGAATCATCATCTACTAAAATTGATTCGAAAGTAAATATTAAACTCAACTAAAAACTATTTTTTATAATGTGTTAAATAATTTTATAGCAGGATGAAAAGTCACCTGAAAAACAAAAGGAAGAATTAAAAGATACCAAGGAATTAAAAGATTCCAAAGAAGCACGAATCGAAGCTAGCCTAAAGGAACGTGAAAAAGAAGTACAACGTACTTTAGCAGTACATTTGAAACATAGAGAAAATGAACGTGAACAACACAAACATGATGAAGCGGTTGTTCATTTTAATGCTCTTTTAGCAGATTTGGTTAGTCATTAATTATATTATTCATTATCTTTATGAAAACTATTTAAAAATGTAAATGTATATATATATATATATATATATTTTATTTTTTTATAAATACATTAGGTTAGAAGCAATGATATGTCTTGGAAAGAAGCTAAAAGACAGTTGAGAAAAGATAGTAGATACGAGTTATTAGATCCATTGGATTCTGAAGAAAAGGAGAAGTTATATAAGGTTCATGTAGAAGAGTTATCTAAGCGTAAAAAGGAAAAATTTAGGGAGATGTTGAATGAGATAAGTGACTTAAATTTGGATAGTTCTTGGAAAGAAATTAGAAAATCGATTAAAGAGGATGTTAGGTATATCAGATTTTCATCTAGTGATAGGGTAAGTAAACACTTAATTATATATATTATTTCAACTGATATTTCATTAACAACGTGGTATTTTTATTTTCAGAAATGTGAAAAAGAATTTAGAGAATATTTAAAAGATAGAATGGTTACTGCCAAAAACGAATTCAAGAATCTTCTTATGGTAAATAATATTAGATGCATGAACTAAATCACATTTCTTATTTAATGTCTGTCTGATTGCAGGAAACTAAATTGATCACTCATTTGTCCAATTCAAAACTGCAAGAAAACCCTGAAGCTTATCTGAAAGAAGTTGAAGATATATTAAGCAAAGACAAACGATATTTATTTTTGGATAGCATTTCCGATGAACGTTCAGAGCTAATAATTTCCTATATTGAAGAGTTGGAGAAACGTGGCCCTCCACCACCACCAACTGCTACAGAACCTAACCGACGACCACCATTGAAATAAATTTAATATTTAGTTATTTTTCCTTTTGGTAGTATCATTGAGAATTTTAAACGATAATTTCACTTTTTAATTTTTCAGACGCATCATTTCAAAACATGTTACTTTTTATTCAGTTGTTATTATTAATTTTTTATTGGGCACAAGTATCAGTAAGTAGCAAATTAAATGTAATAAATAAGATTCATTTTTAGTATTATACAGAATGGACTTGTAAAATAAAGTTTTCTTTTAATTCATACCGCTTTCTGGCATTTTAATTATTGTAACATTGAATAAAATTAATTTTTATTTAATTAATTTTTTTAAATAGGTATAAAAAATATATTTTAACTTAAAAAAAGAGCGAGGATTTTAAACTAGTTTAATAATTAAATGCATTGTTTGAAAAACTATTTGAAAATAGTAGTCTGATTACAGTTCATTCTGTATGTACATTCATAGATGTAATTTTGTAGTTTGAGGGAAAAAATTATAACTGTATTTTTTATGATTCTACATAAATATATAAATAACTTAATGAAACTAGAAATTGTTATTAATTTACATGAGTACCTATTTCCCTTTTTACTGTGTCAACAGTATACCAGAACAAAGGTAAATGCATTTCATTTGTAAAAATCGGGGTCCTCAGACGAATGCTTTATGAAATTGATCGAATGTAATGTAAAAGCCTAAGAATTATTGAGTTTTTTTTTTTTTGTTATCAATCTTTATTGATTGTGAATGCCTGATATTTTTTATCTATTGGATTTGATGGTCTATCACTACGAGTAGCACTACGAGCAGCACTACGAGTAGTTCACTTTTTGTCACTTTGTTACTTTTCCAGTTGAATCCTCGATTTTTGTTTTACTTTTTTCAACAAAATATAATTTTAAATTTACAATAGTAACATAAAAAAAATGTGCATATATTACAACAGAATAAAATTAAATATATTATGATATTACCTTTTCAAAACAAATATGTCCAATAGTTTTACTCGTCTACAGAGTGTGGTCATTCTGTTTTTTCTGTTATCATTATTTTACCAACATCACCTTATACCATGGATTAAGACAGTTGGGGCAAGAAAAGTTTCACCCTCCATTTCATAACGTTAAAAGTAATTCGCGTGCAGCCAAAACGCGATTTTGACGATTTTTTAGAGTTTTCAAGTATCTTGAACGTTATGAAACCGAGAATGAAATTTTTCTTGTCCCAGTTGTGACTGAGGACGTAACGTGGATGTGTCTCTATATTACTAAGTCAAAAAGGTCAAGGACAACGATTCGCAAATGACGAGGAAGTCCAGGAAAGTGTCCGGAGGTGGAGTGGAAGGTATACAAAAGCTAGTCCGCAGGCTTCAAAAATGTATTGATCTCATCGACGATTATGTAGAGGAATAATGACGTGTTTTGACACATGTCTTGTAAATTTCATTTAAATACATATGCATTTTTCTATTTTTTGCACGTGTTATAACCTTAATTTCTAGTTTCTGGACGTCCCTCATAAATTTACCAATGGTTAATTTTTTTCTTTAAAAACCGAATAA
Organism: Slavum lentiscoides; assembly: GCA_032441835.1. Classification (NCBI taxonomy): domain Eukaryota; kingdom Metazoa; phylum Arthropoda; class Insecta; order Hemiptera; family Aphididae; genus Slavum; species Slavum lentiscoides. Next base: position 18,942,544 of record CM063708.1, read on the forward strand.
TTCAAAGCGTATCATATTGTATTTTTGTGATTTTGTTTTTGTTCGTTTAAATTGTGTTGTACTACACAATCATTGAATTGTTAAGAGTTCTTTATTAAATGTAAAAACATTCAATATATAACAGATTCGTTTTATTATTTATTCCCATCACTATATATGTACTTATTTATTAGATATGTTAACAAGACCTAAGTGCAGGGGTACGCTAAAGGCCAAAGAGCGAGTGAAGCGAGTTTTACGCGTGCGAATAAATGCAGTGTTCCAATAATAACCACTATAAAGCGGTATATTGTATGAGATTTTTAGGCGGTAGTCTCTCGATGGCTAAAAAATTAGAAAAATAACTATAGTGGTGCGAGGGTGTGAAGACAAAAAAAAAGAAATACAAACATCTCATATTCATTTGTTATATTTTATAACGTTATGTACAGTAGAAAAACAAGAATTTTCCCTGTAATTTTAAAACGTATAATTTTATTTTTGGTATAATTTATAATAATTTCCAGAATTAAACACAATAAACGATAGCGAATTTTTAATAATTATATATTAAAATGTCTCCATTTATTCCCGTTTCTCTGGACCGTTTGTATACGAGCAATTTTCAGCACGTTCCGATAATGTCTGCGGGGTTCGGTCCTCGTGGCTTCGTACGACTGTCCGCTCGAATTTCCGTAGCTAAAAACACATAATATTATATAATTGATCATCGGGTTACAGTGTTTATTTACACGCGAGTATTGTTAACGCGTAGTGGTGTGAAATTGATTATGAAAACCGAATATAGTTTTAATATATTAACAGAAAAATGCTGTCGCACGATACAAAAAAAATAACGAATAAATTACGTTGCGGGTCCTCTTTGTCGAATGGACAATATACTCTCGTACACACAGGGCCCGTCGCATTATTCACACTCTTCAGGATCTGCAGGTGTCCCATGTGGCCAAGTCAAGTCCGGTATCCGGAGACAGATTTTTTCTATTTTTAAGGATGCGTGAACCAAAAAAGTTTGCTGGGAACCGCTGGTCTAGAACAGTGTCATTTTCGGCTCTCGGATCCAGCACGGAGACACCCGCACCGGATCCGGCCCGAACTAGTGTGAATACGAATTGTATTGAAAATTCAAATTACGAAAAATTATCAATATACATATTTTAAACCGTTTAAATAACAATCGAAATACGCGTATATCATAAAAATTTAATGAAAACTCTATTTTAATTAATTATAGGTAGGTACCTAATTTTATTAGTTCCTTTATGATAATATAATAACTTTCGCGGAATTGTGGGAAATAATAATATTTGTCGTATGGAAAATTAATAAATAACGCTTGGAAGTTTTTTTGAATACCTACTTTGGGCGTTATAATAATACAATATATACCTACATCATAATTCATAACATGTTTGTGTCTCGGGAATTTTGAAGAGAATAGGAGGCAGTCGTTTAAATATAGAAAACTTATAAGCAAAAAACGTACTGTCGTTTAGATTTTAAAATCGAATATTGGAAGTGGGTAATTTCTTTTTGTCTCGCAACACACGCGAAACATATAGTGTAGGTGAAAAAGCGTTTCTGTGCTCCCAAAGTACGAGCGATTGATTCGATTGGTGGGCGGATAAGAAATTTGAAAACAGATTTGACTTCTTCGTGAAGTCTACTTGAGATCGACTCTACCAGTTTTCTAATTCCCCCGTAAATCCTTCCAAAATTAATCGAACACATTTAAAATAAAAGAGTTGGAAAATTGTTCTATGTAGATAATTTCAGGATGAATTCAAATCAGTTTTCGAAATCCTTATAGCATTATCACTATATATATACGTAAGTCGATCGGAACGCGTTAGAAATATAGAAAACGTCTATTTTACAGTGTTTCGCGTGTGCAAATACCCGCTTTCCAATCCCTTTAACATATTTTATGTTAATATTTTAGTCGATTATTATATATATATAAAATTCTGACGGAAATTTTGGTACTAGATACCTGTATTTCGATTTAAAAAACGTAAAGGTGTTTTGATTTTATTGTATTTACTTTTCATCGGTCGGAGCGTATTTTTCTTATTGAAAATTGTTATTTAACGATTCGCTTTTAAACGTTTAGAAATGTATACAAATTTCGTCATCGTAAAAAAATTGCAAATTTTTTATTGTTACCTAACTGAAATTTGATATTGCATACATTTTTTGTCGTTAGAACAATGGAATTTGTATACGGTTTTTAACAATTTTAAAGCGTTACAATATGTTTTTAATTTCTTACGCGTAATATGAATTTACATTTCTTTAAATGGGAATTTCTATTTTTGACGCTGGATTCGGGATAGTTATTTTTTTTTTTAAATCAATTTTAATGCATAAACCAGAGGCGGCTTGTTGTTTTTGGAGTGGATTATAGGTATAAACCATCGAATATTATGTATAAATATATAAATAAATATTATATATATTGTATAAAAATATATATTTTACAACAAAGTACCTATATTATAATATTATATTTAATAAATTATTGATTAGGTCGTAAATTAAGTAATTTAAAACCAATATTAAATATACAAAAGTACAACTTAGTACATATTGTAATGTAAAATAAATAGTTGTATTTATAAGATGATGATATTTAACCAGAAAAAAACATGATAAATAATATATATTAGTTTGTACGATACATATTAAAGATTAAATACATTATATACATAACATTCATTTTAGATTGGTTTATATTATATATAGGTATCTACATTTTTTTTTTCCATGACTAAAATAACAAGCAGACCATAGGCGCAATTCGGATTAAATTTATAGGGGTGCTAGATTTCAAAAGAAGTAAAAATTCGATGACGCAATTAAAAATTTGGGGGTGCTAATAGCACTCCTAAGCACACCCAAAAATGCGCCTGTGAAACAGACACAACATAATTTTAAATTTATGGAAAACTCTTAATACCTAGTCTAACACTGCATTTTATAGGCAAATTTCGGTTGAATAAATAAAAATTTGGTATACGAGTTAATTTATAAATGAATAATTTAAATAAATTTTGAACATATTAACGTTTAAACAAAGTTATAAAGTAAATCGAGCGAAGCGAAAAAAACTGTTTTGGGCTATAGGTGGATGGTTTTATTTAACCTGCCCCGGTAAGAAGTAAATGTTCAAACCGCCTCTAGCATAAACCATTGGTTCGAAGTTAAAAATTGACCAAAATACAACAGTAACAGTATAAAATTTAAGAAAATCGATTTTTTTTTTAAATTTGAAATTGCTTTAACTTGGTCAATTTATTGTTTACAAATACAATTGATAAGTCAAAAGTATTTTAAAAAATTTGTTTATCCAAATCTCATGTCAACAAATTTCAAATGTAAAAAAACTGATTTCTCAAGAAATTAAAAATTAATCACCTTGTAATACGTGAAATTTAGTCAATTTTTAGCATTAGGTTTAGATAAACAAAAAAAGAAAAAATTTACCAATTTATATTAATTTCAACTAATAAAAACAAATTGATTTTCTTAAATTTGAAACTGTCGTAATTTAGGCAATTTTTAACTTAGAACTATAGTTAGTTGCATCAAAATTGTTTTAAAAAAAATTATCTATCCGAATCCAGTGTCAAAAATAGAATTTCTCATTTTAATATATATAAATATATTGTAATGTTATAATAATGAAAATTTGCGTAGCTCATTCCCCTCCCATTAAATCGGCAATTGAATATTTTATTATACCTACATCGTACAACAGACAGAAAAAAAGAAAATATTTAATAAGAAAAACCAGACGAATCCTGTTACCACCTACACGTGTTGCGGGAGAATCAACGATTATTAGATATTAATTTATTAATGCAAGTGTTACGTATATCTCGTCGACATTGGTGTAAAATTGTTTTTTTTTTACCATCCGCTTCGTATTCTTATTTATATCTACAGCCGTGTTTCAAAACAGACGCCATTATAGTAATATTCGTAGTTCAAACTATAACAAAATAATATACCGTTTTAATTATAATGTAAAATGATTTTGATTTACTAACTTGTTTATAACATTTAGGTATTTACTTTTTATTCCAGTTTCCAGTCCGGTAGTTTATTCCTTGAATAGCTGTAGTAATTCTGTTGTCAATGTACCCCTATTTTGTTTTGCAACCAGTTCCTCATCGGTGCTTGTGTGTGTCAATCACAACACAGGAAATGACGCGTCACTGTCATCATGTTCGTTTGGTTCTAAGAACGTCGACTGTTGGTGCTATTGACAACAGTCGCATTCCGATTGCCTAGGTCGTCGGTTATCCTGGCGTTGTTCTACAATTCTGTCGGCATAACTGCAGTTTTGCTGTTCTGCGAGGCATTGTTCGCAAACAGGTGACTGTCGTTCGGGTGTCTCCTTTTTGTTCTGTAGCCGTACTTGATACTCTTTGGTTTTCAACCGTTTTTGATTTTTTGCTATAATCGCTCGCTTGCCATCCTCGATCCTTTGTAACAAGTGTTCCATTTGTGAGTCCGTCAAGCATAAATCTTCGTACGACGCGTCATTCTGTTCATTTGGCTCCGGGAAGGTCGACTGTTGGTGCTCTCGAAAACAACAGTCGCATTCCGATTGCCTAGATCGTCGGTTTTCCTGGCCTTGCTTCGAAACTCTGTTGGTCGGTTCGGTGTTTTTCGGTCTCGCCGACATTTTCGTCGTAAATTTGCGGGGTCCTTTTTCCTTAGTTTTACTTGTACGGGACGTATTAACTCCGTTCTCATAGGCACAGTTCACATTCTCACGAGCTCTGTTTACGTTCGCTTTATTCTCAAGGATCCTGCTCGCATAAACGGATTTCTGGCCTGCGTCATTCTTGTTGACTCTATTCCCGTCAGGCCGCTCGCGTTTAGCGGACTCGTCAGCACAACAGTTTCGCTGCTCTGCGAGGCATTGGCCATTATTAATACTCGCAGCCGAGGATCTCGGCGGCTGACGTTCCGGTTCGCGCTTCTGCGGTTCCCTTTTCCGTTGTTCCTCACACCAACACGGCTTCGACGGCACTGGTACACACTGCTCGCAAGCACTTGACTGTTGTTCAGGTGTCTCATTACTATTCTTTAGCCATATCTGATCCTTTTCGGTTTCCAACCGGTTTTTAATTCCCGCTATAATCGCTCGTTCGCCATCCTTCAACCACTGTAATATTTGTTCTCTTTGCGCGGTTGTCAGCAATAACATTCCATTTGACACGTCGTTGTAATCTTGTTTATTTGATTCCAAAACGGTCGACTGTTGATGCTCTCGACTACTACCGTCGCATTTCGATTGCCTAGGTCGTCGGTTTTCCTGGCCTCGTTCCAGAATTTTGTCGGGCAGATCCATGTACTTCGGTTTCGACTGCGTTTTCGACGGATATTTATAGGAAATATTCTCGATAGTTCTACTCGTAGTGGATGTATTATTATCCTTATCTGCGTCGTACTTGTTGACTCTATTACCGTTTGGCCGGTCGCGTTTGACGGATTTGTCGGCACAACTGTTTTGCTGCTCTGCGAGGCAATGGCAAATATTAATACTTGCAGCCGAAGACCTCGGCGGCTGACTTTCCAGTTCGCGCTTCTGCGGTTCCCTTTTCCGTTGTTCATCACACCAGCAACACGGCTTCGACGGCACTGGTACACACTGTTCGCAATCACTTGACTGTCGTTCAGGTGTCTCATTACTGTTCTTCAGCCGTATCTGATTCTTTTCGGTTTCCAACCGTTTTTTAATTCCTGCTATAATCGCTCGTTCGCCATCCTTCAACCACTGTAATGTTTGTTCCCTTTGCGCGGTTGTCAGCAATAACATTCCATCTGACGCGTCGTTGTGATCTTGTTTATTTGATTTCGAAAGGGTTGGCTGTTGGTGCTCTCGACCACTACCGTCGCGTTCCAGTTGCTTAGGTCGTCGGTTTTCTTGGCCTCGTTCTAAAATTCTGTCGGGCGAATCTATGCAATTTGGTCTTATCGGTATTTTCATCAGAGGTTTGCAGGAATTATTTTCATTAGGTCTACTAGTAAGGGACGTATTGACTTTAGTCTCGCAGACACGATTCACTTTACGCTGATCCGGCATATTCACATCTCTATTCTTACAGACTCTGGTCGCATAAACTGTATTCTCGTCTGCGTCGTCCTTGCGGACTGTATTCTCTTTGGGCCGGTCGCGTTCTGTTTCACACATTTCACAAACAGGTGACTGTCGTTCATATGTCTCATTTCTGTTCTGCAAGCGTGTCTGCAGTTCCATTACGCTTTTCAACCGTCTTTGTTTTCCCTCTTCAAGCGTTCGCTGGCCTTCCTTGATCCACTCTAATATTTGTGCCCTTTTCGAATCTGTCAGATGCAACTTTCTGGCTGACTCGTCGTCGTGATCCTGTTCATTTGTATTCGAAACGGTCGACTGTCGACCCTCTAATTCACGAACTTCGTGTTCTGGACACCGGTTTTTCTGGCCTTCCTCTGGAATTCTATCGATTGAAACCGTCACGCACTTCAGTCTCGTCGGAGGTTCACACGATTTATTGGCTCTGTTTTCGTTTGTTTTATTTTCACAGACCTTGGTTGCACAAACTTTATTCGTGTCTACGTCTTTCTTGAAGACTCTATTCTCGTTGGACCTGTCGCTTTTGGCGGATTCTTCGGCAATCGCCGTCAACGATTCCCTTTGTCGCTGTTCACCAGGCTGGCAACTCGACCGCGACGGCACTGGTGCACACTGTTCGCGAACAAGTCTTTGAGGTATTTCACTTCTGTGCTGAAGGCGTATCTCTTCCTCTTCGATTTTCAACGGTCGTTGATTTCTCGCCATAATCGTTTGGTGTTGACATTCGACCCTATTTAATATTTGTACCATTTGTACGTCTGTCATGTACAAATGTCCGTCCATGGATCTAGGATCCATGTATCAATCAAGGATATAATTTTGTAATTTATTAAATTTTAACGTATATCGTTATGATTTTATAAAAACTAAATGTATATACAAAACGTTATATTATTTAATTTCAATTTTTGTCTATTGATTTATCTCCTAGCAACATAATTAAACAATAATACAGCTGAATGGCCAACACTATAATTTGAATATACTGCACTATTAGAAAACTATACAAACTTATAAAATTCTTCAACGGAGTACGGATTTTGAAGTGATAATAAGCAATGGAGAACTCATTTCATATCAAGCAATAATAATAAGCTCTAGAAATCCTTTAAGAAAGCTTAAAACCATGTAAAAACGAGTATTTCTAAGTCATTATTATTACTTCTCAGTAATTACTTAAATACTTAGGTATTTTAAACTCAAAAACTCATTTATATATGTTTCTTTTCTTTTTACCTCGATTTTATTCTTTATAATTAATGTAATGAATAATCATAATGTAATAATGTATAATGTATTATAAATAATAATGTAAATAATAAATTATAATGTATTAGGTATATGAACTGTTTTATGGGTCAAATATTATAATACCTAATTAATATTTACTGAAATTATTATATAAAACGAAAATTTTTTTTCTGCTATCTGTAGATGATATTAAAGTATTTAATTTTAAACTTAAATTGAAACAGCGGTAGGAAATATTATATAATTATAGAAACGTTATTACTATCCGATTGATATGGCAAAATAACATCAACAGCTTCGAACAAAATTCCATGAAATTAGGTAATCGTTTCAGCAACTCATAATGAACCTACTGATGTTTAGGTAAGTACCATTTATTATTTTGATATTTTTAATTTAAAAATCGAAGCTTTGTATATCCGTCATTTTGATCCGTTTGACATATTATTTCTAAATGCATCGAAATAATATAGGTACGACTTGTAAAAACTAAAAAGACAATATATTATTTAGACACTTTTCAGGACCACACGTATAATTTAATCATTTTTCTATAACGACGGAAGACGAATCTTTGAAAAATATATCAAAAAATTATAATTTCACTATAGATCATTGTCGACGAAAAGTCTTTTTAATATTATTATATTAAATATTTGACGCCCCATACATTGTTCAAAAGGTCATTATTTTATATTTGTATTGTATTATAATCGCCGCATTAAAAATTTTAACAGGAAAACATAAAATCCCGTCTTACTAATTACATACGCTAAAAAACCAGAAAAAGCGGATATACCTACTTATTATCTACTTATGGCTTTTTTTCTCGCTCATCCAAATAATAGCTAGGAGTCCTAAACAGACTGTGGACACGAACTTTTTTGAATTAATAAAAAAAAAGACAATGAAAACCTTTTTGGGCTCTTGAACATTTTAGAATTCGGTACCTTTCCTGTACGGAAAACGGCAGTATTATAGAATAATATAAAAAAAAATTGAATTTAGCAGCTTTTTTTATTTTAATAAATAACACGTGTTTTATACGCGTGTTATAATATATGCAAATTTACACTAGCAGGATTTCCACGAGATGGTTTTATCATGGTACTCTCTGTGTTTATAAAAAAAACACCGGTTTTGATGAATTTTATTTTTTTCTATAACAATTTGGTTCGATTTAAACATTAAAACGATTATAATTTGTTATTTTGATATTATTGCCACAAGCTCAACACTTCAATATCTACAACACGCTGCGTTGTCGCTAATATCACAGATTAGATGAATTCATCTAATCTGTGCTAATATTATACGGCAAATCGCGTGCTTCGTATTTATTATTACCAGCTATTTATAAAAAAAAAAAAAAATACTTTTTGATACATTTTAACGGGTATAGAAACACTGATCAGGATGATGAATATTTTAAGATGCGTAGGAACATATAATGGTGAAAGGATAAATATTCAAGATATTCTTTACCCACACTCACAAAACAAAAAAATTGTTGTGTTTGATTCGCTACGCATTTGAGACGAAGGTGGTTTTTTTTTTTGTCTGACCCTCCCCATGAAAAAATCCTGGTTGAGCCACGATCGCCCATAGCTTTCGCCTACCTACCCTGAGATCGCCAATACGAAGAAAAATTGAAAAATAATTTTGGAAGATATTACGAAACAAATAAAACGAGGTTCGTTTTATTATAGCGTCTCAAAAATTATTTAGAAAAAAAATAAAAAAAATAGGTAAGCACCTAAAGAATTTATAAACCGCCTCACGTGACGCGTGCGTTCCGTCATTCTGATAACAGATGAATAATTGATAACAGTTATGAAATTTGAATAAACGCCAGTCCGTGTGTCCGCCGAGTTTTTTGAACGGTCCCCGGCGGAGTTTGTGATTGTCCAGACGTACCGAATTAACGGAAAGTATGAATTGAATTTCGTTTGGTCTGCGAACTACAACAACAGACAGAAAATATGGAGCAAGCGCAACAGATTTTGAAAGAACTCGAAGCCGCCGCCGGTGTGATGCTCGTAAGTGGCGTTTCAAATTTTTGCGCGCGTACCGTGTAGAGAGAGAAAAGAAACGATTATGGTTTGTGTTTTACTTTTGTTTGTTCGCAGGCGTCGCCTTCACTCGTGTCCAACGCCCAGCGTAGTGCCGCCGAAGCTGTGTTCATGGATTTCCGCAAAACCAACACGCCGTATTCGACGTGTCGATACATTCTCGGTAAAGTCATTATTGGTTTTATTGGAAAAAGAATAAAACGTTTTACCTTGCATTTTCAGTCTTGTATTCAACACGGTCGGAACGAAATAAAAATGATTCCAGTGTCTGTAGAGAATATAATTTCGTTTCTTTCGTCGTTTGTCTACGTAAAACGGTCGTAAATATTTCATATTACGGGGAAATGCGTTTGATCTGAACTCAAGAATTCAGAATATAAGATATTGTAATGGTTTAGATTTAGTGCGCGACATTATTGTTATTATAACGCTATACAATATCGACTCGTGCCGGGATCTTTGTAAGAACTCATTGTCACGCATGTTTTTCGTGTTCCGCCGCTGTTTTAAATACGTTTTCCAAATAAATGCGATAATTAACGAAGAAAAATATCTCACGATTAATTTTATGGACAATTTTATAACCGCGGTTGTTATCGTAAATGAAGAAATACGTGCGTGTACATAAAACTGTAGTTGTTGACGGAGTTCAGTCATGTTTGTACTTAACGAAGACGAGTGCCGTGGATGTTGAATAGTGGTTGAAAAGATATTCGCACTTTGTTTATTATTATTTTTCATAAATTATTTATTTAAATATTAGTTTATATATTTTATTTTTACAAAACGTTGCGTAATCAATAGATTTTTAACCGAATGACAAGTTATTCCCTGTTGTTACGAGAATGGTCTGGCATTGGTTATAAAACGGTTTCAGCAACTCGAGAATTGATTTTCAAGTATGCAAATAACTTTTTCAACCGCACAAAATGCGCTCAACTTAAAGAGTAAACTCCGATTTTATGACATGTATTATAATATATATATTATATACATTTGTGGTTTTAAGTCGTGCACAATCTATGATGTGACTGCCGTTTTTACTATCTTCGATCTTATACAGTATTTAATGAAGATGCTGGGCACTACTATAGTGGGTATCTGATAAATTGGTAATCATATTGTAGTATGAAAGAAATTGGTTTTTCGTTTTTAATCTTTCGACTGTCAACTATTCTTTAAATTTTTTTTAATCGCATTATTGGCGTTAATGTGTAAGCAATAGACAAACAGTTTATGGTGTCAGCGTTTAAGTTCAGGGTAATTATAAAATGCATTGGATAAAATATGTGAAAATATATAGCCATACGATTATACGGTTATACGGTATTGGTGGTGCTAACAGAAATCAAAATATATGTTCACACATTTTAAATTTTAACTATGTTAGGTCATATATGTCATATGCTTTAACCAGCGTATATTTTGACTTTTGATATTCAAATATAAAACCTTTATTTTACGAATGAATATTTTGTTTGTGTGTAGATTGCTGTAAAGTAGATTTTGTTTTATTTGAAACTGCGGGCACATTAAGAGATGCACTCATTCGAGATTGGATTTTGCTGTCTCAGGACCAGAAGAATGAACTCAGACAATATTTATTTCAGTTCATTATGCGCGATGGCAATATCGCTCCATTTGTTCGAGAACGAATATTACAAGTAATTTACATACTTATGTAGTATGTGTTATGTTAGGAATAATTAAAATTTTAAAAACTTGTTATTTTTATTAATTTCATTACTATTACCTATTACTAGAATTTTGTTTACACACATATTTTGTAATTTGTAATATATTAAGACTTGAAATCTGAATAAAAATTAATTACATTTTCAATATTAATAGTGAATCTCAGTATGGTAATTGGAAGCTGGTATTGTTTGTCTGTTTGTGGTACTGACGTACCAATCGATGTAGTGATGAGATAAAGATTCTGAAAACAGATTTGAATTCATCACAAATTTTACTATAGTTTAACTTTCACTTCTTTCATTTTTTCATCTTGAGACCTTCGAAAATTGAGTATTAGCCATTTTTTAAAATTTAATTTGTTCAATTTAATTATAATATATGAAAAAAAGTAAAATTAGAAATATTAGAAAGTTTATTTCAAGTAGACTTCACAACAAATTCAAATTTTTTATCGCACACTTAGATCAGTCGTTACGTTCGAAATAGGAAATGTCTAGTTTACTATGTATCGTGTGTGCGAGACCAAAAGAGAAACTACTCGTTTTCAATCTTCTTAACAAATAAAGTTAATCGAGTTCAGATAAAATTTCTTTTGAAATGTAATGATTGATAATAATATCATTTCTTTTTTTTAGTAGAATTATCATAATTATGGTTGTTTGATGTTTAACTGTTCTGAATTCAGTAAAACAGATTTTACTATATTAGATATTAGTATGTCTAAATGTCTATATTTATATTATGTTTAATAGGTAATTGCAATTATGATTAAAAGAGGAGGTGTTGAAGATGGCGGTCAAGAAAGAAGTAATATTTTAGATGAAGTGGAAAAGTTAATTTTCAATGGTGATCTTAAAAAGGTATAATTTAATTTACGACACATTAATAGTCTGCAGTCTTTTAAAAAAATGAATTAATATATAATATTGTAATAGGAATTAAAAAATAACTACATTTGAGTATTTAATAAAATATTTTAACAATATTATATATCCCATGAACATAAATATTAAATGTACTTTTTCATGTAAATACTAATTTTCATTTTCGTTGCAGCAAGTCTTAGGATGCTCTATAATTTTGGCACTAATGCAAGAATATTCAACAACTGTTAAATCTACTGATGTGGGCTTACCTTGGGAATCTCATTTTTCCGCAAAAAGAGAATTTGAGGTAATATAACCATATCTGTATTGATATCTATATCAAATAATTGATTATTTATTTTAATAATTGTTCTAATATATTTTTAATTTGGTTCATTCATATTTCTGTTTAGGCTAGAGATTTAAGACGTATTTTTGTATTCTGTACACGTGCTTTAAATGAAATACAAACGCTTCCTCAACCATTATCGGCTGATGTATTGATTGTTCTTAAGCATTTGTTGAATATATGCGAATCGGTTTTAGTATGGGGATTTATAACTACAAATAATATCCTTTTATTGATAATATGATATAATATTGGGTTATATCATGTATTTTGGATGGAGTAAAAATTCATTATTTTCAGTTCTAAATTAAGAAAAATAAAATCAATATTTTATTATTTAAATAGCAATTGTTTTAAAATAATAATTATTAATTTTTTTTTCTTGCTTAAAAATTAATTTACTATGTTTTTCAATAATTGAACAACACAGTTTTAAATTAAATAGTATTCTTATATATTTGATAATTTTTCTGTAAAACAGTTGCTGATTTGCCGCTAAAAAAATGCATGGCAAATTCTGTAAATAATTTAAATAGGTTTTTAGTGGTCTTTGAACATCATTTTATTTCAATCTCTAAAAGCATAATATAATGTTTCTTAACTAAAAAATACTGCCCAAATATTTGATTGGAATGTTTGAGGGAATATATAATTCTGAAAACTGCCCTATTTTGAAGCTTGGATCAGAATGGAAAGAGATCATAACAAATCCCAGCACCGTTGATTTATATTTCCATGTAATTTGCATATTTTTCAATTTTTTATTTATACTATAGAATACATATTTATTTATATTTTAATATTGTTAGATTTATTGGATAGTGAGAGATAATCCTCAATTTTCACATCATTGTTTGAACTGCCTTGTACAACTATCTTCAATCAGTGGTAATATATGGACTGAAACGAATGAACGAATGAAATATACAAAAAATTACTTGGACAATTTTATAAAATTAGTATCTACGTAAGTTAATGTCTGTTAGATTTTATTTATTTTTTGTATTAATCAGATGCATAAATGTATTTCAGCATTAAAATTTTGGATCGAGAATCAATTGGGATTTCTACTATTATAAAGAAAATAATTAATGGAGTTTCGTCTTCAAGTTTTTGTCAATTTCCTCCAGATCTTGTAAAAAGTTTTTTGGAGAATACTACTCTTCTTACTTGTCAGTTTATCGAGGGTGCTGCTACTGAAGAAAATGTAAGTTTTAATTATACATAGGAAAAAATTATTTTATTTAAAATTTTATTTTATACAGTTGTGTCAAGATGATCAAATGTTTCTGGAAGCGTTCAATATTATTTTACGTCCATGGGTATCTATAATTGGGAATAGTAATCAATCTTTTCCAGAAGAATTATGTAAAAGTGCATCCATGCAAATTTTGAATACTTACTTAAAATGCCATATATCACCACCGAATGGTACAAAAAACTTAGATAACTCCGAGGTTAATGAAAATGGAGAAGATGATCGGGTTGCTAACAAAGAACAACTTCAGTACATAGGAATATTTGGTAGATTAGTAAGTATAATAAGTGTATAAAGTTAATTAGATCAAGTATCAAACAAACTTACTTTACTGCGTCCACCGAGAGAATGCAATTGGGCGGCGACCAAAACTCGTCTATTGCTGCGCATACCACTATTCCAGCCCGTGTGCCTTGTCACGCCTCACCACTAATCGCGCGTGTTGATGGTATAACAGCGGAGCTTATTCATTTCCACGCGTGAGCAAGTTGTCTCTTGATAGACGCAGTATAGTTCTTTTAATTTTTTTCTAAAAATATATAATATTTTGCACTAAATGTAATAGTAATATTAATAAAAAAAAAAAATGGAAATTTGGTTTGATGTAAATATAGCTAATATAAATGAAAAATTAATTTAAATAAAGTAACATATTATCGTATATTAAACTGTGTACACAATGCCAACAATAATTTCATTTTATATGTATTTATTTTAAGACTTTATAAATTTAATTTTTATAATAAAAATTATGTATTCATACATTTTTGGACATCTCTATTTCTGAAATTGGAGTGGTGGGAAATTGTAATTTGCTTAAATTTTAGATTATGAGCAAATCTGTTAAAAAAGCAAATAAAATACTTAAATAGGTCTACTTGAATTGGGTTAAAAATATTTTAGCTCAGCAATTTTTGTATATAAATTACTTTGAATACATCTTACATTTTGTTATTGTGTCACATAGGTAAATGTATTTATTGATGTAATGTAATTGTAAATTTCAATATATTTATTTGTTTTTTAATGTTTATATTTTAGATTCCAGAACACAGTTTACCTCTATTAGTAACTGTAATTGAGAATAGGATTAAAGATATACGAGTGATAATTGAACAAATACATAGTGACAGAAGTTGTCAATGGTCAGAGTCTTTTCAACAAAAATTTGATGCTATTCATGAAGACATTCATTGGATGTTTCTTATAGCTGGTATTAATTTGCGTTAGTAAAATGTTTTTCAATTACATAATTTATTAAATTAATTTAATTTCAGGACACGTACTTACAGTGGATAGTGATGGCGAACCTAGTATGATTCCTTCGGAAATCATGCATTATAGTATTAAGCAGAGTAAAAAAGTCAATATTGATCTGACTTTGAAATTTCTTACTAACCAAATGTTAGTTATAGATGTACCTGGTTCAGATGAAGCCGTAGATGATGTTGTCAAGTAAGTTAATTAATTAAATTCAATTTAATCCACTTTTATTTAAAAAATTTGTTGTGGGTATAGATTGGTATCTGCTGCATTTCATTTATGTGAATTAGAAAAGAAGTTAATAGAAGCTAAAATGGAAAATCTTTGTAGCCCATTATTGAGTGGTACTATAGTGTGGTTTTTACATGAGTTTTCTCAAGCGTACTTGATGCCAAATGAGTCATACTACAATGAAGTAAGTCTTGTATATTTTATATAGTAATTTAAAATAAAAAAATCATATATTTATAATTAAATGTTATTTTTAGCTTAGTATGCCATTATTGCAAGCATTTGGGCAACACACTGAAGCTGCTAATTGGGTTTTAAATTACTTGCTTAATAAAGTTGAATATAACATTAGATGTCCACTATATAATGATGTAAGTCTTATTGAAGATACAGTTGGATTATTAATGTCTTTAGTAGACATTAGGCACAAGTATGTTTCATAATAATTTGTATTTGCTTTTGTATATATATATATATTTTTTTTTTGCTAACAATTATAAAACTAGTTGTTAAGGGGCCTGCGTGCGACCTGTATTTTAGTTAAAATACATATGGTTCTGGAAACACACATTGTAAAGTGATCCAGTTTTGATTATTATTTTTTATTTTTTTGTTGGTAAGAGGAAAACATATTGTTGGGCATATCGGACTTCGATTTTCAAAATTTTCTTTCTAAAATTTATAATAAGAGTGTGAATATGAACAATTTTCATAATATTTTTATCAGATTTTTTTTGGCGTGTTAGCAGAGATCATATAAAAAAAAATAGAAACATCAGTTTAAAAAATGTTTGTAAAAAATTTGTTGATAATACTTATTTTATGTTAAACATTGAAATTGTTGTAATTCGTGTAGTTAAGCTTAGAAATAAAGAAACATTAAATGTGATTTAAAAAATATATTTATATTTTAATTTAGAGCTGATATTGTTATCAATTGTGAAGGGTTCTGGAAACTGTTTCAATTACAAGATAGTATCAGTAGTGATCAGTTGGTTCCAGAAGTAAAACAGGGATTGTTCAAAGCATTTTCTTTAGCCGCAGATGCGTTTATTGGAAGGGATAAGCAAAATGAGTATTGGATGCGTGTGAGTGATATTTATTTGTTATTGTTAAACTAAAGTATCAAGTATTTGAATTATAAATTGAAATAATTACGATTAAAATTATGATATTAAATTTATGAATTAAAATTTTTTTTCTACTTAGGTGATTACTCCAACATTGGATAAATTTAGGAAAATAATAAACAACGAACATTTTCGAAAAATGTATAATGACGATGTGGTAAGATTTGAAATAAAGGATATACTCCATAAATGTATTGGTCTGGCCAGCGGAGCAGTTATAAATACCACGCCAACAATTTTTTCTGTCTTACATCCAACGTTAAACGATTTTTCAGCTTTGATTGGATTATACCATAATTATCAAATTATCGTTCACTTAATTATTCAACTTTTTGTTGAATTTTCCAAGAAAATGCTGTGTTTCCTCGGAATGGTAGGGGGATAAATCTATTTTCATTATTATTATTGTTTACACAATATATCCAATAATACTGAGTTCGAATTTTATTAAAAAATTTAGTTAAAAAAATTATGCTTACATTTTACAGGAAGAAACCAATAAGTTTTACATGTCTTGTTATCAGTTGGTCGATATGTACGCTCGATATAATATTAATCGTATTTCTTTGGATGTTGATGCTGAAGATCAATGTTATCAAGATCTCTACATATTCTTAGAACTCCTCACACACATAATGTCTAAAGAGGTTTTAGATCTTAGCTCTGATGGTGAGGAACAAAAATATTGCTCGAATTTTGGTTATATTAACACAACCATATTTATATTTAAATGTAACAAAAGGAAGGAGTATTACTGAAAAGTCTGCTGGAGACATTTGTGTTTATGGAATTCAAGTTATTTTGCCGCTGATGACCATTGATCTCTTGAAAATCCCTGCATTGTGCTCGCAGTATTATAAAGTAATTTTTTTTTCTCAATACACTTAATTTCGATTTTCAGTATCAAAACTCTTAATTATATTTTAGAAAATGATTTAAAATAAACTTGTGGACTAATTAGATACAATTTTTGTATTTCATAGTTTGCTGGATACATGTGTGAAATGGTTCCGTTAAAATTGTGTATTGAAAATGTTGACATTTTTAAAAGTATTTTGACTACGATTGAATTAGGGTTGACTATGTTTGGACAGGAAATAACTTCGATGTGTACAGACTTTTTACAAGCAGCCGCATCATTTTTGTATCGACATAAAAACAGTACATTACACGAAGCGTATACGTTGTTAAAGCCATTTTTAAAAGTAATTTAAATATATAATATAATTTCGTATATAATTAATTTACACTATTTTTTGTTCAATATTTTATTAAATAATTAAATAAATTTTATAGTTTTTAATGGAACTTATAGTGTCTTATCAAATAAGTTCTGATGCACTCTCAAGTACTGGTCATGCACTTTATACGCTAATTTGTTGTTATCCGGTAAGCATATCTGACATGTTTTAATATTAATCAACTTTTAAATGTTAAATCTTCTTTGTTGACAAAATTAATGGGCTTATAGAGCCAGGAAAGTTTTGAGTCATTTTTCAAATTTAAAGTTATTTGAGATATTTAAAATCTAAATCCAATTCTCGCTCAGAATCTATTAAAATCAACGTTTTTACTAATAATTTGTTTAGGACGAATTTCAGCAGATATCAATGCAATTGATCAACAATCAGACTGATGCATTAATAACTGATAGATTAAGAAATGCTTTTACTTTGTTGACCACCAATATTGAATTCACTGGACAACATTTAATGAGATGTCGGTTTAAAAATAATTTTGATAGTTTCACAACAAATATAAGAGGGTTCCTGTTTGTTAAATGAAAGTGATCACTAATAATATTTATTTATTTTTTTGTTTATGATTTTCGTTTGAACATTTTAATGATATTGTTAAAATATAAATTACAAAACAGAATGCAATTGTGTTAATTACATTCAATTTTGTTTTTTGTTTTTTATCACTTAGTAAAAATTCTCAACAAATTATTGTGTTTATTTACTGAAATTAATGAATTTCATAACTAGTTTTTTAAAATTAATTTGTCATTATTATTAATATTTTAAAACATGTATCTCCGTGAAAAATATGTCAATTATACAATTTTTTTTATTAACCCGTTTGTTGATTTTATCGAATAAAATCGGTTTTTATGACTCTGTATTTTTTTTCTCCTGTTGTCTGATATACATTAATTAAAAAAATTGCGTTTTTAATCGAATGTTACTTTAAAAGAATAAAAACATTCGTTTTGAATAAATGTCATATTTTTACCTGAGAAAGTTAAAGCTGACACAATTTTTATCGGTAAACGAATAATTGTGGTAGCGTTCCCACAATAACGCATGTGTGGAGCTGCCTCTTTATACCAATATAAAGCCTGTTTTTTGCTCATTCTGTGCGAATATGTTCCATCATCCAATATATTGTGTATTTGATACTGGTTATATAACACATTTATACATTTTCGACGTAAATGCGTGTTTTTCAGACAGACTTTACTACATCAATTAGGTTCACAATCGTATTCATATATACATTAACAAGAAAACTCGTGATGACAGACAAAATTATATTGTATTGGCGTATGCCTACAACCTACCTCCTCATATAAAAATATTACAGGTTTATAATATTTTATTTTTATTATATATAATTTATGACACTCGCGAAATGAAATTGTTGTAGAACGGTTTCAAAATATCCGAGTTGTACTCATACCGTAGGCGTGCGCAGACTTCAATCTCCGGTCGAGCCTTCAACAATATTAGTGCCCCGAAGACTTGGAAAGTGCCCCTACATTTTTTTTATACATTAACATACATTCTAGTTGTATATTAAAAACTATATACAATATTTACATAATGTACATAAAACTAAGTTCAATGTATTTACAACATTTTATTTGTAAACACATAATGGTTATTTAAGTTAAAAATAAAATTAAAATTTTTTAAAATCATATAAAATAATAATTTTATGTATAAAAATAAGGAAAAAAAGGCCCCTTAAAAATTTCCGGTCGAGCCCCGTGCGCACGCCTATGACCCATACTGTGTTCTATTTGAACCGCGTATCTTACTGCAAAGTTATTCGTGGCTGTAATTTGTTTGGAAATAATCAAGAATCGTTGAAAAAAAAAATTATTCGTCATCGTGAACATTACAACGAGACGGGAATGAATGTCAGAGTAATAATTTTTATCATGTACCTACAACTGAACTCAATATTATAAAGTATCATCGAGTTCAGTGGTACCCAGTGGCGGCGCCAGAACTCTTGCAGGAGGTGGGCCAAGCTGAGGCCAATCAATTTTTGAGGGGGGTGGGCCAATATTTTTACTCACAGCCAAATTATGGTGGGCTGCACACACCTCAAAAATCGGATTCAATATCACAAACACGCCATAAATTGTTGTATATTACATAACTATACTTGAATACTTCGATACGTTTAAACCTCTATTAATATACATTGCAATTGAAATAACATGTACATTATGTAACAAATTTTTAATATTTTTAAGATAATTTTTAATGACCGATTAGGATTAATGGGTCTTTTCATAATTTATACACATTTTAGTGTGGGTCATAAGGAGGGGGGGGGGCAAGAAGTTTTGGGGTGGGCCCTGGCGCCGTCACTGGTGGTACCTACTGGCTTTCTGGGGTAATAAAATTGGGGGAGACGTCCGGTTGTTTTACAATCGCGAGGAATGTTTTGGAAGTATATTTGTTGTTTTTTAAAACTCTAAAATAAGATTAATATTGTCCCGTAGACCCCTTACAGATTTTTTTCTGTTTATTGTAGATCTCCTAGTATTGAATTTTCATAAATTCATCAACGTGTTTTTGAAAGTTGACACAGAGCTATATCCATGGATAGGGTTTACTGAAAAGTAAAAAATTTAAAAAAAAAAGATGTTTGTTTTTATTCATGCCGTCGACTCATTTTATAGTCTTTATCGACCTACGATAACGACAATATTTATTGCTCACATTGTCTCGTGAACCCCTATTTACATCTCGTGCAGCCCCAAATTTTTTTTCAAATTTTTTACTTAGTGTAAGGTCTATGCATAGACCCCTATGTCGTCAGAATCACAGATTAGATAAATAATCTGTGGTCAGAATCGACCAGTGGTTCCCAAACTGTGGGGAATTTAGATGGAATAACGAATTGTATAATATAGTTATTTTGTAAAATTTATTTGTACGGCTCACTAAAAAAAAAAAAAAAAAACAAGTTATCTAAATTCTAATTCAAAGTGGCGTGGGCGTGAGATTTTTTAAAAATTTACAAGGGGGGCGTAGAATAAAAAAGGTTGGGAATACAGACCACTTTGGGAACCTCTGCTCTAAATGTTACACATTTTTTTTTTTTTTTTTACTCAACTGTTCGGTTGTTTTACAACGTAATATCCTTTTTCACGAATATATATTTTAATTTCTTGGCCGTTTGACAACTTTTCGTCCTGTCCTTCAGTAATTACACGCGGTGAAGCGTTCTTCCCCGTCGCATAAAATCATGACGAAATTTTATTTCACACCAAACGCGTGATATAATTTTTTTTTTCATTTTCGCAGTAGTTTTTCAAAAACCGTATGTGTTGCGAAAAGTCACGAATAACTATCGTAAATTCGTGCGAATTACAGTAGCCCGTCTCATTTTTTTTCTGAAATATTTTTTTCATAAACGCCTATAACCGAAAACGAATATGAACGCTTCTGATTGGTCGCCGTCAACGCACGTCAATTGTTCAAACGAACATTCTAAACCTAACCTAACCTAACCTACTATTATATGTTCGTGTTCTAAACCATAGGTATATATAACCTATAGGGTTTTAGAACCTAACCTACTATAAACAAACCAAACCTAACAACGGGAATAAACCGTAGACAATATAAAGGTATCTATGCCTGTGTCTATGGAATAAACAATAATAATATTTCCGCTCCGTTGTGGCCACACCACTTAATTATTACTCTGTGGGCCACACTGATGGCCGCGTATTCGTAGCTGCCGAATGCCGCCGACCACTCGTTGGCGCGTGCGTGCATACTGCATTCGCGCATTACGTTGTGGCCCGTGCGTCGTGCGATACCAGGTAGTAATATTTCTTGTCGCGCGCGATACGTTTTCTGATAAACAGCGATTTTCATTCCGACCGAAATGGACGTTAATCGACTTTTGTGTTATTCGGTGTCCGTACTGTAGTGTGGTTCGGGTCCGTTGGCGTTTTTCGGTCTCGTCGGGCAGAGGACGGCGTGTCCGGTCCGTTGGCGACACATCGCCGAAATGGAGGCGGTCAAAGTTTTCACGGTCGAGGTAAGTGTGGAAAACGAAACGGCACTCCGCGAGTTCCTTACCCGCAAAGTCGAATCGTCTAAACGCGCGTTCAGAGCGCTCACCGATATCGTCTAGTGCGGTGTCCGTACAGACGTGGTGTCCGGTGTAAGTCCGTTGGCCATCCGTGTTCGGTTACCCGACGTCGCGTA
Organism: Slavum lentiscoides; assembly: GCA_032441835.1. Classification (NCBI taxonomy): domain Eukaryota; kingdom Metazoa; phylum Arthropoda; class Insecta; order Hemiptera; family Aphididae; genus Slavum; species Slavum lentiscoides. Next base: position 18,964,254 of record CM063708.1, read on the forward strand.
AAGTCAACGCGATGTCGTTTATCCGAGACGTGCCGTGGCCAACGAAACGTACGCCTTCGCCTTGGACGCGTTCGTTTTTCCGTTCGAACATTGGTCACGTTTGCCTTTTTGTTTTTCAGCTTTATTCCATTACGGAAATGAAGCCGCCTATATCGAAAGCGAAAATGACATCGATAACGAGAAATGCGATAAAAGCTATCAAGTTGTACAAACACGTTGTCCAGTGTGTGGAGAAATTTATACACAAGGTAAATTTGATGCGCGTTTACGTGCTGGTGATTGTTACTGTTTTCCTGTTTTGTTTTTAGTGCAAACCCGAGTACAAAATACCGGGTTTATACGTAATCGATTCAATAGTAAGGCAGTCGCGACACCAATTCGGAAACGACAAAGACGTATTCGCACCGAGATTCGCACGTAACCTTAGGACGACTTTTACACACTTGTTCTCCTGTCCCGAAGAAGATAAAGTGTGTTGGAAAAATTATTTTGATTTTACTGAGAGAAAAACATAATTCGTATTGTGTTTCAGAGTAAAGTTATAAGGGTGTTGAATTTATGGCAAAAGAATGCCGTTTTTACTACCGACGTTATTCAGTCTATTTTTGATTTGACCGACAATCCTGATTACGAACATTCTCAAGCAAATCCTTTACCGGCAGTGGATAATAGTCCAAAACTAAGTAATTACTTATTTATAATTGTCTACCAGAATACAAGGCGTATTTTTTCTGTGGAGTTCCATAATTATTATAAAAAGTAATGACTTTAATATATCAAATAAAACAAAAACTATCATTAAAAATTTATTATTTTCACCAATAATAGTGCCAAATTAAGTAACGTTCGTGTTTAAGTTCTTGATTGTGTAGTTAATCTGCCAAAATTTCGTGTACTATAAAGCATATATAAATAGTTTTTAATAGTACTTACCCATGTAAAGTCGTACCATGGTATTACTTCGGTAATAATTTAAATTTTGTCTTATTTTATTTTTATTTATTTTTGAAGAATTAGGTACATGAACATAAAAAAACTATTTGAAATAAACAATTTAAAAATACGTTATAAATTGATCATTTTTCTAATATTCTCTATTGTAGTGTCATTAGTATCATTATTGATGGGTATGTATCATATTAAAACCATTGTTTTCCTCTCACTTTCATTGAGGATTACAATGATTATTATTAGAATTATTTGAAGACTTTTAAAAATATCTGTTTGAATTTAATAGATCATTTAATATTTAAATATAATTTAAATAATTAATATAGTATATATTATTATAATTATATAATTTATATAGTTTAATATAATTTCTCGAATGAAATTTTTTTTAATGTATTTTTTGTTTTATTAATTAATTTTTACTGTTTATAGGTGTCAAAACAGATCTTTTTAGTCGCCAAGAAAATACTCCAGCCAAGGAAGACATAGTTAAAAGTTTTGAGGCTATACAGGTAATAATTTTACTTCAATTAATTTGTGCAATTAGTATTACCTGTGTTGTACATTAATAATTTATTGTTTTAATAATTATAGTCACAAAGCTTGGATAGTGATAAACCTTTAGACCCAGCTATATTTGAACATATACAAGCTATTCAGTCATTATTAAAGAAGCAACCAAGTCAGTCTACTTCTCCTCAAGTAAAAAAATCTGACGGGGTAAGTATCTTGTTTAATTTTAAATTGATAAATACTATTGTATTAAATAAAATTGTATTTTTAGGTAAAATTGTTCGATAAAAAAATCCTTGATTATGATTATGGTGAAGATGAAGAAGAAATGCTTAATCAGTCACCAGAGTTTCAACAACAACAAAAACAGCAGCAGCAGCAGCAACAACAACAACATCATCATCATCATCATCATCAAAATACTACCATCGAAGGACTCGACAGGTTTGTTTATTTGAGTATAATTTAAATTTATGCTTTACTATGAGCATACTAATAATGCTACTATCATCATATTTTGAAGAATTATTATGATTAATAAATCTTTAAAGCTTTACTGTAAAACAATATTCAGTGCTTATAGTTATTTTTAGGACATTGTCAAAGAAAAACAATTTATATAATTGTCTTAAAACTAAATAGACAGCCAACTAAATTTATGAATACATAAATGTATATTCATAATTTATTAAAAAAAGAAATGTAGAAACTAGGTTATTTCAGAAATTGATATCTACTATTACAAGAAAAGTATGGGCTTCAAAGGTTTGTATTATACGTTTGTTCTTAGAACCAATTATTATTATTATTTCTGTTTATTTTTTAACATGCATATGTGAGTATGTGTCCAAAATATTTTGGTGCACAAATACGTTCCCATGAATAGTGGATACTGTATATTAGGTTTTATTTAATGAAATATTAATGTGTTGTGTAAGGAGTGATAATACTTGGATTTATTGTTTTTTATTAGTAGAATTTTAAATAATGTGATATTGTGTTCGGAACTGTATGGTTAATATAAACAGCAGCAAAATTTTAATTTTTTATTAGGTGTATTGTTACTATTATTTCACAATCTTTCAGATTTATATTTAATAAAATGTGATACTGTATTTTATGTTTATTAATATATAAAACCTAAAAGTTTATCAAACATTTGATAAAAAAAAAACGGAAAAGTTCAAAAAGTTAATTTTACTATTAATATAAGTCGACATACTTTTATTTTATATTTTGAATGTTTTATTAGTTATTTTATATTTGAACTATTTATTAATTTTATGCACATACTTCGTGTTTGGATTGCATGAATTTTTAAGTTTTATTGCTAGAAGTTATTGATGTCTGAGAAATGAAAATATTGGTAATTAATAATTGTATTAATTTTGAAATTTTTTCAACAAAGGTTTAAAGATTAATACTTTGATCTTTTAATATTTTAAGTAAATAATTTTATGTATAAATTAAGTAATTGTATTCCGTTTTCAATGAGGTATACATATATTTCAGGACTAAAATTATTATTTATGGGTGGGAAATAGTTATTTGTTAACATAAGTAAGTTAGCAAAATGTATGTTTAATAGGCTACATTATTTTTTTAAATTTTAAATTGATGAATCTTTATGCTTTCTCATTTATTTATCAGTTTATATTAGGAAGGTTGTAGGGATTATCATTCATTTAATTTTTCGATTTTGAACTGGAAGCAGGTTTTTGGAGATGTTTTCTATTGTTTTGTATTTTTTAAATTCAGCCTATTGAGTAACCCAGAAGTGCTGCGCACATTGCGCAATGTGGAAGGGCTAATGTCCACACAGTCTAAACAGCAGGCAGAGTTGGACAAGATTAAAGAAATGAGAAAAGAAGCGGAGTTCGACAAACATCTTGCTCAGACTGTTCAGGTAAGACAGCAAAAATAGTACCTACATGAGTAGTTTTTAGTATATTGTATTATCATTAAGCTATTCTTTGGATAACTTTGATAAGAATCAATTTGTCAGTCCAAACACGAGTCCCTGTGCTTACTTTTGTTTAGTTGTTCCTTCAAAAAAAAAAAAAATTTCAGTTGTAACGAGACATCGAAAGGTAGGTTTATTTAATGAACGAGTGATCCAGTGTCCGAGCAAATATTTCGAGCTCGGTAAGTACTTAGATTTAAGTTTGCTTACAATATTATGAATTATTTTACTAACTATATTTATTATTTTATAATGTTAAAACATTTTAAACGGTTCATTTTAAATTAATATTAATATTATTTCAGAACTTACCATTTGCTTCAGAGTGTGAATTAAAACCAACTCCTATGATGACTCAATCGGTTGCTTTAATGCCAAATCCTTACGTAAATCAGTTGTATAACACGCAAATTTATCAACAGCAACCAACTATGATGACAGTAGAAACTCACCATAAACCTCAGCCCCAGATAATGTATGTATTTTGATTATTAATAACATTTAGTTTCATAAATAGATATATTTTTTCGTAATATTATTTGTGTAGTACTTACGAGGATCCAAATCAATCAAAACCTGAAGTGATTGATCTTGATCATATAGCATCACCGCCACATAGTAAACGAGACACAAGACGTGATGGTTATTCATCAAGTTCATCTCGAAAAAGATCCCCAAGGAAGAGTAGTCGTGAACGTCAACGAGAACGTGAAAAGGAACGTGAAAGAGATAGAGAAAGAAGAAAGAAATATCTGCCTCCATTTAAAAAGAATCATTTAGCTGGTAACAAAAAAAAAAAAAAAACTTATTTTTGGTTAATTTTTATTTTAATTTTTTTTAGTTGTTAGCACTACTCTTTGGGTTGGTCATTTGTCAAAACTCATTCATCAGGATGATCTGTATGGATTATTTCAACCAATTGGTGATATAGTTTCATTAAATTTAATATCGCCAAGGGGATGTGCATTTTTATGCATGAACCGAAGACAAGATGCTGCTCGTATTATGAGTAAATATCAAGGAGAAAGGTTGCAAGGAAAGCCTATGACGGTAATTATTAATGTATAACATTTTAAAATTAAAACATAGTAACATTAATATTTAATTATACGTGTATAGTAATGTTTTGTACAATTTGAATTTAAGTAATTGTAATAGAAATATTTTAAAATCAATAAACAATGGTTTTGTATGTAAATGGTAATTTAAAACTTGGCATTGTGTAATAATTGGAACTACTCGATTTTGGATAAATTATCTTTATTAATATAAATACAGTTTTCCTATGAATAATTCAATTTTCATAAAAAATTATTGATTAAAAAATTCAATAATACATATTATGTAAGTATAAATGGTATTTTGTCTTTCAATTAAGATTGCATGGGCTCCGGGTCAAGCTATGAAAGATAAAGAATGGAAAGATTATTGGGAAATTGATGATGGAGTTTCATACATACCATGGGAAAAATTAAACAAGGATATAGACTATGATGAATTGGAAGTTGGTGGAATGTTAGACGAAGATACAATGCCTGAATGGTTGAAAAGTAAGTGTGAATTTGACAGAATTAAAAAAAAATTCTGTCATAGTGCATTTTGAATTCTTCAATAGTTGTAGATTATATATTACTACAACATTTAAATAACCAATATTTTATTAAATAATATTTCATTTATTTTAATTGTATAACAGGGTTAGACTCATATAATGATAATAATAATAAAGTAATTAGAGTATTAAAATAATATAAAATAGTTTGGTAGAATAAGAAAATATAATGGGTAGAATTAAACAATAAAATAAGTGAAGTTAATATTTATTTAAGAAGATGGTAGGGTTTTTATTACGAAGACATTTATTCATTTGACTAGTACATTGAACTTCGCATAGTAGTGAGATTGGAATGTAAAAAGGATCGGTACCATTCATCGGTACATCCAATCGAGCAGTCAAGTGATGTAGAATACAAATATTTATACCAATAAGTAAAGAAGGAGAATCAAAATTACCATTAATTAAATTCTTTAGAAAACAAATTATTCTGTACTCCATGATCAGATAAGGAACTTAGACGTAAGAAGATTAAGGAGAATTAATTCTGTGGATAAAAGTAGGAAATTTGAAGAATTTATATTAGATTTTTTTGTATTTTTGTTACATTAGGCTTCTTGACATATTTATAAGCAACTGCCAGTATAGTCTTAAAATACTTAAAGTTATTAGTGTGGAAATACCAACACTATTTGATATATCACTATAATCATCCTTATCGCAATTGCATAAAATACATTGATTATTATATTATTTTTGAAATTTTATATTTTTTTTTGTGTGGACTTGATTAGTTCTTTTTGGATTACTTAAAAAAGGTAATATAGAGTTAATGGAGTGATAAGATTTGGGGAAAAGATTATATTTAGTTCTGAAATAAGACATAGTATGGCATATATATTTGAGGAAGACCAAGTTCAATAGCCTAGGATATATATATATATATATATATATAAATCAATATATAGGATGACACAATTCTAACATAATTCAGCTATACATATACTTTGTATATTAATTTTATTAATGTCTTATTATGGATAATTGTTTACTTACTTAAATACACAGTTGAGTCTAACGTAGTATGTTTGCGTATTTATTTTTATTATTGTTTTGAATATATAAGTTTGTCAACAGATTTTTTCCTAAACAGTTTGTAAATGACCTGTTATTAATTATCTCTTATTGTACAATATTATATATAAATCCAATGCAATCATAATTATTTTCTTATAGCACATTTAAAGAATTTGCGAACTTCAAAGAAAATAGAGAAAAAAGAAGAAGAAAAGTTATCTGAAGGAAATCAACAGTCCTCAGGTACATCAAATTTTTTCGATTCACAAGGAGTACAATCACCGAGTGTTCAAATGCAAATGTCTCCAGCACAAACTAGTCAGCCAAGTCAGATGAATTTCAATATGACGCAAACAATGAGCATGCCAAATCCTTTTGGAATCAATCATAGTACGTTCATACCTAACCCCATTCATTTTCAAAGATGAAGACATTTAATGTTTAATGTTTTTATCTGTAGGACTTATGAACCCAATGATAAACCCTATGATGCCAGGTACAATGACTCCAATGGGAATGAGTCATCCTTCTATGATGATGATGAACAGAATGCCATCACCATTTGGGCCTCCACGTTAGTTGTTCAAATAGGTATATTTATTTAATATTTGTATTAACAATAATATTTAATTTTCAGCAAATATGGCAATGATGGGAAATCCACCACAAATGGCAATGAATAATGATACACAAAAATCATTAGGCGTACCTCCAGATATGATGATGCCTTTTCCTTTTGGTATGAATTTACCATCTCAGGGTAAGTAAATTAATGTACATATGTTTTGTTTACAAATAATTGTGTAAATTGAAAGAGCTCTACATTTAATTTGGAAAACAATTTACATTGAATTGTTTTTAATGCATTGTTTATAATTATTTAAGCTGCTGCTATATCTTCGGCTCAGACAATGATGGGTATCAATCCACCTACTGTCACATCTGGGACTAGTTCCGCATCTACACTTCCTCAAAATACAAATCAGAAAGATAATCTGAGTACGAAAAATCCACCAAATCAATTGGATCCATCAGCACTTATGCAATTCAATTTACCTCCTCCGCCAACACTTCCAAATCTGTCTGATTTTACACAAAACATTAGTAACATTAATATGGGTAGTGAAAAATATGACCCAAATGTAATAGGTAATTCTGACCAGGACGAGTCCAAAGATAATGATAGAAATAATGAACGGGATGACAGGAATCGTGGACGAGATAATAGGAATCGTAGTCGTGACAATAGGGAAAGAAATGACAGGTTTAAAGATAGAGATAATAAAATTGACCGTGGATAGCATCACCGCCACATAGTAAACGAGACACAAGACGTGATGGTTATTCATCAAGTTCATCTCGAAAAAGATCCCCAAGGAAGAGTAGTCGTGAACGTCAACGAGAACGTGAAAAGGAACGTGAAAGAGATAGAGAAAGAAGAAAGAAATATCTGCCTCCATTTAAAAAGAATCATTTAGCTGGTAACAAAAAAAAAAAAAAAAAAACTTATTTTTGGTTAATTTTTATTTTAATTTTTTTTAGTTGTTAGCACTACTCTTTGGGTTGGTCATTTGTCAAAACTCATTCATCAGGATGATCTGTATGGATTATTTCAACCAATTGGTGATATAGTTTCATTAAATTTAATATCGCCAAGGGGATGTGCATTTTTATGCATGAACCGAAGACAAGATGCTGCTCGTATTATGAGTAAATATCAAGGAGAAAGGTTGCAAGGAAAGCCTATGACGGTAATTATTAATGTATAACATTTTAAAATTAAAACATAGTAACATTAATATTTAATTATACGTGTATAGTAATGTTTTGTACAATTTGAATTTAAGTAATTGTAATAGAAATATTTTAAAATCAATAAACAATGGTTTTGTATGTAAATGGTAATTTAAAACTTGGCATTGTGTAATAATTGGAACTACTCGATTTTGGATAAATTATCTTTATTAATATAAATACAGTTTTCCTATGAATAATTCAATTTTCATAAAAAAATTATTGATTAAAAAAATTCAATAATACATATTATGTAAGTATAAATGGTATTTTTGTCTTTCAATTAAGATTGCATGGGCTCCGGGTCAAGCTATGAAAGATAAAGAATGGAAAGATTATTGGGAAATTGATGATGGAGTTTCATACATACCATGGGAAAAATTAAACAAGGATATAGACTATGATGAATTGGAAGTTGGTGGAATGTTAGACGAAGATACAATGCCTGAATGGTTGAAAAGTAAGTGTGAATTTGACAGAATTAAAAAAAAATTCTGTCATAGTGCATTTTGAATTCTTCAATAGTTGTAGATTATATATTACTACAACATTTAAATAACCAATATTTTATTAAATAATATTTCATTTATTTTAATTGTATAACAGGGTTAGACTCATATAATGATAATAATAATAAAGTAATTAGAGTATTAAAATAATATAAAATAGTTTGGTAGAATAAGAAAATATAATGGGTAGAATTAAACAATAAAATAAGTGAAGTTAATATTTATTTAAGAAGATGGTAGGGTTTTTATTACGAAGACATTTATTCATTTGACTAGTACATTGAACTTCGCATAGTAGTGAGATTGGAATGTAAAAAGGATCGGTACCATTCATCGGTACATCCAATCGAGCAGTCAAGTGATGTAGAATACAAATATTTATACCAATAAGTAAAGAAGGAGAATCAAAATTACCATTAATTAAATTCTTTAGAAAACAAATTATTCTGTACTCCATGATCAGCTAAGGAACTTAGACGTAAGAAGATTAAGGAGAATTAATTCTGTGGATAAAAGTAGGAAATTTGAAGAATTTATATTAGATTTTTTGTATTTTGTTACATTAGGCTTCTTGACATATTTATAAGCAACTGCCAGTATAGTCTTAAAATACTTAAAGTTATTAGTGTGGAAATACCAACACTATTTGATATATCACTATAATCATCCTTATCGCAATTGCATAAAACACATTGATTATTATATTATTTTTGAAATTTTATATTTTTTTTTGTGTGGACTTGATTAGTTCTTTTTGGATTACTTAAAAAAGGTAATATAGAGTTAATGGAGTGATAAGATTTGGGGAAAAGATTATATTTAGTTCTGAAATAAGACATAGTATGGCATATATATTTGAGGAAGACCAAGTTCAATAGCCTAGATATATATATATATATATATATATATAAATCAATATATAGGATGACACAATTCTAACATAATTCAGCTATACATATACTTTGTATATTAATTTTATTAATGTCTTATTATGGATAATTGTTTACTTACTTAAATACACAGTTGAGTCTAACGTAGTATGTTTATGTATTTATTTTATTATTGTTTTGAATATATAAGTTTGTCAACAGATTTTTCCTAAACAGTTTGTAAATGACCTGTTATTAATTATCTCTTATTGTACAATATTATATATAAATCCAATGCAATCATAATTATTTTCTTATAGCACATTTAAAGAATTTGCGAACTTCAAAGAAAATAGAGAAAAAAGAAGAAGAAAAGTTATCTGAAGGAAATCAACAGTCCTCAGGTACATCAAATTTTTTCGATTCACAAGGAGTACAATCACCGAGTGTTCAAATGCAAATGTCTCCAGCACAAACTAGTCAGCCAAGTCAGATGAATTTCAATATGACGCAAACAATGAGCATGCCAAATCCTTTTGGAATCAATCATAGTACGTTCATACCTAACCCCATTCATTTTCAAAGATGAAGACATTTAATGTTTAATGTTTTTATCTGTAGGACTTATGAACCCAATGATAAACCCTATGATGCCAGGTACAATGACTCCAATGGGAATGAGTCATCCTTCTATGATGATGATGAACAGAATGCCATCACCATTTGGGCCTCCACGTTAGTTGTTCAAATAGGTTTTAATTTATTTAATATTTGTATTAACAATAATATTTAATTTTCAGCAAATATGGCAATGATGGGAAATCCACCACAAATGGCAATGAATAATGATACACAAAAATCATTAGGCGTACCTCCAGATATGATGATGCCTTTTCCTTTTGGTATGAATTTACCATCTCAGGGTAAGTAAATTAATGTACATATGTTTTGTTTACAAATAATTGTGTAAATTGAAAGAGCTCTACATTTAATTTGGAAAACAATTTACATTGAATTGTTTTTAATGCATTGTTTATAATTATTTAAGCTGCTGCTATATCTTCGGCTCAGACAATGATGGGTATCAATCCACCTACTGTCACATCTGGGACTAGTTCCGCATCTACACTTCCTCAAAATACAAATCAGAAAGATAATCTGAGTACGAAAAATCCACCAAATCAATTGGATCCATCAGCACTTATGCAATTCAATTTACCTCCTCCGCCAACACTTCCAAATCTGTCTGATTTTACACAAAACATTAGTAACATTAATATGGGTAGTGAAAAATATGACCCAAATGTAATAGGTAATTCTGACCAGGACGAGTCCAAAGATAATGATAGAAATAATGAACGGGATGACAGGAATCGTGGACGAGATAATAGGAATCGTAGTCGTGACAATAGGGAAAGAAATGACAGGTTTAAAGATAGAGATAATAAAATTGACCGTGGACGTAGAGATGATTTGTCTCAGAGACAAGATCCAAGGAATCGTATGAAATCAGATCAAAGGGAGAGGAAATTATCACGTTGGGGAGATAAAGTTAATGAACAGGAAATAGAAAATCATAATAATGTTGATCGGTTGTCAGTAAAAGAAGATTTAGAAATGGTACAAGCTCCGAATTTGGCTCAATTAGGAAATGTGAAAGATATACTGATGCAAAATAATTCTTTGCATCAAATTCTTGAACACGTTATTCAAGATAATATGGCGGCTAATCCTCCATTTCAACCTGGTATGTTTGGACCTAATGGACCACCACCGAATCAGTTATTTAATATGCCACCTCAGGGGTTTCCTCAAGGTTTAGGGCAAGGTAAATATTTGGCTTTTTTTTTTTTTTTGTAAATTTTAAATGTTCTTTAAAATTTGTTTAATTAATTGTAGATAGTCCAAGACCACCTATAATTGATAATGGCAATATGAGAGGACGAGCCGGTTGGAATCGTGGTGGCCGTGGAGGATTTAGAGGACGCAGTGGATATAACAACGGACCGAATTGGGACAATAACAATGGTCCTAATTGGGACAACACCGGTGGACCTAATTGGGATAATAATGGACCTCCTCCAGTTTGGCAAAATCAAAGTATGAATAGAGGTGGAGGAGGTATGATGGGAAGAGGTAATTTAAGACCGCCATTAATGCAAAATGTAATGGGACGTGTCAGAGGTATTAAATACCTACTTAAATATGTATATGTATTTGTAAATTTTTATTTAACAGTTTTCTATTTATATTCTAGATAATTGGGTAGACAATTCGTCTGGTGGTAGAGGCGGTCGTGATTCAGATAATTGGGGTGGTGGACGGGATTCAGATAAATGGGGACCTCGTGGTGGCAGTCGTGACACTGATGGATGGGGTGGTCGCGGTAATAGAATGTCATCATGGAGAGGTAATAGTAACAATCGCAGACGGAACGACGATTGGGAAGGACCAAATCAAAAGCGTTGGAGACGAGATGATAATCCCGAACGGGACGAACAACAGAATCCATGGAAACAACGTGGAGCTATGAACGAAGATGAATGGAACCACAATAAACAAGGAGGGTCACAATGGGCGGCTGGCAAGAAGGACGAAGGGAATTATTCAAAATTCAAAAATCGAGACTCCAACGAAGAACGTCCTAGGAGACCAAGTAAGTGGGGCGATAAAGAGTCTGATGATAAGGTTAAAGAAGACCGCTGGAATAGTAGTAAGTCTGTGGGGCACACGTCTTCCTTCACATCTAAAGATGAATCTAACGTAGAAGGTTCACATCAGACCAGTGCTCCAATGGATTTAGAGAGCTACGAAGGGGAATCTGTGGACAACATTGAGCAGCCACATGGTGGAGCTCCTCAAGAACAAGAGACGACCTCGAATGTGAACAAAGAATTCAGTGAGCACGATGAAGTTGGAAACGATGGTCAAGAGAAATTACAGACGTATAGCGAATCGGGTAATTATGTTGCAGAGGTTTACGACCAGAGCGAAGAGAACGTCACACAAAATGTCGATGAGCAGCACAGCGATAAACAGTTTGATGAGTATGAGAATGATAGTAGTACTAATTTACAAGGTGATGTTGAAGTAGTGCAGCAGAAATCAGACAATCGACCTATTGACGAATTTGTGCAGCAAAATATAGAAGAGAAGCGGCACGACGAGTATAATCCTCATGAAAATTATCGTGAAGACCCTCATGTTGATTTTAATTCCCAGCGTGAATACGAAATGAGCCAAAACGATGGAGAATTTGTTGAACAGGACCAACAATTAAAACCCGTGTATAACGATAATAGTGGTACGTCTTACGAAAACGAGAGACCCGATTACGACCATCAAACTTATGGCAACGAGCTGTCACACGAATCTAATGGCCATGAACAGCAGCATTTGTCTAACAGTTTTGATGCTCAAGTGGAAGAGACTGATGTAGGAAGGAACGCGGAAGAGAAACATGGCAACTTTTATTTTGGCGCAGATTGCGAATCATCCATAAACAAATCTGTTGAGCTTGAACAACGGAACGATGAAGTCATTCTGACCGAAAGAACAGAAATGATCCGACCAGACATAGCAGCTGAAATTAATACTGTTGAATCAAATCAAAGTTAAATCACATTGTTGTACCTTTATCGTATATATATATTTTTTTCATATATATTATATATATATATATATAATTTTCTTATGTATAATATGAACTATTAATACATATTATGTATAGTGTATTCCATAAAATTGTGCATTGTTCTCTTATTCAACGGCAATATAATATTTTATTGATCGCCTTGTATATTTTTTAACCATTCTTAAATTTTCTTATTGTAAACAAAAGTGTTTGGCAAAATGTTCATAAACGGTATTTGAATGAATGAGTTGGCCGATATTATTATTATTATTATTATTATTGTTATTGGTGTTACCTAAATTATTTTAATCTGGTAAAAAAAAAAAAAAACGAAAGAAAAATGTATTTCAGTTCGATTGGTTTTTGTAAATAAGGGAGAGATATTGCAGTTACCATGTCTCTATTTGTTTTCCTTATTCCAATTTTAGATTTTAAAACGGTTTTCATCTTGGTTGTGAGTATGTGTATATCACACATAATATGTATATTATATAGTATATTTGTTACGATTAAGAATTTATTGTAATATTACATTTTATTATATTGTCGGACTGTTTTGTCCGAAAATTATGTATATTATCTTTTCTATAGCTGTATTTTCATTTTCGGTTAAGAAGTAGTATTTCAAACGCGACGGAAATGTTGTATTGTTGAATTAAATGTAATTACTATTTAGTGCCCTACGCCAAAGGATAATTATAGAACTGTGTACCTAGGATGTAATGACAATAGTTTTCATTAATAATAATAATAATAATAATAATTTTTATCAGGTCATAAAGAAAAAAAAAAACATCGGGACGATTCATCATTATGTAGAAAATATATTGTTTGTATTATTGTAATATATAATATGTACCGTATTATAAATAAATGTGTGGACTCGCGATTAAAAAAGAAAATGCTCTTTGCCGTTTTTATGTTCATGTTTTGACCATTTTATTTAATATTATAATATTTACATTGTAAAATAATTGACCTTTTATTTATTGTTTATGTTCAGAGTTTTTTTTACCACTCGTTATTGTATATAACAGGAAAACAAAAACATATGCGTACTCGAGAGAGAAAAAAACGCGGTGAGCTGCCAAGTGCAGTGTGACATGAAAAGGAATATATGACGATTAGACGTATATACCAGTGTTTAGGAGGTCGCAATAAGTGAAAAAAAAAACTCACTTTTTTCGCTGTACATCGTACAATTGTCAGAAATCGATAATCTTTATAAAAATTAAAGATTTTAAAATAAACGTGTGCATAATGCCAAATTATCTGACAAAATTGTAACGAATCCCTTGCAGTGCACGGTTTGTGTTTCGATCCGTCTGCTGCAAACGGTCGAATCGTCGAGACCATCGTTTCGACAATAGTCCTGCAAAGGGGAACCTGTCGTTACGGGGATAATGAATTGATCCATAAAAATCTCGTGCGAACCGTGTCCTGTTCTTCAAAACAGAAAAAAAAAACGATTATTTTTCACGAGGCCGCGAGAGTTTTTCACGCGTTGTCGTTCTCGCTTGTTCCGATAAAATGTAACGTTTGTATTTTCGACGAAGTCTGTCATTGGCTATTCTAATTCTACAATTTATAAATAAAAGTGAATTTTTTTTATTATTTTCTTGAAGGTACGTTACTACGCGTTGTGGTTAAAGAAATTACCGATTTAGTTTGCACAACTGTTTTGTACGGTCTGACGAATAAAGTATGTTATAAGTAATACGCTGCTATAGGTTAGGTATATTCTTAAAATAAAAAAAAAATATTTTTATATGTTATAATGAAAAAAGTATAGCTGTTTCGGGTTCACAGAGCCCATTTATGGACACTGCGAGCGGGTGTATGCTCGTTTTCCATTAAAAATAACGACTTCGTTTTAGAAATATGTAACAGTAGGTAGTTCTCGTATAATATGACACGTCATATATTATTATTGCGTAAAATATAATATTATATTCCCTCAATCCCTCTTATATTGTCACGATAATGTATACAATTTGTTACGCTATATATTATTATTATTATTTTGTTCTTTCTCCAGAAACGAGTATAATGCGGCGTACATAAAAACCGACGGACGTTTAAAGGTTAATTAATTATATTATCAAGGGATTCCTCTGTATATTATAATAATTAAGGGGAACTCTGTCCTACAGTGGCGCGCGTAATTAGGAATTCGTTCAGCATTCACGAAGGGCCGGGGTATGTATGTTCAGTGTTCACATTGCCGTGGTAATCATCAAGTCATCAATATTAATTATAGGAACGTTTTTAGATTCGACTCTCGCGTTAAATACACGGGAAATGATTATCATCTGTTTTTTTATTTTTCTATTCCGTAGAAAAATGCTTAAAAACACGGAGTAGATCCTATTTGAGGGATATATATTATTTTCCACATTGGCCGTATAATTTTGTTTTTTTTTTATAATAAATATTGGTTCGTTTAAAAAAAAATTTTTTTTTCCTTCTCAAACGTCGATATAAAAGGTATATTATGATCATTTTTGTCACATATCGTTTGTCTCGTATTTGTTTTATTTTATTCGGTTAATTTTTTTTTTCTATTGGAGTTTTACGAGACGCCATTATAGAAAGCAACTGTTTTTCAGCAAGCTTTTTAACTTACTTTTATATATACTTAAACACACATATAATAAAATCTATAAGCATATTAATATTATTGTTATCATCGTGAGCTATATATATATAATTGTAAGAGTATTCGAACCGAGGGCGTAATTTTCCTTCGTACCTACACGCGGTTTCTGCGACTCCAAAAATATTATACGACCTATAAATAGTGAATGCGCGAGCCCTCGTTTTTATCGCCGATTTTAGTGAACTATTAGGGCTTTAATATACGTTATAACGGAGTTAATTTCTTTTATATAATATTATCAGTAACTTCTAACGTTATTAATACATATATTATAGGCACCAGGACTAGTCTAGTGTCGTATATATTATTTTGTTCATCGTCAAACTCGATTTGGTTATTATATAATATGTATACATTTTAATAAAGGCTTCGAAATCTAGGTTTTTTTTTGTGTAAACATAAATTAATAACGTATTATTTAGTGAGATTTGAATATAATATAGAGAAGACGATATTAAGATGTAATAGAAAATCAAGAAAACAACGTAGCGTTCTGCCCCAGCAGAATTAATGAAGTAGTAGAAATATAGCTGTACTTCTTAACGAACGTTTCAGCTGCCCGAAAAGAAGGCAACAACGCGAGACAAATCGGAAGTTCTATATATGATATTATGGAAAAAAATTCAGATTCAGTTTTATTAAAAAAAAAAAAACAATTAAATTGCGCATAAAAACAAAAAAAACTAAAAGAGTTAGACACCCCCCACTTTTTAAAGGGTTTTTCTCGATAAATTTAGGTATAGTTTCATATGACGCCGGCTGGTCACTTCCCCATATATATTATTATATATTATTGTGTAGAGAAGCGAGAGAAAAACAAAACCTAGTTTCGACTTTTTTTTTCTGTAATACAATATATTAATATATCAAAAACACGTTTTACAACATAATAATAAATATTTAGTAAAAAAAAAAAAAAAGAAGTGAGAAAATGCGGATATTTCAAGAAGTACGAAAAAGACCAAAGTAAAAAAATAAAGCGAAATAAAAGAACACGTAGACATGCGAATAAAAATGTTTGGAATTAAAAAAAAAAAAAAAAAATGACCGTTTTGAAGTATTTGCGTATACGAGTATATGGGTTCGAGTCTCGAAATGTATTCTGTTCAAAAATGTATATATAGTGAAATAACTACCGGGAAAAGTGTTTTCTGATGTAAAAAAAAAAAAAGAAACAACGCATTGTATTTATTATATACGCATTTAGGCGTATACGCTTACGGTATAAATCCACGTTTCACTCGGAATCCTATAATATATACATATATATGAATCGTGTGAATAAGTCATCATATATTATATCGTCTCAGTCCGAGAAAACGAGCGAATAAAAAAACAAACTACTCCACGGTTTATTCAGATCACATGTGCGTGAGATATTTCGACTTTAGAAATGTATTATTTACCAATAAACATCCTGCACTACTTATGAATTATTATATATATTAATAATAATAATAATTTGCATTTTAATAAATTTTAGTGAAAGCAAAATCAATGTTTATTACAATATTTAATACACTGAATAAACGTGTGTAATTATTATGAAATAATGTTATTAAACTGAATTTTGATTATTTCAAAACCTTTTATTTTATCGTTAATTTTGTAATTTTTTTTTTTTATACAAATGTGATAACAATAATATTACCTGTATCGGTTATATCCATTTTAAATTCTGTTGGTGCCTCTTCCCCCCCCCACCATTACACATTTTTAAATACTCCCCTGGATATATTATATAATAATATTGCAGCATTCCTATAGGCGCAGGGGGTTTCCACTCTCTCCCCTGAACACCCCTCCCCCACACAAAAAAATTGTTCTCGCTATTTAAAATGTCGAAATCGTGTTTCGTCGATTGTGAAAGTTATAGCGAATTTTAATGCATATATTATAACAGTATTAATATATAATTTTATGAAGTTTAGAATCTCTAACGTTACAATAATTCTATACCTATATGCGTGAATGGTAAACGATATATATATAAATAATTGACAAAGAAATATTCTGTACGAGAAAATTCGAAATAGTTTTTTCCTTAAACCGAGTCGAGTATATATTTCTTGAAAAATCTATATACTCTTCACAAAAACCGTATAGAATAAAGATTAATGTGGAAAACGGTTTAATGTAACACTGCCGCAGCAGTACAATACTAACCCGACTTTGTTTTGGAGATTCTTTTATAAAAAAATTACTTAAATACCTACGAGTTTAATAAATAAAATATAATATATAAAAATTTTTTATTTCGAAAGTTCCTTTGAACTTTCCCCCCTCCCCCTAGAAAAAAGTCGTATCTACGCCACTGTTTCTATATATTATATATAGTGTATATATGCACGACATATCATACCACAGAATTTCACACGGACACGTAAAAGCGTAGGTTTCTGAAGTTAAACAATCTGTCGCGAACACGTACATATTATATTCTCCTCCCACGAACTCTTGTCACGCAAAAATAAGTATACTCGCGTATATACTTATAATAAAGACGACATTATATGATGTTTTCGAATATATTATCGCACTGAGAAAGCCAGTGGCGTGGCGTGGGTTTCAGAAGAGTGGTACACATTTCTTAAAATTAACACTAATAATGTCATAATAAGTAAATAATTAAGTAAAAAAAAAAAAAAAATTTTGTTCTTTTAATATTTTCAATATATAGTTTTAATAAAGATTATATAATATACCCAGTGGTCGAAGTGAGAGGAATGCCATCCCTCCACTTCTTTAAGTTGGCATATTCCATCTCCCCACTTATTTTGTTTAAAATTATTCATCCCTCTTGGATTTAAAAATTTTTTTTTTTTTTAAATAATTTTTAGTCGTTATGTTGCTTAATTTTTTTTTTAGAAAAATAACTTTGAATCATTTTTTTTTCTTTGTAAGAACTATTTCGTTTTCTAAAATGTTAACAATCCAGTAGATCTAAACGTCATTTCATCATAATCATAAAAAATATACCTAGTTCGCCATTAAGGGCAGATGTTAGAGCTTTTTGTTAAAAAATACATTTTTTTTTTGCTTATTTTTCAACAATACGTGGATCGTTCACAACTTTGCCTCCCTTTCAAAACTGAAATGGCGACGCTGCTTCCACCCCCCGCCCCCACTTATTTCGATCCACTTTGACCACTGAATATACCTAATACAATATTAACAAAATTGTATAAATAAATAAATAAATATATATATATATATATATGTATTTTATTTCAAACATAAATCTATATTCTTGTTGATTTTTTTTTAATAATCTTCAATTATATATCAACATAAATCATCATCAATAGTTATATCGACTACTACACGTGTAGCGGATGGCGCAGACGCGGATACGCCGACAAAAAAATAATTTAAATCGCATTATACGTTTTCGAAAAGATAATTTTTTAATAATTTAACCATATTCTTGATCGAAAAATTGTCTTTTTCATATCTTTATAACGACAAACAATTGTTTACCTACCTTCTCGGTCCGATTTAAATTTTTCTTTTTTTTTTCTATTTTTCGTTTTAAAAATACTTGTTTTCTTTTATGCATACATTTAAACACCACGTGTTAAAAAGAATATCGTTATACAGTGGTTTTTATGCTGTTATATAAAAAAAGAGACCGAAATAAAACACGATTTATTAATTAAAATATTAATGATTTGTTAATCGCAGTTATTTACTCAATAACTCAATAGTCTTTGCGCGGTAACACTGTAGAAAATATGCAATTAAACGAAAATGTTTAACACGCGTTATGAATAGCATAATTAAAAGTAAAAACATTGTCGACAACGATATTAAATTGTCAACACTTTTTTTTTTTTTCATTGTAAAGAAAAGCGCGATAAATTTATATTATATAATAACATTATATCGCGTAGGTATACTGCGAATAAAACGTATTATTATACCTAAAATGGATTTATTAATATGGTAATCGGAATGACTTTTAATTTAAACCATACACACAGCTTTTCGGGCAGTGGAAACTTTCAAAATCTATTTAAATGTTCATGCAGATTTTATAATGGAGAAAGTTGTGATTAGTTTTTTTTTTTTTTTTTCTCGACCAAATTATAAAGCGAGTAACACGCCGGCCGAGTATAACGACATTTTGAAACTTATTATTATTGCAATCTCTCGCGACCACTATATATATATTATTAGTACAATACGCATGCGTTCGGCTAATAATTTAATACTATTAATGTTGTTGTTTCGCGTATAACTACCGAGAAAATCCGGCGGATAAAGTGCAAATTACACCAGTGGCGTATATGAGAATCGTCTACCTCCCTTTAGATTTTAGCGGTGATATTTATTCTATAATTTCATAGAGAATTTATTATTTAAGAGCCGAATTGATAAACGATGAGGATGACTACTAGTTATACTTGTACGCCCAATAGAGACATATGCCTGTGACTTGTGAGACGTGGTCGACAATACTCAAAGAGATGAGGAGAAGATTCTTATTTCCGAGAGGAAGGTGCTTAGGAAAATATATGGACCCGTGAGAAACGAATTAACTGGGGAGTATACGAAAGGAGAAAAATGCCAATTTGGAATCTCTACATACAATAAACTAAATATATTTTTTGAAAGCTAAGCGTCCGACAATGAGCGCGTTCATTCGTTCCAATAGCATGATGTTCAAGGGGAGGGGGGCAAAAATGGAGCCAACCCTCTTTGCCAATGAAATATCTACATCGACGAGTAATAACCAAAGATGAAAGATCTATGTACGGAGACGAAATGCAGATGTAGAAAAGAGAAGAACAACGTGCATGGAACGTATACGAAATAACAATACAACGGGAAAAGAAAGTAAACACCAGATAGCGCTAAGACTCAACATAGAGGGCGTGGCAGAAAGGCGCATATTAATAGCGGTCAGTCTCAAAACACACACACACGCACGCGCACACACACACACACACACACGCACGCACGCGCACACACACATCGCAGTCTTAAACTACGTTGTTCACGCCTGACCGCCGTGATTACACTGAGCGGTCCGATGGTATCAGACCGCTATTTATATGCGCCTTTCTGCCGCGCCCTCTATGATGTGTCGTAGCGCTATCTGGTGACTACTTTCTTTTTCCGTTTTATTACGGTCGGCTGACGCATCATGTCGGTATTTGTGGGTGTTTAGTTTGACGCTGACCGAGCGATCGATCGCACGCACGTATGAAAATTTTTATTATTTATTTATTATTATTATTATTATTATGATAATGATAATGATAATATAATAATAATAATAAAAATTGGGCATTTCAACGAAATGAAATCAACATAAGGATTCATCTTTTCTCGTTATACACGTTTACTATTTTTTTAACGTTTACTCGTTTACACTGTACACGACCGATGATCAGCGCGTATCGTCGGTCGAGCACTAATTCCAGCCTTATGTAATATGATGTTCAAAGGGAGGAGGGCAGAAATGGAGCATAACCATAACATATTTGGACATTTGGACCAACTTACATCATACAAGTCGGTGTTTTTAGGTCAGAGATATACTAAATTAAAAAATATCAAACCCATTGGGGGGGCGATCCACTTATCGCCCCCTTATAACCGCCACTGATTCGTTTATTCCTATAAAAACGATGACTTTTTACTGGCCATAATAACCGATAATAATTTTAATTCTATTTCAAGCCCTGAAAACTGTTAAACATTTTTTTTTTTTCATAAAATGTGTGACTTCGTATCGTCGGGTGTGTACATTTTATTATGACGTTATTATTGTGAGTGCACGCGCTACGACGGTGCTCGTAGAAATGTTCAATATTTTGACGTTCCTGCAATTTCTGAAACTACCTTTATAAGTATATGAAAGGTTAATGAGCGACGGATTTTCGTGTAATAATTTCAAAAACGAATGACTGTTGCGGGGTACACTGCAGACGACGACGCGTTTCACGGAACGGTGTAATATACGGCGCGTATAAATCATTAAAACGAGCGAACCGAGAGGATTTAATGCAATAACGGAAGAGATACGGCCGAGTCATTAACGCCTGCACAGTTCGTTGGTCGAACGAAATTAAATATTTAAAAAACCGAGACCGGCAATAGCAGTGTAAAGTGTAGGGTTATTGCGCGGATAATCATAATGTAATATCGCGGGAGAGTGTACGGTGTTCAATATACGAGTTATTCCTTAATAATTGGCCGTTAAACATTCGCCAATATCGCGTCTCACTGTTATAATTCCACATTTGAAAATTCATTCGGATCAATCGAAACAATCTCTAAAATATTGTATTATTTCTTTGCCCCGATCATTATATTTTCCTGGTGTGTTTGACCAGTGGCGTAATTAGAAATTTGTTCTGGGGGGAGGATGACTTTTTTCCCTAGTTTTTCATTACAGTGCAATGGGAAACTTCACACACACACCCTTCATACTATAAATTTTCTTGTTATGTACATACTATATTACAAATCAGTAAAAAAAAAAAAAAATTACTTGTAATCTAACTAAGTTAATATTATTCAAGTATTTAAATCAAAATACACAATAGAAATATTTGATTACTACTCGTATATTTACTATTATTTTTAACTGGTAAATTATAAAATTAAATCCAATTTCCGAGGCCTTCTTGACAGGTCATCAATCACATCTTCGGGGTTGATTTGTATATTTTTGTGAACTGCCAACATGGCTAAGCCATTTAACCTATCCTGAAACCCATTCAATTATATGCAGTTAAAAAAAATTAATTCTATTAATAGTATGCAAATAACTTACTTCAGACATAGTGTTACGCAAATATGTTTTAACTCGTTTAAGAGCTGAGAACATACGTTCAGGAGTTGTAGTTGAAAATGGTAAAGTGCACAAGATTTTTAATAATAAATGAATATTCGGGTACATTTCAGAATTGCATTGTTGAAGTGCATCTATTCCGGTTTTCGGTGTATGGCCTGTTCTTTTGAGTTTAGCTCGCCAAAGTTTCAACTCAGTCATTGAGTTAATCTTATCAACTTGCGGTGAATAAAATGTAACCAACTGGCTAAAATCTTTTAGCTCATTTTCTGTGAGTTTTCACAACAGTTTTCAGTTATTTTTTTTTATACATGATTAAAAAAAAGGCTCTGGGGGATCTATCCCCCTCATCCCCCCTTAATTACGCCCCTGTGTTTGACCATAGACCATGTTGGAGTAGTGCAACAGGATAGATTACATACAAACTTATTTAGAGCGTTTAAATTCAAAATCGATAAATGAGTCGGTAACCATACGATATCCATGTATACACGTAATTTAATAAAATTTATCATTTTGACTTGATATTGTATTTCACTGTCAAATATAATCGAGTATTCGTCAACATTCCATATGATCTTACGTTTTGCCCCATTTTCTCCCTCTATATTTTAATAAATCACTAAGCAGCAGATGCATTGAAATACTAAGAATTACATCCAAATAAAGGTATAATAAGACGGCTTGATAAAAATGTAACTATATATAGTTTGATATGGAAGCAGTTCAAGTTATAATTTTATCTCCTAAATTATATTTTTTTTGTATTTATTTCCTGTTTTTATCACTGTTCTGTATTACTTTCCTGATTTTTATTATATAAGAATAATATACATTATGTTATTTGGGAGTGGGGGGCATAAACGTGTTACGTGTTATCATTAACGATAATATTGTGACATATTAGGAACATATTTATCTTTTATTCATTTTATACATTTTTTTTATATTAAAATTTGTTTCTATAATATATTTATATTGGTTAGATGACAATTAGATATCTACGCGTGTTTTTATAATTATTATCAATATAACATATATACATTTTTAGCTAATTAATTCATTTATTATAGATATTTAACAACACATATGCACGACAGCGATTAAACGCATAGCGACGAAACTTGGTGTATATATAAACATATATATATATATATATATATATATATATATATTGATATACATCTGCATGAATAAATATTTATACAAATATGCGTATACAGACGGTTATCTTCAGGTTATTGAATTATTATTCGAATAATTTGTGTGATTTGTAATCGATTATAATTTATGTGTCATTTGTGATTATAAATGACAAATCGTTTTGTAAATTAAATTATATTTTGAAAAAAAAAAAAAACTTATAAAATATTTCTCTCTATAGTGGTTATACTATTATAATGACATCTATGACGATCTGTCCATTTTGTGTGTTACATATTGTCTCACACACATATTTCTTATTATGTCTTTTATCATATACGTATACAACTTAAAAAAAAGAATGGTTTCTCTCCACTCCGATTTCTTTGAACCGTAATTCTCAGTACCTTTCAATTTTTTTACTTTTATCCTTTACTGCAGTATGACAAAATACAAAAGTATACTTTCAACGAATTTTTTTTTCATGTACCTAATTCGGTACCCTGTTTTGAGACATTATACATGGCGTGAGTCAAGAAAACAGGAGTTTTTTTAATAACTCTCACTGAAGTAAAAAAAAAGAAAAGTATATTTCCACGTTTTATTGTTGAATACTAAAACTAAAATAATATTATGCCATTAATCGGGTTAAAAGACAAAAAAAAAATGTTCAATGAATGTTGGTGACCTTGAAAATATAACACAAATTTGCGTGTTATTATAATACATCTACATGTATACACATACGTGTGTATTGTACTGGAATTCAGTGACTGCAGCTGTGTTCCATAAGCGTATATAATAAGCTGGACACTGCCATATGGTACATAAGTTTGCAAAGAAGAAAAAAAAACACACACAGAAAGACTATACACAAAGACGATTTATTTCGTATGATTGCATACAAACTCGATTTGGTTACTTACCGGGCCTAAGTATGCATTGACGTTTGATGTTTACTTCGCATTCCCTTCGCTTATATAATATAATTTGATCGACTTTTTTTTTTTTATTCTTGCAGTATCGCTATATATATTTTTATTGCTAGAATTTTCAAACGGATCGTCTAGAACTATACGATCGACATAAGACTATATATAAAATAGGACTGTAGCTTTATTAAAACGAATTTACCGCGTACTTGACCTGAAGCTAAAAATAACGCCGAAGCACGAATATGTTTTTTTTCCGTAGCCTTTAATCGGGAACGATTGTGGGAAACTGCAGCAGGGACTGGAATCGAACCGAAAAGAACTCCGATTTCGGAAATATTGAAAACGAAGACGTCTTTTAGTTTATTTAGGAATCGGAAATTTTAAACGAGATTTTCGAATCGTCGTTTTCTTTTTGTCCAACAGACAGTGTCAACCAGAGAAAAATACGGTGAAAACCACGATGACAAAAATGTTGTCGATTTCATTACAACACTCGCGGGGAACAATACGAAAAGTAAAAAAAAAAAAATGCATTTATACCCGCGCTCACTGGTCAGTTTTTATTTACATAAAGCGCACACAACGAAATGACATTAATTTCTTTTGCATTTCACTTGTTTTACATAAATATTTCAACTAATACACGAGAATATTATAAATTTCTCTACAATAAAACGCTCAGACAAAGTACACGAGTATCGGGCATTTATTTTATTACTCGCAAATGGGGCGTACGACGATTTTTGGACAAAAATGCGTTGACATCTAAATATTGGAAGTGACGTATACAGGTATTCCTCAGGTCTAGGTGTACGTACAGGTTTCGTGATTTTTCCTTGCAGAGGAAAATTATTTTAGACATTGCCGACAGAAACAATTTCATTTTGGTCGGCTAACGTGAAAACAATTTTTGTTTGCAAAGAAAATATCGTTATATATACAGTCGTGTGTACACAAATATATTTACAAAAAAAAATTTTAATTTTTTAAAAATAATAGTAATTATCGACGATTCTATATATATATTATATAGAAAATATATACTCTATTCAGTTTAAGATTATACCGGATGTCGGACGAAAATTGGTTCGTGTTCGCGCAGGCCGAGGTTCCATATATCGGTATTTTGATTGTCGGAAACTGTCGTGTACTGATTATCGCCGACAGCAACAGCCAATGACGGAGCAGCTACACTAGCCGTCTGGGGGGTGGTCTAGCGTCGCTCCGGTATAATCTTAAACTGAATAGAATATAGTATGACTGTTTCTAATGAAGAAATATTTGTGCGGCGGGTATAAAATTCATTTAAATTTTATGAAAAAAATAAATACTTTTTTTTAACAAATAAAATCGTATTCGTATATTATGATAACGCGATTTTTATATTATTAAATCTGCACTCGAGATCGAAATCAAAACACCGAAATATTTTAATTTCAAGCCACGAAACGTAATATACGCATAAATTGCATTTTTCTTATAATTTCGTCACGAAAAAAAAAAAAAAAATAGAAATTTGGTAATATTCGAATAAAATTCGATTAGATGCGTCTATACGCGAATAGAATAATATGGCAGCAAACCCGTGGAAAACTATATAAAGTGCTCGAAGTGTGTGTTTTTCTTATTTGTTTTTTTTTCATTTTTGCTCTATTACGCCAACGCGTTATCGTTACTATAATATTACTGTGGGACGGCAAAAAAAAAGTGTACAACGATGCGATCTTTACGTATATGTAATATGTATATATATATATATACATACACAGAGTATATTACTTTTCGTGCGTACGTCTCTCGATATTAAATATTATATTTTACTTACACTGTGCTCGCTTCGACTATAGGGGTCCGGTTAATGGTTATATTATTTTAATTCGACGCGATATTCTTACTCGCGATACGTGACGAGATATACGAGCTATATATAGGAGGTCGAAACCGATTTGGTATTACAAGAAAAAAAAAACGATATACACGGAACACGTTAAGACGGTGATTTTGTCCCACAATCTCCTCTCCCCTTAAATTGTAATAAAATACTCATGTAGAGTTGTACCGTGCGTGATTTAATGGGCCACCTCATTTGTACATAGTCCCAAAAGTATAATTATTATTGGTTTTAGCAATTTAGGTTTTCGTTAGTTTTCTTCGTACCGAATTAAAATAAAAAAATATATAATAATAATAATTGAATTTTTAAATAAAATTAAATGAAACGAAAACGTCTATACTTCCATGTTAATATTGATGTATTTTTTTATTACACCCGTCTTATCTACGCGTGTGATTTTTAGCGTCCGAACTCAACGCACGGTGCGGCGTTATGGTTAATTCGACGTTTTTCTTTTTTCCCCGTCGAAATGCCTTCGAGCGGCGGTGAAAACGAGTACAATATGTTGAGAATACTATATTTGTTCTTATTATTACAATTCTACCACCGTTGGTTTGTATATACATATATGTATTTATTTATTTATATGCGAATAGGTACCTAAAACCTCTACGACTCGACTTCAATAATACGCGCAAACCGCAGCAGCAGCAGCAGCAGCCATTCATTCGAGTTTACAATCGTTTCTTTGAATGCTTCCCGGCCGTTGGCGAAGCGGTATAATTTGCATGGCAGACTATAATATATTATACGAATAATATTATGTGCGGCCTATATGTTACTGCGTAGTGCACGTGTCTAAGTAGTAGAACTTCAAAGAATAAAATGCGCTACAAACGTAATAATAATATTATACGATATCGCGAGAATAAATTAATCACACGATAAAATAATAATAAAATTAAATATATATATATATATATATATATATATATATATTATATATGTATTCAAATAACGAATTGGTAGTCGATATTATTGTTTGAGATTCTGAGCGAAGCGAGGAATGTATTGGTTTACAATGATGTGTTTTTTTATTTTTATGTCTGTACCAAAAAATTCTGTATCGGAAGGAATGCTCCGATCTTTACAGAGATCATTGTTATTATTCTTTTTTCCTGCTTAAACCGTTGATGTATACAATGTATAATATGATAATTTTCGTCGAAAAGACATTTTGTCTGTCATGTCTTTGTTTTTTTTATCGCTTGATTTTTTCTTCTGTTTTATGCGCTTTCTCCACAAATAACATAAATAATATTTAAAAATAAAAAAATACGGTGTTCATTTTTTAAAAACGAAGTCCTATATCTCCTTCAACAGTATGGCAATGGATCTTATCGTATATACATTTCATTAATATATATATATATATATATATATATTTGAACAAGTGTTCATAATTGTATGTTTGTCTTGGATTTCATTAAAAAAAAAAAGAATGTTAACCAAAAGAAAAACAACGTTTTTAAATCGAGTACAAAAACCGTTTTTGAAAAATGAGTATCGCCTAATGCCTATAACAACAAATACACGTGGTAATGATTAACGAATGTTATCGTTTATTTTGTTAACTGAAACTATATGTATAGAAGAATGTATACCGCGGTATTTACTGTACACATATTATTATGGCCAACGAAGACCAACCAACTTATCATAAGAAATTCGATGTCATACAGGTACTTTCACGTGTATAGACGAGTGGATCAGTGGATGTTTCGAGTATACATATTACAGTTTGGTTTACTCGTACTGACGTAAGCGTCTAGGGCGGTTATTATTTACATTTTAATTCGTATAAATGGGAAAAAAAATCGTGTTGAACCGTTTAGAAATTCAAATTACTTCACTACTGTTGCACGCGTGTTGGTCTGCATAAAATATAAACACATAAATAACGTTTTCGGGAGGACAGCGTTATATACGACGAGGAACGGTAGAATATTTGGAACGTGACTCTATCCAAAATGCATTTCCTACGTTACTTATTTTTACAAAAAAAAAAACAAAATTTGCGAATATTTCTCAGATGAAATTCGTTCCACCTGTTATATACCGTTCTAACAATAATGCGCTATGCGTTTTTAAACATAACAAATGAATAAGCAATTCAAATCGAATCTCTCCCGACAGATTATTAATGCAGATGGACATTGCATTGCAACTGTCTTTTCTCTAAAGAAAGCTCTCTGATTTTGTTAAAAAAAATCGTATTTACAGGAGTGAACGATTTAAAGAATAATTAGGTACACATATTCTCGTGAACTATAGGATCAGAGGGTGAAATCGCATCCGGGCCCAGACGCTTAGTAAGCCCGTTGTTATTAATATTTTACGCACGTAGATTTTAGTTTGATGTAAAATAGAAAAATGTAGCCGGATTTTATTTTAATCTATTATATTACTATCCCTTTTAAAATCGAAGAGTACTTTTTAATTTTTAATTTTGTGATTATTTTCTAAAAGAAAAAAAAATATTATGTATCACATGTCTAGGTGAATCGTGAATTTATATGAACAACGAAACATTTTTGTTCGCCAATTTACTATTTCATTTTTATTTTTTACGATACGCGTATCTTGAAAATCTTAACTACTAATACGCGTTTATACAGGTATGTGGGGGATCATTGAAAAGTTCAGTCGTAATTCTGTAGTTACTCCACCGTTCCCTGCACGTCATAAGTCGTGATAAATAATAATCGTCAGATTTAAATATCCGTGGTAAATCCGTACTATATCGAACGAGGTTTTATACAACTTTCTTTTATAGAATATTAATATTAATTTTAAATAATTATAACGTTATTACTAAGTAAAAATGTAGTAAAAACATACTTATAATCCGTTTGTTGACGTACTGCATTATTAACGCGCTATTTTACAGTCGATTTAGTAAATTTATGTAGCGAAAATTAAATGCGTGTACGCGTACACTGGTAAAGTATAAACGTTTTTTATTATTTAAGTATGTTTTTTTAATCAAATACAAAGTGTACCGCTGCCGCGCTAATCTGTTATCCGTCGATCAAAAAAAAAAATAATAATAATACGAACGAAAATTTGGAGTGCGTACCAATACATATATTATAATTTTCCGTTGTCAAATTATTCAACCCTCCTCTCCTCTCCTGGTATTATTTCGTTATTTTTTGCGATCATAAATAATAAGTATTACATTCACCTGTGCAGGCCAATCGATAATAATATACGCACACCGAATTCAAAATTCGTTTCGTATTATAATACATCGCGTGGGAATTTATTTAGTTAATTCTCATCGTGTATTGTAGCTATTATATATACGCGTAATTAGTTATGTACATAGTTATGTAGGTAACACAAATATATATATATACGTCTATACGAGTAATTATAATACACATCAGTCATGAAATATAAAATAATATTTGCGTTTTTGAAAAAAAGAAGAAAAACAATTTTTTTTTCATCTACTCTCTACGTTTTCCTCGAGGTTATTTTAATACCGTTTCAAACAGATTGTGTCCGTTTTTTTTTCCGTATTATTATGAACACATCTGCGACCAAGTGATTTGAGATGACACTCCGTTCATATTTATTATGGGAAAGATCCCGGTGTTCTGGATGTCGGACGGGCCCAAATAGTAAAATAAATCCAGGAACTCCCATTATAGCAGGCTCTACGTCAGACATCCAGTTTTTTTATTTTATTTATTATTATAAACGCCCATAGGCTCAAGTACAGTAAGTATAACTACAACAAACATAATACCTAAAATTACAGAATACAATAAAACATTATATAAATTAAATTCATAACACAAATTATTCGCAGTTACAAGTAAATATATAACAATCTACAAACAAAACAAACAACAATAAAATATTAAGGAAACTTGGTTTAACGTGTGAAAATGTTTATACACAAACAAATCATATAGTCTCTTAATTCATTACATTCTCTAGCAATACGATCTAGAGGATTATTATAGCCGTAAGAAGTACGATGGAATGGAATAGAAAAAGTCGGAGAGTAACGCGAGTTATATTGAGGAACATAGAAATTCAAGGAGTGTAGCAAATCCGGACAGGATATAACGCCATTTATTAATTTGTTCATAAAGTACCTAAATATCCATAGATTTGCATCTAAAAGCAAGAGAATCTAAGTTTAGGCTGGCCTCAATTGACGATAAAGAAATAGATGATGATAAATTACTGTTAACAAGTAATTTTCTCTTGTAAGCGATAAAGCGTAAAAACCTTCTTTATACTCTCTCAAGGGTTTCAATAAGGCTAATTTGAGAAGGATTTCAAAGGACGGAACAGAACTCTAAAATTGGTCTAACTAAAGAGGTATATAAAGTGTTAAGACACTGCTCGTTATTAAATTCTTTCGTATTACGAATTAAGAAACCAAAACATCTAAGTGCTTTAGAGCAAATAAGTTCAATATGGGAAGAAAATAATGACTGAACGATCCAATGATATCACAGTGATTCAAATATAATTTCAATACATTTACTCTGCGAGTAGGTACGATCTAACATTCTAACATAACCTGTAGACTGTAGAGTTCGAGTTGAAATTAAATACAAAAGTTATTTAATAAATTTATTAAAACGATAAAAAAAAAATTAAACGAAATGAAAAGAAAACCTTTCAGCTATAACGCGACCTAATTAGTTAGATACTTAATTAAGATAAGTAACCGTAACTTTTACTCAGTTACTCCATGCAATTGAGTAACTAGCTTAGCTTTGATCGCTCCGAACAAAATTATGATGACATGCAACGCCTGCAATATATAAGGCGATTGAATTACGTCCTTTATATTTATATTTATGTATAAGTTTCTCGTTCGGTCGACTGAGCTTGTTCATTAAATTTTCGCGTCAGATATACATATATATATACCTGACAGCAAAAAAAAGAAGAAGAAATTAAATAGACATTTCTCAAAATATACTTTGTTAAAGAGAAAAAAAATAGTCGTACATGGTATGAATAGGTTATGAGTCATGATTATAGTGTGGAGTGCAGACATTAAAAATTACTTTATGATAATGACGGGATAGTTAATAAAAATGTACCAATAAAAAAATAGATTAATGTGGAGATATAATATATGATATTTGATAGATGATATATTGTTCACTATAAATGCCCAAAACATTTTATGTGTAATTATTATTATTTTTTATCTATTATACAATTCTTATTTTTTGTATGCTGTATGCATAATATATCAGCTATAAAATTGTTATTTAAAATACGCTAAATTTGCAGGGAGTGCCGAGTAAGATAATATCTTAAATCGTTTAAATAATATTTGGGTATTTTTATTCCTTATTTATTTATAGGTATTGACTTTTTAGCTATATAATTTATCAAGATGTTGCACGACATTAGTTACGACCCGTTCACCACGTGCCTGCAGTATGCTAATGTATATGAAAAATAGTTTAAAATTCGAAATTGACGTCAAACTAATGATTTTTGAAAAACGACCGTGAACTCGAATACTACTAAAATTCGAACGAAAAAATATGTTTTTAATATAAAAGAAAAAAAAAATGACTTCGATTCTATGATTTATAGCTGATTATATTATTTTATTTTACATAAATTACGGTGAAATAAGATTTTTTTCAAACCGGCGTTTGCCTTTAAATATATTACAGCCTGTTTATTATGTTTTTCACTATAGTGTGAGGGGGAAAAATACACGTTTTAACCGTGTATCATCAGCCGTGTGCATTTAACAGACCGTGGATAGTTTTTTTCAAGTTCTTGGACCACTCGAAACAATGTTTAATTGACAAACGTAGTACTAAAAAAGAACATTAATACCTACACCCAAATACACGCGCGCTTGCATATTGTGAAACAAATAGCTACCTACCTTCGTCCAGAATTTTAAACGCTTTTCTGAATAATTTAAAAATGTTTAATAAGAACCTTTTGGTTATAAGCTCATCACGTAGACAGATATTTTACGAGATAGTCGCTTAGGTAGTATAAATGAACTCTGTTAAAAAAAAATACTTTGCGTCAATATTTATCGATTTATCTTTTACGTTAACGGTTTAAATAATAATAATAATCATAATGCAGTAGTGCAATAAAGTACTTGTTGATTAATTGTGTGTATAAATTTCGCATTCACGTCTATTTAATAGGTCGGCAAGTCTGAATTTTCATGACACATTTTCTTTTAGACACATTTTCTAGACGAGTTCATCTGTTAAGATGTTATTTCTGCGTTTTTATTCGTTATTAAATCATCTATAAATAGATTATTTTCGAAACGATTTAAGATATTATCTAAATTCTTATCCCCTAATATTGTATAAATTCTAAATTGAGACTTTAAAAAAAAAATTATAATCATAATTAAAGATGTAAACAAACATAAAATAATTGAAGTTATAGCGAATAAATGATTGACAACTATTTTGTATTTTTATTATTTGTCATGACTGTCATACGTTGTACCTGTTAAATTTAGTAACCTGTAACCTTCATCAATCAATAATTTTAAATTGGACAAGGTGTATGCAGAATATTCGCCCGGGACACTCTTTATTGTAGCATCTGCTCAGCCCAATCGTAAGTTAAAATTATAAAATTTATTTAATCAAATGTAAATATTAAAAAAAAATGAACACTTTTATATTGCACTGGTTTCTTACGTTGAATTATATACGAAAAATAAATGTTATAATAGGTACAAAAATACTTTTAAATATCTATAAATATATATAATCCATAACCTGTATCTAGTTATAGAGTTGTTATATTCCACCTCCATAATAATTTAGATGTTTTTTTATTTAACCATCATATAATATCTCATCTTTATAGAAATACGAAAATAAATTCTTCATTATACACGTTATAGGTACGATGCGTCATTTCCTAATGAGCGTAAAATTAATTTTTTATTCTTCCGAAGAGTCAAAACTTGTTTGCATGTTGATAAATCGTGGGCGGTTGTAATTTTAGATTTTATCTCGTATTTTAATACCCACGTATTATAGTCATGATTTGTTGTCTTTTTTTTTGTTTATTAGAGGGAGGTGGTGTAATTATAACGAAATAATTTTGTAAATCAATATGAAATGCGTCGTTGTCATTCTTCTTAAAAAAAAAAAAATAACTCGAGTCAAATTATTATATAAGCAATTGAGAATAACTGAATAAATAATAAATGCTTAGTAATAATAAATTATTATTATTAATGATATTAATATAAAAATGAATTATAAATAAATTCCAACTGTTCCCTGCAGTGCAGGGGTCTCTTTACAATAGGAAATAACTTTCTACGAACGATTTCATTGTAATTGAAAAATAATTTTTTCATTGTTATTGGCAAAATTGACAAACTAAAACATTGCATATAGACGTGATTGTGTAAGTCTTGAAAAATTTCTGTGAGGGAGGGCTGGAAGGGTAGAAAGAAACCCTTAAGTCACTACCAGAAATACGCTAATTTGTGTACCTATAGTTACTATGTAGAAATGTTTTAAAATTTCATCGTTCCGTCCGGACTTAGAGTGTGTAGTGTATAATATATTTAGATATTTACTATTTTCTTTCTCTCACGATCAACGCTAAAACACAACGATTGATTTTTTAAATTTACATTTTGTAAGTTAAATTTTACATATTTTTGCACAAAAACGAATAACGTCGTTATACACCTTAAACGCGTAGGTATGTTTCAGACATTTACTTTAATATACCGACCTTATAAGTATATACTGTGTTTAGTGTGTGTGTACGTACTTCCACAAATCCCTGTAGATTTTTAAATAATATTACCCCCTTCATGTTTTATATACGAGTTTATAATGTCATGTAGCTTTTTATCTCGGTCGGATTATCTTCAAACATTTAAAGTGGAAACTGAGCTACACGCAGTATACATATTGTATAGAATATACATTATATAATATGTACGAAATGCAACGTTTGGATTGATATTCTTACACTTTATACGCATAAATAATTTCTGTTTTATTTTTTTTCCAAACGAAACGGGTTTAAAATTTAAATTTGAAAAAAAATCATCATTAATTATTACAATGTTTTTTTTTTTTTGTATTATTTCAACGTTTTCCATTATACTTTAATTTAGACCGAACACTACGTTTGCAGGTAATTTGCGAGGCTTGGAACCGAATTAAAATATTTCGGTTTTGATTTCGCCTTTGATTTATATACGTTTTCTATAGATTATATTGTTTCGGTTACGAATACGGTTCTAGCATGTAATCATCGCGCTTTCGAACCGCCATAACCCAATTTTCGTTATATCGTGCCGCCATCGGAGACGACGACAAATTCAGCGGCGCTTTACCGCAGTGGGCGACGGCGGCCACGATAAAGGTGTGTACCGCCGGTACGACATCGACCGATGCAGAACTACTCTGCAGTTCCTCCTAGTTACGACCGTGTTACACCATGTGTTACTCTACGGTGTCAAAAATCAGTATTACAAAAATATTTTTCCCGCTCTTTTATTTCATTTGCGCCGTAGAGTATATTACGTAGATTAATTCTTTACAGATCACTCCCATCCAGTGGCGCAACTTGACCATAAGGGGCCCATGTGAAAATTACTATAATGGGGCCCCTATTTGCTAAACTGTTATTTTGACATTAATACCACGATTTAAGATATTGTGCATATTTGTTTTTCTTGACAAAATTAATTTTTCTAATCATCATTAAACAATAAAATAGATTTTTAAAAAGTCTATACTCAAGTACAAAAAATCTCGGGGCCCCACAAAATCGTGGGCCCTTGTGAATTAAACTCCCGTAAATTTCGCCACTGCTTCCATCGGTGAATATTGCGCAGACATAAACAAAAAAATTGCTATTCCATTAAATTATGACTTCAACCGTGCGCCCAATATATTATTTTATGGCGGCAAAATCAGTCGTACAAAACTTTTTTCCCGCTCTTTTATTTCAGTTGCGCCATAGAGTATTTTAATCTATTCTCTGATATTTCATAGATCATGATTAAAAAATTAGGAATGTTTGACGCACGGATGACGTCATAGAATGCGTATCACACAATTGCTGCTATACCTAATTTATTATTCGTAACTAATAGGTTTCTAACACAAACTGATGTTGAATAAATCAGGTTATATAATTATATATAATAAATTAACATCGTTGTATAACGAAATTTAATAAAACATTGATTTACTATTAAAAATAACAGACTATAGTGTCAACACGTGTAGTCGTTGAAGGTCGAAGTGTCACCACCAGTCGATTATATAAAATCGTCTTCTATTGACTTATATTTAAATTATTAAAAATTGTCAGCTATACAAATTTAAATACATATTACACTGAAACACGAAAATATTTATTAATAACACGCAGACCAATAATTATAATAATTTGTTAGTGCGTAGAAAAATATACGTTTTTTTTTTTTTCAATGAAGGTCAGTAAACTTTGTATAACTTTTCTGTAATACGTAACATTGGATTATCGTTTGAGCAAGGAAGTAATTATCTATGTAATATACTCCATGACGCAACTGAAATAAAAGGGCGGGAAAAATATTTTTGTACGACTGATTTTGGTGTCAGAGTATAATATATTTTATAGTATATATATATATTTTTTTAAATATATTTATATGTATTCACCAATATATAAGTAATCTATGTCATGATTAAAAAATTATTCTATGTAATATACTCTATGGCGCATTGAAGAAAAAGAGCGGGAAAAATATTTTTGTAAGACTAATTTTGGCGCCATATAGTAATACATTTGGTGCACAGTTGAAGTCATAATTTAATGGAATAACAATTTTTTTTTCTACGACTGGGCAAAATTCACCAATATATAAGTAATCTATGTCATGATTAAAAAATTATTCTATGTAATATACTCTATGGCGCATTGAAGAAAAGAGCGGGGAAAATATTTTTGTAAGACTAATTTTGGCGCCATATAGTAATACATTTGGTGCACAGTTAGTCATAAATTCATGTAATAACAATTTTTTGGTTTTTTTTCCCACGACTGCGTAAAATTCACCAATATATAAGTAATCTATGTCATGATTAAAAAATTATTCTATGTAATATACTCTATGGCGCATTGAAGTAAAAGAGCGGGAAAAATATTTTTTTAAAGACTGATTTTGGTGCCATATAGTAATACATTTGGTGCACAGTTAGTCATAAATTCATGTAATAACAATTTTTGGTTTTTTTCCCACGACTGCGTAAAATTCACCAATATAAGTGAAGTTGATGCCATACTTAATTTTTTAATCATGATCTATGTAATAAATACTCTATGGCGCAATTGAAATAAGAGGGGGAAAAATATTTTTGTACGACTAATTTTGGCGCCATAAAGTGATATATTTGGCGCACGGTTGAAGTCATAATTTAATGGAATAATTTTTTTTTTTAATGACTGCGTAAAATTCAAAGATAAGTAATCTATGTCATGATTAAAAAATTAATCTATGTAATATACTCTATGGCGCAATTGATGTAAAAGAGCGGGAAAATTATTTTTGTAAGACTGATTTTGGCGCCATATAGTAATACATTTGGTGCACGGTTGAAGTCATAATTTCATGCAAAAACAATGTGTTAGCTATTTTTTCATGACTGCGCAAAATTCACCGATATCAGTAAAGTTGCTAATTTTTAAGTTAAGTTAGTTAAGCACCTAATTTTTTAATCATTATTATGTACCTAATTAATATACTCTATGGCGCAATTGAAATTTGAAATAAAAGAGGGAGAAAAATATTTAAGTAATACCGATTATGGCGCCATAGAATAATATATTTGGCGCACGGCTGAAGTCATAATGGCATGCAAAAACAATTTGTTGGCTTTTTTCTCATGACTGCGCAAATTTCACCGATATCAGTGAAGTTGCTGCCATACTTAATTTTTTAATCATGATCTATGTATAATATACTCTATGGCACAACTGAAGTAAAAGAGCGGGAAAAATATTTTGTAGGACTGATTTTGGCGCCATAGAGTATAATATACGCATACTACGTAGTATAGTACGCGACACGAAAACTGAACCTAAATACATTTTACCATAAGGTGTACAATACGCGGTTACCGCGAGTATTGATTTATAAAATATTTTAAAGTATTTCCAGTAAACGAGATTTAAATTTAAACAAGTGCGGCAATCAATTAAACTATAACCACTAAGTGTAAACTACTGAGGCCGCCAGAGTCACGACGGTCACCCGCCAGTTTTCGTGTCGCCCACTATAGTAGTAGTTTAAAAAAAATACAAGGAATCTGCTGAAAATGGGAAGAAAACAGGGTGAACAACAAACAAAGGTAAGACAAAATACATGATCGTAACAAGAAAGAGAAGTTCTTCATAGGCCGACGTCGTACAGGCAGGACGCGCCCTTATCGTGGCCACCGTCCCCGTCCGGCTGGGGGTGCACGCTTTCGAATCAACGTCGGTCCGTCGTCCACTGCGGCGAAGCTCCGCAGGGTTTGTCGTTGTCTCCGGCGGCGGCATAACGAAAGTTGGTTTTGCAGGCAGTTCGTATGTGTGTAATTGTGTATAGTCAACATGCAATAAAATAATATACGTTATTATGAAGAATAATATGCTCGCGTAGTATTTTTCTTATTTCCGACCGTTTATTTTCGCGTTTTTTCGACTCTTCTTATACCTGTCATTTTCTTTGAATATTATTATCATTAGACGAACGTTATGTGCCCGCGCATTTTATTATTTTAAACGTTATTAATTTATTATAATATTTTACTAGTTGAATTACCCGGCTTCGGCCCGTGTCCAGTTCTGAACGAAACGATCTATTTTTCTTCCTTCAACATTAATTTCCATAACCGTTCTTACCGCTTCCGAATTTTTCTCCTCATAACATGACCAAACCATCTATCTATTTTCTCTCATTTCCACGATCGACGCTACGCCTATGCTTCCTCACACAAATTCATTTCTGACCTTATCTTCTCTTGTCACCCCTCTAGTCATTCTCATCTCCGCTACACTCATTCTATTTGCTCTATTTTCTTGCCCACCACCCAACACTCTGAACCATACAACATAATTCGTCTTACTACACACTTATTAAACTTAACTTTCAGCCTCATTGGAATTCTCTTATAGTCTTATAGCACAGAACACCAGACGCTTCACTTCACTTGATCCACGCGAGTCGATTTATTATTGTTAAAATATATTGCTTTCGTGTTTTTACACGAACGTTATATTGCGTTTATTTGCGTTATCGTTTAATATGTACGCGTACGTTAACGACGAGATTTTTATTAAAAAAAAGTGAAATACATGGGTATTCGCGTGTTACTGGCCGCTGTTTTTTGTACCGTCGGTAGCTATTTACCCCGGCCGCGTGTCGCCACGTCGTCGTTACCTTGTTTTTCGTTTTTTTGCATTTTTTTTCAGACGCGTTTTACTGTCTAAAAAATGTCCATATCGCGACTTTTGTCGTCGAGTCCGTAACGCGGCCCTGTGTCCGGTCCAGCGCATCGCGGCGTCACCGGTCCCGGATTCGAATCCGGATGACGGCCTAACGAATTTTGCGCCACCGGTGTAGTCGTCAAAGGCGGTCTACAGTTTAAAAATGTATACGATGATGAAGTAAGGTGAAAACTTCCGCAATGAAATGCTCGGTAATATAAATATAGCTGTTGTGCAGTACCTCCAAAAGTCAAATAGAGTTTTTCTGATTTCACTTTTAAATTATTATTATTACACTTTTTTTATTTGGCTCGGCCGCCCGGTTTGTGCTGTTTAGTTCGTGTTGTTAACATCGAGGGATCTATAATGTAAAATACAAAATAGACCCATCGATGTTAACAACACTACTAACAGGGGGGACCACGAGAAGGTACAGCACAACCCCCCCATTTTTATTTATTTCTCGTTAGTACCACGTACCGGACGGCCGACCCGTAAACATACATACCCAAAAATCATACCTAGCAAGCGTAAAACTTTGACCCTTTACAGGCACTAGTAGCATAATTTACCAACAAGTTTTTTTCACTATCAATAAATATTATAATATTCTAAAATTTAAAGAGACCAAATATTTCTCAACAGTATATTGGCACACTGTATATTGACATTCTGCTATTAAATTTCTTTTACATGTGTAAACGTGTGGTTAATAGTGGTAAATAATTTTAGCACTGGTACTTTGTAATACCGATTTAAATTTTAAACACAATTACATATCAAACACTCAAAAAAACTTGTTTCTTTCAGTGAATCGTTACGAAAATTGAGTTAACGGTTAAGTAATTTATTAATTTATGTATTTAAGAACCAATTTATGCACAATTAAAACTTATATTTTATTCCCAAGTGGTTTAAAAATAATCACGAATTAATAGCACATTTTTTTTTATAAACTTTAATGTACACTAGCTTTATAATAATGTTAGTTTCATTGTTCTTTTGTGATTACTAAAAAAAAATGCTGACATTTTTATAGAAATTTGTTAACATTCTGTTACCATTATCCACTTCGGTGTGAAAATAGTTTACCACTGATATATTGGTGTATAACCATCCTCTAGATAGACATTAGTAAACTATTTTACCACCCCAAAACTCAGGAAGTATTTAAAAAAAATGTTTGATTGAAGATTTTAAAAACTGCGAGTTGGCGCATTTGGTAACACCAGCAGATGAAATTTCAGTAATGATAATTCCAACGACTTGACTACTCCAACTGAGTGTAGCAAATATTTAGCAACAACGTCGACACTTCCCTTCTGTGCCATCATATGACTGCCTCACAATGATATACTCAAACACACACAACTCAACAAACTTATCCTAAAACACATTCGAGGACAGTATCTCCTTTGGTTTAATTAACTTGGACCGGTCACACTATTATTATATCTTTTATTTCTCATATGCATAATATATTATTGCTTTATATTCATGGTATTAATTAATGCGACAATTTCCTTATGTAATTTATATTACTACTAATATTCACTATTTATTTTATTATAATAATTATCAAACCAAAACCATATGATGGCTCTGTAAGTCATTAAAACTCGTAAATAGAATACAATGTATCCATATACATATATATCCAAATTAATGTTGTCATAATTTTAATTTATTAATTTTTTTTTCTTTTATTATTATTATTATTCATATTTGCATTTAAATTTATATTATTCGTCACACACAATTAACGAGCTTAGAGGACACAATGCCATGCCAGAGGCTATGAAGATTTACATACATTTCAATCAAGCTTACAGGACGCCATGCCATTCCAGAGGCTCAATAACATACATACTTGACAATATTTGTAGCTTACAGGTGCAATACCATGCCAGAGGCTAAAATAACATTCAAACGAATAATATAACTAAATTGAGATTTCTTATTAAATTATATATGTATATTTTTTTATTATTACGTTAAACGAACTTAACGTTATTCTTGCAGGGTCGCCAATTTGTGATGTTCTCAGACACTTTACGGTCGACACCCAGAACCCACAATGACCATCTCTCTAAAAGGCCAACCCGCAACCGAGGTTTTTAAACCGGAGTGTACGGGATTTCTTTTGTATCAATAGTTTAGATACATATGTATGTATTTTTATTTATTTATAAAATGATGTCATGCATTAAAAAAAAAAAAGTGTCTTTTTTACCTTACTATATTAAATATGTTACCGGCCAAGATTTTAAATATGCATTTTCATTCACCTTGTCACAGATAGCAGACGACACTAGTTCACTCCATCGTTTAACATACGATCTACAAACTATTAAATTAAGTTGACCCACCCGGCATTCACACGATAATCATAGCTAGAGTCCGGATTTGTAGGCAATTTCATACTTTTTTTTTTTTTTTAGAGTATGCAGATCAATGAGAATAAGAAATGTCGACGATTTGATTAACAGAGGAAGCATAAAAAAAGTTTATAGTGTATATAAATGCATATTTTAAGGATAATGGCATATTTGAAGAATTTTGCATATTTTATAGATATATTCGTAAAAAAGTAAATTTTTTTATTCATAAACGATTAAAATTGTTTTTATACGAATGCACAATTTATAAATCTATACCTTCATGTAAAATTATGATAATATTTACCAAAGAAATAGTGCGCAATATATAATAATTTGTTTAATGAATATTGTTTGTAAACTGAGTAATTTATTTTTGTTTGACTGAATGATGTTTAAAAAAAAGACTGCTTAAACCAATATGAACACGCTGTTTTTTTAAATATGTGATATATTATTATTTCATGATTTAGGAAATTATTTCTTTTTGCATTTTCCACTTGATTTACAATTAAGAAATATTTAAAAAAAAATTGCCTATAAATGCATATATTTTGAATAAGAGCCTATTTTTGCATATTTCTTAAAAAAATGAAGAGTACACATATTTAAAATTTAAGCTTGTCTCATTACGTTATAATTCATAATGATCGTATTTGATTGCTCTATTGTAGATTATCTTATGTATTTATTTTTTATTTTTTAGGTAATATTAATAAACGATGATGAGCATGTGATCGGTATCAACTGAGAAATATGATATTTTATCGATAAATTGTGCTTGCCAGGTTTGACTTCTGGGTATGAATATTTATTATTTACAGATTTATTACTCGGGAATTTAGCTTTAAACATTTCTTCGAATTTGCTTAAGAAACGCATTTGTTTTTCGATGTACATACGAGAAAAATCTAAATCAATTTGAAAACATATAAACTACTTTTAGATTACAAAATATTATATGACATAATATTTATTATAACAAGAATACTTCAAATAGTATAGTACAATATAAAATATGCTATTTTATGTTAAACACATAAGTATTGGTACCAGGGCTGGCGCTATGTAATTTTTGTGAGTGGTCGTGTTCAATGAAATTGAGGACTTGTATAAAAAAAATTTCTATATATAAATGTATATATTTATGTGATGTTTCTAAAATTTAATCTAATCTCATGTACTTCTTAGAAATTGCATTATTCTACAATTTTACATTTTTTTTCTTAATTAAATTTTTTCCTAAAAGCAAATTTCTCTACTCAGAAACCTGTATGTTTTTTATACTCATATTTACATGTAAAATAACACTGAAGTGATATTATAAATTTAATAATAATAAAATTATAAGTATTATATCATATGTAAAATTTGTTTATTATTGTGGCTCTCAATGAAAGTATGAAAAAAAAATATAGGGTCAACTGGGGTAAATGTAAACATGTTAAGGATAACATGTATTGTTAATATTTGACCAAAACGCGTTTTCATTTAAATAATATATAGTGCGTTTATTATTTGTCCATAATTGTTATAATTATTATTATTTGAGTTTATGTGCCTAGATTTTGTTTATTAAAATGATTCATTTTTTTTTATTGTTTCGAAGAACGAACAGTATTTTAGATCTAACAGAAATAGATATGTAAGTATAATTCAAATTTTTATAGTTTAACGTTCCTTATTCAATTCTGAACATATTCACCCTTGTTTAGAGTACAAAAAAAAACGTTATTTTTCCTCCAAGTTGTTTTTAAATTTGTTCTAAAATGTATATGGCCTGGGGCAAATAAAAAACTTTAATGGGACAAATGTAAATTACAATCAAAATTAAAATTTGTATTTATTATATGGTTTAGAACTATGTTAGAAACTAGAAAGACTTCTGGTCCAAAATATACATTAAAGAGTCAAATAAACTAGAAAAAATGAATAAACCAAAAGGACCACGTGGCCGTCCCCCAAAAAGAAAAAGGAGCTACTCTTTTGGAAGATAATTTAATTAATGATCATATTTTATTGTCAGACTCTTCAGATGACGAACACTATGACGGCCCACTTAATACATCAGTCAATGAAATTGTATACATGAACCAGTTGTTTGGACATTGACCAAAGCTGAAGTTTTTATATTGGTTGATGTTATTGGAGGCGTATGAAAAAAGACTCTTATAAATATGTGTACGGCGTACACATACCTATAAAATAAACAAGAAACTTTTTGTATTAAAAATGAATAAAACAATTAAATTTTTTGTATTAAGTTGCTATTGTTAATTTTATAATATGTATTTCTTTTGGAAAATAAAATTGGTGAAGGCGCCCAACTGAATGGTAAATATGCATAATACAGTAATGTGGAACAAAAAATAAAAATAATTTAGAAAAATTGGAAACCTGAATTCAAAAAAATTTTGGAAATTAAAAGACTTATAAATTTAGTATACAAAAGACTACATATATGACTATTTGTTATTATAATGTTATATTATAGGTAGATATTGTTTTTTTTCATTTTCAATACAAAATTTTGTTTTTTCATTTTTAATAAATATAATAAAATAGAATTTTTCATTTTATTTATAAAATAGACAAGAAACTTCTTATATTAAAAATGAAAAAAAAACAATTAAATTTTTTGTATTAAATACATATTGGTCATTTTATAATAATAATATTTATTTCTTTTGGAAAAGAAAACTGCGGGGGTAGCCCAATTGACTGGTAAATATACTGTATACATTATACAGTTATGTGGAACAAAAAATAAAAATAATTTTGGAAAAATTGAAAAAATTGAAAATCTAAAATCAAAAAAATGTTGGAACTCAAAAGACTTATAAATGTAGTATACAGAAGACGTGTACGTTCCTACCTGCCTATAGTTGACCCTATGGCTCACACGGTTAAAAAGGCTGCCGGCCCTGCCCTAAACCCCCTTCCTACCGGCCCTGATTGGTACTAACGAGAAATAAATAAAAATAATAATTTAAAAGTGAAATATGAGAAACTCATTTCCTCGACAATTTGACTATTGAGATACTGCACAACAGCTAGTAGTATATTGAAATAATACGTAATGTCCAAATGTCGAATTTCGTATTATCTCTATCTTTTCGAAATTACCGACATCAAACATTTCATTGAGGAAGTTTTCATCCTTGCTTCATCACCATTGTCATATACACCTTCAAACTGTACATCGCCTTTACTTGACGACTACGCCGACAGCGCAAA
This sequence comes from Slavum lentiscoides, assembly GCA_032441835.1. Lineage (NCBI taxonomy): Eukaryota > Metazoa > Arthropoda > Insecta > Hemiptera > Aphididae > Slavum > Slavum lentiscoides. The sequence goes on from CM063708.1 coordinate 19,008,650, forward strand.
AATCCGCCAGGCCGCCACCCGGATTCGAATCCGGGACCAGTGGCGCCGCGACGCGCTGGACCGGGCACAGAGCCGCCTCACGCACTCGACGGCAAGAGTCGCGATCAGGGCATTTCTTAGACAAACGTGTCCGAAAAAAATGCAAAAAATAAACGAAAAACAAGGTAACGACGACGTGGCGACACGCGGTCGGGGTAAAGCTACTGACGGTACCTACGAAAAACCGCCGTCGCCGGTAACACGCGAATGCCCACTTCATGTACTTCACTTTTTTCTTTTTTAATAAGAATCTCGTAGAAAACGTACGCGCAGGGAACGATAACGCAATTAAACGCAATAGGTATTACTACCAAGGTGGATCAATCCACCTTGGGTACAACGTTCGCGTAAATAAACGTGGGGTCTCCCGCCATATATATTATAATAACAATAATAAATCGACTTGCGTACCTGAATTCGTTTGTAAAATATAACGTTTATAATATTATAATGATACGTAGCGTGTGTCCCCAGGAGGGGGGCACATGCTACGTATCAGAAAACGTTATCTGGTAGGAGAACGATTTTCTCGATGTCGAAAGAGAAAATGGTTCGTTATAAAACGTTAAACGAAATCGAAATAACGCGAAATACAATTATAAATAAAACAATATTAATAACAGAAAACGTGGTGGCTTGAACTTTTCTTTTCTTCGAATCACATAAAATATTTTTACACCACCCATCTGAAAAATTGTTTGTGATACAGATTGATATTATATAGAATTTCTTACAAAATAATAGTAAATAACTAAACGAATATTGCGAAATTAATATTTTCCAATCCCAGTACCCAAGACACCCACCCAATACCCATCCATTAAAATTGTTTGTGAATGACAGAATTCTAATAATCTCGTTCGAACCACCACTGTGTGGAGCACGCAAAAAGTTACTTACGTAAACGTCCGATGGTCTCTGCTGCGACGACAATGGATCCAAAAAAACAAAAATCAGCACTCGCCGAACGTTGTACACCTTCTTCTTCTGGCACTTCATACTGTCTACGAGTTTTCGGCGCCATCCCGAACTAGTAATCAATTATTATTTTTGTTATTAATAAAATTCCTATTTTTTTTTATTACACACAACATAAAATACAAATTATATTTATTAAATAATTTTTAAAAACAGTGTAATTTTTATCGTGTCCTTTTCTATTCTTTTATAATACAAAAAAGAAAAAAATTATTGTAATCTATATTATGTGATAGGACATTAGTCTGTATATTTGAAAAAAAATATTATTATATTATACATATTATATAATATCAGTGGCGTCGAACTCTATACAGGAACTGAAGCGATCGATTCGTATTATAATAAAAGGGGGTGGGCGACGTCTTGTTGGTACATGCGATTTTGTTTTTACTAAATAATTATTAAATTTCATATTATAATTAATAAAAGTTCGATAAACAATTATGACTGGGTGGGTGGGTGTGCAAATAATTCGATTTCGCTTCACTTAAATTTATACGACACGTCGCCACTGTATAATATAATAAATTTATACATTTTATTCGCGTATAATATTATCGTCCCTCATAATTCCTGTTCGCGCTGCTACGCGACCAAAGGTTTGCAAAACATTACTTACATTCGATACGGTCTCCGCTGCGACGATCCAGATGAAAAAAAAAAAAAATTAACAAATCGGCAGTCAATGAAAAAAAAACCGAAAAACGTCGAAGCGAAATAGAAAATGACCCGTCCGACGCGTCCTTGCCAAATAACGAGAGTGGCCATAGACGCTCACATCTTCTAAGCAGCTGATTTCCGTCAACATATCGGACGACACAGGTGAAAAGAAAGCGCGCGCATTTAAAAAAAATTTTATATGCGCGTTACGACGGAGCTGGTTCCCGGTCACTCGAATACGTACACAGCAAAAAAAATACTCGTGTTCAAAGTCGCTGAACTTTATGAAATACTAGTATTGTTGTGAAAAAAGCGTTGGGCGCTTTGTGCCATATTTTTCGTATATCGAGCGCCCGACGCTTTTTTCACAATAATATAGTAGTATTTTTGTTCATTATTGCTTTAAGCTTATTTTAAAAATTATTTTGAACTTTTTAGTCCGATATTATTTAAAAGCGTGTTTTTTTAAACTATATTTATTTTTCACTTTTAGTTTAATGCGCTATGAAAGCGTATTCTTTAGTTTTTTTTTTTACTAAATTTTTTATTTCTAACGCAATACACAAATATAAATTATTTTAATTAAAATATTACGATTTAATGGGTCTTTTAGTAAATGAAGAGAAGACAAAATACATGGTAGTAACAAGAGGATCAGAGGATAGCTCCAATCTTAAAGTAGAAAATAATGAATTCGAACAAGTTTAAAGAATTTAAGTACCTTGGTCGTAGCTAGGATTTTCTTAAGGGGGGTGTTAATTATAAACATTAAATATTATATAAAATATTTACAAACTATAACTTTTATTTTAATTAATTAATATGGATACATTATGTCGGTATAGTATAGTTAATAGATAATAATAAAAAATAAAAATAGATTATAAAATAAAATCCGTTCGTCGTTTTTGATTGAATGACAATTGTTGTATTACTTTTTCTACTGTTACTTCGACTTCAGATGAATATTTAAAGATGCCAATCCATTATGTCTTAACTGGCCAGTATAATTTCTAAGATATGTTTTTATTTGCTTTAATGTAGAAAAATTTCTTTCAGTTTCACACGATGTAATAGGCAATGTTGCAAATATTTGAAGGCGTTTAAAAACATTTGGAAATAGGTCTTTATTGCACTTATCAAGAGCGTCAAGAACACTTTGTACGCTTAGTTTTTCTAAATGTGTATGCCATAACTTTATCTCTGTTTCAATAACTTCTTGATCAATATCATTTGAATAAAACTCACTTAAATCTTTGATCGCTTGTTGATTATGATTTTTATTAGAAATGAGAAAATAAAAGCCAGCTATTATAGTTTTGTAATATATATGTAATAATAATGTAATATATGATACGGCTCAAGGGGGGTGTCATATCCCCAAACACCCCCCTTGTATACGCCACTTAGGCTTGGTGTAACTCTAAACAACAAAAATATTATGCACGAAGAAATTAATATGAGGCTGAATGCAGCAAATCGATGTTGTTTTGCGACGGAGACGATATTTAAATCAAAATTGATATCAAAAAATGTCAAAGAAAAACTTTATGTGAGTTACATAAGACCGGTACTGACGTATGCATGTGCCACATGGGCCGCAACTAAAGGTGATGAAGAAAAACTAAGTAGATTTGAAAGGAAAATCTTAAGAAGAATACATGGTCCAGTATTTAATACCGAAACCCAACAATGGGAATTAAGATCGGTGCACAACTGGGGAACCTATACAAAAGAGAAAATATTGTACAATGTGTTAAAAGTATAAGAATGCAATGGGCTGGACATGCGTGGCGAGCGGAAGGATGCCTGATAAAAGAAATAATGACTTGGACGCTAACGGGGGAAAGACCAAGGGGAAGACCTCGATGAAGATGGATAGACAGCGTAAATGAAATATGGAATGCGGTAGACCAAGAAGTCAGGACGAATTGGCAAATCATAGCGCAAGATAGAGAGAAATGGGAGGAGATAATTTTGGCGGTAAAGGTCCTCAATTGATCGTAAAGCCGGATAAAAAAAAAAAATTACAATTTAATATAAATTATAATGTCGTTATATACCGTTCGACAAAGAATAACGTCGCGGCACACTGCAAAATACGTATTTACACGCAACGGAGTTTCGACGTTAAGCCGGTCCCACACGACTCGTGTACAGGACCGGATTAAGAGTTTACCGGGCCTGGAGCCTAGTAGTCCAAAGGGCCCTTAGTCCTTAGAATACTTATAACTAGGGTTCGGGACTTTTAGCACTTAAAAACATGAAAATAAGCGTTAAATTAATTGATTGTATACAGAAATATCTTTAAAAATCTTTAATATTAGTCAATTTTCAATTTCATATATCATTACGTATATTATGTATAAACAGAATGATTTGTGTGGTGAATGCTAGTACACCGCGTAATACAAATAATAATACGAAAATGCCAAAATAAAATCTAAACTTAAATATTTTGAACTTGGTCTGAGATAAAAGGCCCCTTCGGGGCCTTCAATGTTTCAGGGCCTGGAGCCCGGGCTCCTAGGCTCCGCGCTTAATCCGGCCCTGTTCGTGTACTTCACTAGCCTACACACCCGGCGAGTGTACTCGAGAAACCGCGAGTGGCTCGGCGAGTGAAAAATAAAAATAATCGTCGTACTTTACGATTAATATGGAGAGTTACATACAAACAAGCTCACATACAGGTGAAGCTAATAAAAGCGTGTTAATTAATAAACGTAGATTCTATTTATTCATGTTTCGACCATTTCGACATTCGGTCCGCACGAACCGTTATACCAATTCTCCCAATTGACAATTGTCCGAAAATTCGGTAAACTGTACGTTAGGACAATTAAATTTTGGGAAACCTTCGCCACTCTCCGTGCACCACGACTAAAGACAAGTTGAACGACGTGCCCATTGTCAATAGGTATATGTAAAATAAACTCTCTAAATCAGTTGACAGCCAACGATTTTATTGCATTTAACGTATTATGTACGTGGCGTTTATGACTCAAACCTAATTGGAAGTACGAGTATTCTAATCTTTGGAAGTGTATAAATAAAAGTAATTTTCAAATACAAATCACCCGCGAAATATTGTTTTAAATGTATTTAAAAAGTATTCTATACATATTATATTTTTACACTCAAATATTTTTACAAGTCTGTCGAGAATATTAAATTCTCGACATTTTTCTAGGCTGGTAATTCAGGTAATTAGGTAATAGGTAATAGGTAATTCAGCCATAGTAGAACACGATGACCTGCTGGCGACTTGACGGTACGAGATGCGATTCGTTTTCTTCGTTTCATTTTATTTAATCGCTGTTCTTTGCATTTTATGTCGTTTAAAATTTAAATCATTATGTCGCACTTATGTGTGTACATGTCACTTCATTTAAAATTATTGAAAGTAAAAATTGTTTTTCACATTATTATGAAAACACTGTCAGATTAAATACATACGTTTTAATATTTTATAACTCTCGTTTTTTTTTTTTTTTTGTAAAACAATACGTTTTATAATACGTTTCATAATTTTGTTTTTCTATATCCTATTAATTTTGGTTCAATAAATACCTTTTAAATTGGTATATATATATTTTTTTATAATTATTGTATTCTATGATTTTCAAAAATTCATAATTTTTAATCGCCCCTCTCTTACAAAACTCACGAGCCGCCACTGTATTTAGCCATAGTACCTACATAATACGTATCTTTTACAAATTTTCAGACGTCGAAAACAAAACATTGAATTTATATATTTTTTTAATAAATTTAAAGAAAAATCTGAGGTAAATATTGATATGGAGAATTCGTTGTTATCAAAAAATTACTAGCCACTGCAGGATAAGAACGTTCCATGATTCTAGTAAATATAGTTACGATTGTTGATATGGTTACTATAAGGTGACATTGTTTCATACATTTTTTATTAGTTATCGAGGAACATTGTTGATTCTGTTACTATAGGTATTACAGTATATGTATAGTTATTATCAGCTGTTACTGAAATAATATTATTGTTTATGAATTATACTTTTAAGAACCGGTAAATACCGGTTCCAGAACCCAATTGAAAATTTAAAAAACCGGAATCGAAATCGAAACGGAAATTTTTATTTTCTAAGAACCTGAACCGGAACCAGGACCGATATTTCTTTCCAGTCCTTGATGTTGACGATATTGTTAAAATAAAAAGCTCACGAAATTAAGTGGAAATGTGAACTGAAGATTTAATTAAGGCAGCTCAACTGGTGGGCTTAAAAGTCAATCGAGAAAAGACAAAATATATCTAGTGGCGTCTAGAGGAATTATAGAGATGAAGCTGATCTAACAACAGTTATTTCTTCCGGCAATTAGCAGATTTTAAATAGTTAGTTATTAAATATAAGCGAGTAAAATAAAACGTGTAGTGAAATTAAATTAAGAATCGCGTACGGAAATATAGATTCTATTACGCGCTGGGATAATTATCCAAATGTTATTATCCTATACGGGAGACGGAAAGAAAATAATTACATTCCAGTTTTATACGCCCAGTCTTGACCTACGGGTGGGTGTGACACTGGGCCAGTGACAAGAGTAGACGGAGAGAAAATGAAAACCTTTGAAAAGGAGAGTACTACGCCGAATATTGTCATAGAGAACGGAGAATAGGGGGAAAAAAAAATAAATCCAGAAGTATTCCAAAAAACCGATATTGCAGGAGCTTATTTGAAAAGCAAGAGAATCTCTCCGGTCACGTATGTGGCGAGATCAAAAGGTATAACAAACCGAATATTAACTGTAAGACTTATTGGAAAGAGTTCCACGGATCGAGTCCCCAGACAGAGATGAGTAGAAAATATTTTTTACCGGATATTTTTGGTATCGGCTATTTTTCCACGGGATTAAATGTCGCGGATTGTTTGTCGTCGGATATTATTTGCCGGATCATACGATGCGTAAAAAAACACGGATAAATGTCGGAGTAAATACGAATCTGTCTGGAAGTATCACACGGGACAACGGTAGAAGACAGCGAGGAAAATGAGAAGAATTTTCTTAATATTTAATCGGTTTGTTATATAATTATAAAACTGCCATTTTATTACAAACTGTTTCATAATGGACAAAAATGATTGCGCATTTATAATTTTATATGAATCCATCCGCCGGACGAATGGAATATTACTACTGAATTGTTAGATATAAATCACTCGAAAATAACGATTTAAACCTTGTATAGAATTAGTCAAATTTCAATATAAATTGTATTCTGAATATAATAATATATTTACACGCAAACGCAATAGTACAAATATAAACTATTGTTATTTTCCTCGACGCCGTTGACGTGAAAATCGATATAAAAATTAAATAATTTTTAAAATCAACATTACAAAACTATATTAAGACTTAACAGACAGGTAGGACAACACGGTTGAATTTCGATCGAGTGTACACGAACACGTGACGTCTATGCTTCTATATAAATGAAAATAATTAATTTTAACCGTTAATTTAGTGCAAAAAACTTTGATTTATTCACCGATGTGAATTATTTTATAATAAGAAAATATTCGTTTTTTTTTATCGATTTTCCGTCTGAATTATTGGGGAGTTCAGAATTGAAAGTAATTTTCAAATACAAATATTCTTCTTGTTATTGATTTGACAAACAGAAATATCGTTAAATCGTACACGTGACACCAGTATAATATTCAACACAAAAAAATTATTCCGCGTTTATTTTCACGCGTTTTATAACGGTTCAAGCTGAATTTAACACACTTTGTTGATTATGGTTGCCGAGGGATACAAAGAAAAAAAAGCTCGTGGGCGTAACCGACAAATAAACGACAAAAGAAAAAAAAAAGGACCCTAACAAATAATATACAATTATTCTTTTACATTGACGTTCAACGTTAAAGTATTGAGGTCCGTTTAAATTTTATCTTTTTTTTTTTTTTTCTGAACATACAAATAATATTATAATATTGTATATATGCGTAAAGAAGTAAATGAACAAAAGCGTAGTAAAGAAATATGAACGTTTTAAAACGGAAACAAAATGTTCTCTAAAAATCTGATTAAAATGTTGTACACTGCATAAGTGTATAATTAGTGATACACAACGATATCCTATTTCGATATCGAAACAATTTTACCGATATAGATGTGCCTAATTTATCGAAAGTAAATCAATTCGTTATGATTTAAATTTTCTATTTTTATATAACTTTTGACATATAATCAATGTCGATTATCACCAAAGAACAATAAAAAACACATTATTACTACTTAATACTTATTAGTTATTATTAGTTCGGTCGATAGTTCATCCATAATTCACCCAAACTGGTACCGTGGACAAAAGCGTTATGAAATGAAAAAATCAGAAACTTCATTTAGATAAGTAAACAAGTAAGAAAAAAAAAATACTAATATTATTATGATTATTAATTATACATTTGACTGAATTTCCGTTATAGTCATACTTGTGTTCATTTTTTAGGTTTGGTAAAAAATAACACAAGTTACGCACGCAATGCGTGCACAGTGCAACACATATTATTATTATTATTGTGTTCGCAATTTAAAATTTCTTCAACGTTTACGGGGACATTATTTCCACGTTTGAATACGAATTAAAAAAATAAATAAATAAATATATTAATATATAAATATAATAATAATAGTTTATTGCAATAATATATTTACATTCGATAAATATTTATGTTGTTAAGAAAGGACATTTAACTATTACCAGTCCTAAATGTTTCTGATAAAGCGTCTCCAAGAGAGTGCATTTTTTTTCATCGTATCTTATACTTAAATACTTATGACTCGTGAAATATTCATTGGATTTTAAAGGTAACGTGTGAAAATTCTAATAAAAACGTATTGCTTAAGATTTTATAATTCAAATCATAGGTTGCCCTTCGAAAATCAATAGTTTATATTATTATAATTTTGAAAATAAGGGCATACGGATAAAAAATAAAAATAAAATTATAGAAAATATAGAATGAAATGTGTAAAAAAATATAATAAACATTATAAAAATATTTTTCAAGATAAATTCTGGCTTGTGATAAAAAAAAATTACTGGTGTGTGACCACAGGCTTCGTGGATTTTAACTCCTACGAAAGTATTAATTTTTCCACATCTCGAAAATATAGTATCGTGGAAATTTACGTTGAATTCAACGCGTATAACCGAGTAAGTAAATAATATTTCTCGAAAACGATCATAATATTATTAATAGTATTATTTTCACTTGCAAATATCAAAACACCTTTCTTTTTTACAAATATAAATTCATACACCTCATAAAATTAATACTTGACTTTTTTTGCTTTCAATGTCAATACCTGTTTATCAGAATGTTGTCTAAATTTTGAACAAAAATTTATTTTGTGTGTAGGTCGAGTTTTTGTTGAGAGAGTAGGTGTAAGAGTAGGCGACGACTAGACTATTTAACAAGAGACAATTTTTTTTTTGTGCAATGGCTCCAAGTTAATCGTCTTTCTTCGTTGCTTAGGGATAAGTCAATTTCATTTAACTTTATTGGAGTGTAGGTTTTGGGTCGGATGGAGAACGCGTATTATTTAGACATATTTTTAGAAGATGTAGCTAGATTAATTTCATCAAAAGATATTGTAGGTACTCATAGCTTATCTTAGAAAACGATTAGATATGTTTTGCTTATTCTTTATGTGAATAAGTTATTGTTAGTATCTTAACATATTAGTACTTAGATATTGGTAATAACTTTGCTAGCTAATTATTATCATCTATATGTGGCAAAACACTGGTTGTGATAAAAACGATTATTATATTACCATATTATCCACATTTTGTTCCGAAAGCGTAAACAACGAGTAACTTATTTAGCAAATTATATCTGCATCCGACGTTTACACAGTTTGACAGATATACTCGTACAATGCTGCAGGTACAGCCGTGCGCTGCGGCAGGTCTACTGATAGACAATACGCGGGAAATTAAAATTAATAAAAATCGAAATTATCACAAACCGATAAAACAGTGACAGTTGTGTATGATATTAGAGGTTATTATTAGGGAATTCACGGGGTAAGGCGTTAATGAAGGAGAAGGATGCAGTGTGCGGGGTTGATAGATTCAAGTATATAGGATTGAAAGTACAAAAGAATAGTGGTTCTGAGTAAGACGCGTGAAGAATAGGATAAAGTGCGGATGGTAGAAGTGTACAGAAGCGTCAGGTGTTTTGTGTGACAAGTGGATGCCAATAAGATCGAAAGGTAGATTTTATAAAACTGTACTTATTTATTTATTTATCGTACAGCATAAAACTGTAGTAATAGTGAGGTTAGCAATAAATTATGGTTCGGAATGTTTGGTAGTGGACGGAAAACCGGAACAGAGAATGAGTGTAGCGGAGACGATAAAAACGATAAGATGGATGTGTGAAGTAATTAGGAAACATAAAATAAGAAATGAGTATGTAGTGTCCATCTATTGTGAAGAAAATTAGGGAGAATATAGGTTGAAATGGTTCGGAAATTTTATGCGGAGAGATGATTCAGAGGCTGCAGTGAGAGGTGTCGTGGAAATGAATGTAGAAGGGCAGAGAAGAAGCGAATTAAATGGAATTTTGAGGATGATATAAAGATAGTTGAGTGTGAGACGTGAGTGTACAAGAGGTGGGAGATGGTGCTTTATGGAGGTGTAAGACTTGCATACCGTGTAGTTGGGAGCGTGAGGCTAAGGAGAAGAAAAATATAGTAGTAAAATATTGTATTAAAACGAGTTTTTGCTTTCCATTAGTGCGTAGTGCCATCAAAATGGCTCTATTTCCAGTCTCCATCCACTGTATTGACCTGAAACGATCGGTTGAACGTTTACTCCATAAAATATTCTCGTAAATATTATGTACCTCTATATATATATATATATATATATATATATATATATATGGAGATAATATATAGTGGGCAGAGCCAACAACGAGTATATTTACTACGTGCGAAAGTTTGCGCCGGGCTTTCTTTATATTGTTATTGCGAAAATATATATACACTGATAGGATGCCACGCCCTCATTATATACGATAGTTTATTGTTTTCACGTCAAATATTGATGAAGATTTAGATTAGTGGGGAGGAAAAAACAATCCAATTAAAAACCATTACCTGTTCACGAGCGTCAGCAGCTACATTGGATGTGCAGACGTCCACTTGAGTGAAAATCGTAATATTGTTATGTTCGAACATCGAGTGTTGGAAAATTAATGTATAGGGCCGTCTTGTTAAAGTTGTCCGCTAACTCAACGAACGCATTTAGCGCAGTGCTTATTTTCAAGTTTTTTTTTTAGACGTGCGTATGACTCTCCTCCCTTAACTTCATCCATTCACTACCGTCCTTTCTCTTCCTCACCTCCCCTAACTTCATCCCTTTTCCCCCACCCTACCATATTTTATTTTCTTATCATATTCTTCCCCTCCTTCTTTTTCCTATCCCCAAACACAGGAATAGTAATAGTTTAGATAAGATGTTTAAAATATGGACAAATGAAAAATAAAACGCCTTATTTTGTATAAATTATTTTTTAATATTAAAAAACAAAAAAAACGTATATTTATAATATTATAATACGATAATTTATTCAAAATAATTAATAAACGTTATCCAACAAATTGAATTATTATGGATTATAAGTAAAATCATAAAACTTCGTTAAAATTTACAACTACGCATTTTTTAAATTAGAACTGCGCATTTTTTATTTAGAATCACGCAAAACGCGTCCAAATAACGCACGTTAAAATAGCAACAAATTTAGCGGTAATTTTTTTAACGAGAAAAACCCCGAAGAGTAAGCATTGAAAATATTATATTTGTGGACTTTATAAAATTGTTTTTATTTATCAGTATCGAGGAGTTCAGTTCAGCGTTTTTGTGCAGTGCGAATCCGTGCTCTGTGCGTATTATATTTGCGCAAAAATAACTCGAATAATGTAAAATATTCGATTACGATATTTTAACGGATGACGAATTTAAGACTAATAGTCTTAAAAAAAAAAAATTGTGTAAATATTTCTTGTTATTCCACAACCGATAAACGTTAAAATGTATACAGACATAAATATTAATAGGGGAATTTTTTTTATACGATCCACACGCGCGGATAACATCAAATATTGGAAATGATCAACGGGATTGACGAAGGAGAAAAAAAACGACGACGTGATTATTTTATTATTATGTATTTTTCCGTAAAGACATACAACACCGATGCGTATAGGTACATTTAATAATAATATTTTATAAGTTATCATGGTAAACACGTTATAATATATTATTACAAAAAGGCGTACAAAACAATAATATTACGGTGTTCGAGAAACGACACATCGGCCGAGTTCATCGCATTCCTTTAAAAACTGGATGTCTTGTGGCAATGTATATTCGATTTCGTGGGCGTCGAAAATAATATTATTATTTTGGACAGACTTTCGTTCGGCTTTAAAATATACTACGCGTATGCATATGTGTATATAAATATGAATTAACTTTTAAGCGGTTTCGATCGGATTACAATAAATTATACACTTACGAGCTACATACATACATATATATATATATATAAATTGTATAATAATATATAACGTATAACGGCGCCGGTTTATTATGCGTATTTATTGTTGGTATTTAAGCGAAGATTTCGAAAATTTAACTTCATATTTACTGTATAGTGGTTATATGATTGTTTACGAAATGTATTATTATTATTATTACTATTTTTTTAAAAAATTTTAATGTTTTTAACGATAGAGTAACCCGGAGTTTAAGCGACACAATTTCTATTCACCAGCTGTTAAATTCGTCCGCCGTATGCTGTTTTCCTAATTCCTATTACGATAATTATTCCGACTTACAGTTTTGAAATTTTTCGGTTGAAATTCTCATTTTTTTCCCAATAATACGAAACACGAAAAATTAAAAATAATTGATTAACGACAAGCGTTTGTCCGCGATTGGGGTAAAGGGGTGCTCTCATATGTGGATTACAATGGCGCATGCTAAATTAATTAATAATATAAACCCGTAACGAGATCCGTATCGATAACAGAAGGCGTCCTGAACTGGAATCCATAAAGAACCATGGGACCTTTGGTAAGACCAAAGCAGATATACACAGGATAGACTGAGCAGGAAACGAGTGTTTAGACGACTAAGAGTGGAAAACTTTAATGAATTAACATTGAACGGAAATGGATGCGGTGGGTGGGAAGTTTGTTTTGCACGGCTTCTATATGGTTTTCTAAAAGCTGGAAGAAAAAACGAAGACGATTATATACGTATATCAATTGGATAATCTGAATAATTTCTGCGCACTTTTGCCACCAACATGCACGGCGTCATCGTATTCTCTAATACGATTTTTAAAATGAAAAGTATATTTTATTATTTTCTTTAATAACACGCGTCCCAAAATTTCTTGCCATTTACTCGTACAAACCAATAAAAATTAAAAGCGGTAAATAACGCGCTATTTTTAAATAGGTATATCTATTTATTCCACATGTAAATATTACACGAAAATAATAATATTTTGCCTCATACCGAGACCAGGAGAATACGAACGAATGAAGAAATATTTTTTCCTCTGCGTTTGGATTTGATAAGAAAACGATAAGAACATTACAGTTTGACCGGACATGTAATTGTAATAAATTAATTATTAACCGGTATGTCTTACCCCATGCTCTATTATATCCCCTTCCCAGGTTACTCTACGTATAATATTTACACCGAGGTGCTGGTGGAGCGGAGACACTCTTCTAATAGACCTGCACCAGCTGTTCATAAGTTTAAGACACCAAAAAAGTGTCTAAAGAATTACCATTTCGATTTAACTTTATCATAGTAAGAGTTAAGTACGTTTAACGTTATCGTATAACATGATTTATTAAAAACCATTTAAATAGTAAAGGGGGTGTTTTTTTAAAAACTTATTTTTGTTGGAAATAAAATCTTGTCGTTTCGAATAACAATAATAATGTTATCTTAAAATTAATGTTGAAAATACATTTTGTTTTTTTCTAACGGTAATAATTATAATATAATATTTTAGCTATGTACAATACATTTTTTTTCTCTTACTGATTACGTTAAATAACATAACGATGCTATATAATGTTATATAATGGTAAAATTTTTCACCATAAATATACTTATTACATATATATATATATATATATTTAAGTGTAAAACAATAATATTTTATCTAAAAAAAAAAAAGTAATTATAAGAATAATATATAATAATTTATTATATTGTTATAATAATATGGATCAAAGTAAAGCATTAAAAAAAGGTAAGTTTTTTCGCAATGAAACCGTTTACGAGAGGCGATTATATGCGTATAATATTATTATGTACATATGTAATTGACAGCATAATCTTAATAATAATTCTATTATAGAACTAGAAAGAAAAATTATAACGAAACGCTTATATCGTGTTTTTTTTATATCGAATTTCCGACGAGGGAAAAGGAGAGATTAAAGACGTTCGCCATTGACTATAATATCAATTTTTAGGTACATATAGTATACACTCGTGTATACGCACGTAATAAAAATCGTTAAATTCAGTTATACGGTATAGATATAGCATTATTATAGCGTATATAGTAGTATTGTCATTTTGATTGTGAATGTATTTAATAATAATAATAATAATAATAATAATAATAATAATAATAATAATAATAATAATAATAATAATAATAATAATAATAATAATAATAATAATAATAATAATAATAATAATAATAATAATAATAATAATAATAATAATAAAGAAAAAAAAAATATATTTTTTATATAAATAAGTAACGAGAACAATAATATAAAATTTTTTTTTTAAATGATTTTTGAAAATATAAATTTTGCGATGTTAACACTCATTAAACGTCTTTTCCATTATGATTTATACGGGCTAACAGTATTATATCTGTTACATAATACGAATTCGGGCTCGGACGTTACTGCAGTAAAAATTACAAAGAATTGTGCTTGAAAACCGAAAAAATTCAGTTACGCGTCGATTATATAGGTAGATGGGGATTTTACGAGTGAAAAAATTTCGGTAAATTGGTAATTGTTATACATAATTGAACAAGAAGTTACTTTAGCTATTCGGGATCCATTAATTCAGTACAGCAATTAATAATTTATTACGTATTCAAATTATTAATGTTCATATTTTTATCGTGTTCATGCATAATCCATTCATTTGGGCCAGTAATGTTGAGTTAAAAAAAAAACCATATTTTAAAACACGATTCCGTGCAAAGACCCGTAAAATTTCGAGTTACTAATGTTATCATTATTTTAAGTTACCAATTATTATTATTTAATGTTATTTCCGTAATTATAAAAAAAAAAATCAATTTTATTCAATTCAAATTTTCTTGTTATTATTCCGAACATTTGTCATTTTTTAAACTATTTCACACAAATGTCTCTAATTAAAACGAAGCAATTTATTGTATACAATTTTTTAAAATTCCATTATCTTATTGAAAAAAGCGGTTTATTACGTATCTACTCTCTCCCCCGAATTAACTTCAAATTTTCTCAACGATCATTCGGGTCTTGCGTATATCTTTCTCCACTCCCACTAGTTACGAACACGAAAAACGAGCCCTGTTATAGGCACGCCTAATGTCTATTGCTAATGCGCACCTCAATTATTCTCCGTATAAAAATTGTTGTAATTTCTGTACTTAATATTAATTTATAATTAAATATGTATTATACGTGTAAGTTGTAAAAAAAATGCGCATATTTAAAAAGGGCTTAGCCCGTTAATTTCTAATAAATTAATTTTAAAAAAGTATACGCTTCAACATTTTTAAACCATTTTCAACTATATTTTATTTCTAAAAGTCTACACAAAAGAAAAACAGTACGGCGTGCTTCATTCAGAATTATCAGAAAATCGAGACAATTTTTTAAATAAACCATACCGAACACAAAACGTTAATATTTATTAGAATGATGTTTTTAATTAATTTAAGCTTCCTAAAAAAAAAAAACATAAAAAATAACAAAATAACTACGTAGTTATAACAGCTGTAACTGCAGGTTTAATTTTAATTTTCCGTCGGTGAATAATGAACGATTAAATTTATTCAATCGATAATGTTATAGTATGAACGGAGAAATTTTACGAGTTTCATACATCTGATCCACACGCGTGCGCGAGACATAAATATTTCGTGTCTGTGGCCTAATATTAATTGTGCTACTTATTATATAATTCTAAAAATACTCGAAGGAATACGCGTATAGCTTATGTCCTAATATTTTGTCAATTACCGAATTACCGAATGTTTTCACAGAAAGTTTAAATAAATTATTATTTGAAAAGAAAAAAAGTTAGCGAGCCTAACGGTGTCCGTGGTTCGATTGTGACGGTCATTTCAGAGTTGTAATATTGTTTTCAATTTGAAACCGAACGGGTTATAAATTATAAATAATTAGTAATCATAACGTGATACGTAATAATATTTGTATATAAATAGCCTAAACGCAGCAAAATCGATCGAATTCCCTTCTCAATATATGTTTTTGGAACGGGTATAACTGAAAAAAAATTATTTCGAATTATTATTTTCAAAAAATTTAAAACCTCTCTACGCGCATATGCCCACGGATTTCTCTTCGCACTCGCACGAGACACGCCCGACAAGAAATTCAAACGACGGCGAAGAGAAAATATTTTGCTAATTCAAAAATATCCGAGCCCAATCATTTTTGAACGATAATAATATTAACTTCGATGATAACGCGTACGACGTGCGCTAAATATTAGATGTTTTAAAAAACAAGGGAAAAAACCTCTTATAGGCCGCCGAATGATAAACGCGCTCGTACAGCGAAATCGTTAAACTTGACGTTGGTTTTTTTTTATAGAGTATTTGTCATAATAATGTTGTTAATATTGTTATCGCGTGTGTCGTTTCGAAAAAAAAAAAATCAAACAAAAAACAAATTAGTAAACACGTATTTAACCTATATTTAAATTCACTGTATATAAACGTCGAAAACGAAATGCGTTTTTTAATTGACCGCGAATACGATAGTTTTTTTTTTTTTAGAAGCACTGATTTACGCGTCACGTTCCTTATATTAAATATCTTAATAGTATAAATAATACGCGAAGGGCGTCAGTTACTGAAAAACGTGTTAGTGCTAAAAAAAAAAAAATGAATATTCGTCTATTACGAAATAAATATTATTCTTAAAAATGTTAACAAACTGAAATTAGTTTTTTTTTTTAAAAATATAATTTAAATATCGACGTTTGCGGAAAAATGGAATGAGTACGTTTTGAAAAAAAAACCGAAAATTACAGCTTCTATATAACACAAGAGCAAGTTATAAAAATGGAATTGAAATAACGGAAAATAGTAGGTTATGAAAAATACAAACCGTTGTTTTCATATGAAACGCATGTGAAGTAAACCCGTTTATGTGTATAACGAAATCGGAAGTAGGGCGTTTCTAGAAATCATTATTTTAATCGCGCGGTCATATTGATAAATATTAATAACGAAACGGGTTTAGCGACGAATTTCTCGGCTTTTTTTTTTGTTTTTTACTATGAGAATCAATATTAATATGGATTTTGTGAAAAATGACAATAACACGTTTTTTTTTTTTTTTAGTACTACGCCCTTAACAAAACATACGAGTAAAATTTCGTATTTTCAAAAATTCAGTGTTTTATATTTTCCAAAAAAAAACGATTCAATAAAGTTTATTATATTTACAAAACGTAAAAGTCCGGGCGAGGGGAAAAACGTATTTATAATAAAATCTTAACATTATAACACAATAATAATTACTCGTTGCGCATTTTAATGTTAAACCGTACGCAAGATTGAACGAAACGTTATTTTATATACAAAACATAAAAATGGGAGGGGACAAATTTGATCGCAGAGATCGAGTAGGCGTATGTGGTAATGGAAAAAAAAAAAATAATAGAGAAAGATTCTTTACAGCACTTGTATGTTGATGATACGTAGATAAAATAAAAGATCAAAACTCATTATATTCTTAATTTAATAATAATTTTGTTAGCATAACCACAGAGACCTCTAATCGGCTAAATTCGGTGGCGAGCTCAGGAATTTTCAACGCGGGGACGAGGTGATAATACTTTATTAAATTGAAATGAACCGTAGCGAGCAAAATCCTGACACCTTTGTCCACATCCTTTAATGTATCCTCTTAAGGTATACAATTTAAATTACACGAGAAACAGTTGTATTACAATAGTTATACGCGTTAGTAGGTACAATAATTACAGTCGGTATAAACATGGCGATTTTTATTTTCTATGAGCCAGTGATTATCAGCGTTAAGATTTTAAATACGCATTTAAATCCGACGTTTTTTATTTTATTCGTTCCAGGATTAATTATCGAACGTTTTAAAATTATATCATCACCCCCCCGAACAAATGAAAACTTTTCATTTTTAAATGGAACATACTTATAGAACTGAAATAAATAAATGAAAACGTTTTTTATTTTCAATATTCTGAATAATATTTTTTATTATGGTGGTATATAATGTGTTTACATTTTGTTTTCGAAATAAACTTGTCCTTTAAAGTAATTTTTTTTCCAAAACATTATAGAAAAGAGGCGTACGAGTTCAAATCATTCTTCGAAATTAAAATGGGAATACTGGAAATATGTTACTTATTCTTCTCCGGGTAAGAACCGAAAATCGATATATTTATAATCAACGAGGAATGAGGGGAGGGGAAATATGGAATAGCAAATAGCTATAATAATAACAGCAAAAAAATATTTATATTTCCCTATGGGTAGGTATAGCAGCGTGTCTCATACTGAAATAGCCACCCTGTATACACATGTAATATAGTTAAAAATGAAAACTAAAAATAACATTTTATATTCCTGAGCACGCCTAATCAAGTAGTTGACTCGTCAATATTTATTTGGATCGTTGACAATTGGATCGATCGGCAAGAATGTATCGACGATGACATTTTTTTCGTAAGTTGAGTATATTTATATTTCTACGACTTAATTATAGCAGTATATATCTAATTAGTTTACTTAAAAGTATTTATACACACACAAACACAGACACACACACACACGCTTAAACACATGTATACATATCGCCGAGTGTCGTTCGAGAATCTGAAACAAAATACAACACATACATTTTATATTATTATGAGTTATTATATGTTACCTTGAAAACTTAACACAATGTGTTTTAAAATATTTTATTTCGAACACTTTATTTTGATACGCCGAGCAAACGAATTTCGCATTTTTCTGAATGTATAAATAATTTTTGAACGACCAGGTTAGGTTATGGTGGTTGATTTCAAATAGCTGGGCGCAGTGGTAGGCTCGGATAAAAAGCATTTTTAAACAAATTGGGGCGAGGGATATGCAAATCAATTCTATTATGTTTCATAGCCATATAATTTCTGAGATGTGAAAAAATCGTTAATAGCGTCAACAACCATTTAAAAAGTCATTGGAGATCTTTTATAGTGCTATTACTAAGCAAGAATGATATCTAATTACGTAAGTAACGATACGTACTAAATTGTCTATAACAAGGAAATTCGCAAAAAGTGGTAGATGGGGGGGGGGTGGTAACGTTTTTATTGACCTCTCCTGGATAATTTTTAAATTTAAATCTAATAAAATCGTATTGATTTTTGCATATAATTCAATGTACATAATATAATAACGTATTTATAGCTCTGGTAAGTTTTTAATATATATTTTTTAAAACGCTTATAAAATTATAAAATGTTGAATCCATTTGGGTTCAAAATTACATTTTAATTTCTGAAGAATTTTAAATTTAAACGTGCCATTTTTTTTTTTTTAAATTTAATTATAATATTATATTGATTTTTTTTTTTTTTAAACTATTACGAGAAAAAACAAAATAAACTATTGTGCAATATCGATTGAAATGAGACTTGGTATATTTATTCGTAAACTTGTGTACTCTTTTAATCGGGTTACGTATTTATGAAACAATCGGATTAAAAAATATCGCCTTGAGAGGATTTGACACCCTCATCAACCGTTAGACTTATACCCTGTCGGGCGAAAGGGAGTAGTGAGGACGAAATGGAATCAAGTATTGTTTTTAAATAACAAATGACAGTTGTGAAACGAATAATAGCGATCACGGAATAATAAAAGTCATAATTGAATACGGAATTAATTTAGTTTGGGTTCAAATTAAACGCACTCGGTTATTTAATATTCGTGTTTGAGTTTCGAGTTCAGACTGAAATATCGTCCAAATTAAAAAAAAAATTTTTTTTATGGTGAAACAAAATCGTAAAAATAAGTAACGGTCTAATACGCGTGACACACACAAACACTTGGTTCTCTTTTTTAGATCGGTATATTATCTAGAACTGTGTAATAATTACGGGATTCGACTGTACCAAGGCTTGACGAGAAAATATTTCGGTTTTGATTTAGATTTCGATTATTATCGGTATTCAGTGACGTATTTATGGGTGGAGCGGGAGTTCTCGTTCTGCTCTTCTCAGAACCAAAAAAAAAAAAAAATGTTCATAAAATTTAGACTTCAACTATTAATTTTAATATTCAAACGATACAATTACACCCACAAATGTTGTAGAAGATTGGCAAAAATTAATAAACGTTTACCTTTTTTTTAATATAAATATAATATATTATGACGCTTTTAGATTCGAATCTTCGATACACTACTCTGTATAGCCAAATTTAATTTAGTATTTAAATTAGTTGAAATTCATAAAATAATACATTGATTTTTAGTTTTTAATTATGAATTATAATAGATACCGTACCATTTATTATGAATTTTAAAAAAAATCCCGTTTTTTAACTTAATTTTAACGGCTGAACCCATCCTAAAAAAAAAAAACTGAAATGCGCCACTCACTGTTTCAGTCATTATTTAAGTTTTGTTTGCCGGTTTATAATTATTTACAGTATTCGAAAATAGATATAATATGGTTTCGATTTTGAATTTTAACACGGGTTATAATTTTTCCAATTTTTTTGAAGACACTGATTTTCATTTTGTGATTTTGGCTTTAATTATTTGATATGTTTTGTGGAAATATATTATTGCGGAAAATAGGCTATACAGTATAACAGGATATATGTTATTATTTTCTGATAACAGTTTAATTTTCATAGTGCTGCCCCACTAGTCGACGGACATTTGGCAGTACAATTATACAGTACTCAGTGCTCGCACACACTTACGAAAAAATACTTTCTACCACCGAATACCAATATTAAGACGGCGCGTGGATGGCCATCGAGTTTGTGTATTCGTTTGTGAAATTCGATGTATAGTCAGCTTTCAGCTATGAAATTTATGAAATTTAACGCCACGAACACGCACTGTATTATAATATTGTCTCTCGTCATTCAACTAAGTAATATATGCACGCGTTTGTAAGCTGTATCCGTTTACGTCGTATGTATAACCGTCAACCGAGTCCTACCGCTCGCTAATGTGGACCACTCAGTCTTTTCGTTTGATAATAATCGGTACTCCAAAGTGGTTTCGTTCCATTGTAGCGCGATGAAGAGAAAAGCGCCGTTCAAAGATTACGTGGCCAAAAACTCTGCCTCTGCCTCTGCCTATTCGCCGTCGTAATTTCTTAGAGGTTTATTTTTCGTTTTACTGAACTCACCGTATCAAAGAGTCTGCGTGAGTCCCTATGATGATGTTTACTTGGACGAGGTGCATAGGCGCAATTTGGGGTATGCTTGGGAGTGCTTAGCACCCCCAAATTTTTAATTGCATCATCGAATTTTTACTTAATGTAACTTATGATATATTGATCGACATAAATCCTAGCACCCCCATAAATTTAATCCAAATTGCGCCTATGACGAGGTGTATGTTCTTATCTCGGGGAATAAACGATACTCGAAATTTTGTACGCGCGTTATGGAAAACCTATCAAATGTCCACACGTAAATCGTACCGTTTATACAACGATTGTACAGTTATATTATATGAGGTTAATCGGTAACGAAGGTCGTCCCATAGCTTTTGTCGGCCTTGATAATATTGATGTTGCAGAAAACATTTTTCGAATCGAATCGAGTATACAAACCACGAAGAGTAGCGTGTCAATTTTTAAATAAATTTATTTATTATTTAAAATAAAAAAGATAAAGATTTCGAGGCGTTTTAAAAAATATTATATTGTGATACGTGTTTCGGTGTTATCGACATGAATAGGATGAGGTGGTGGTGGCACTGGGGAAACGTTATTACCGACATCCCGTCGGGAAAATCGATATTTACCAGGGAAATTCTTCAATACAAATCGGTACGAAAAATAGTAAAAAAAGTAAAATCAAATTCGAGCCGCGCCGGGATGCCTTATTCCAACCGCCAGTGGTAATGCGAAAAAAAATAAATTATAATAAAATCACACGTGCATAGGGTATACATTTTTTTACGTTTCCGTTGTGTACGAGTATACGTATATTATATGATCAGAGTTATTCGGTCCTAAAAAAAAGCTTGTTTCTCACACAAACTCGCGCACGGTCCAGTTGAAGTTTTATACGACCGATAATATGTCATCTCTATACATGTAGTAACGTGAAAGGTACACCTGTACCACCGGATTATAATATATTTCTGCGCGATGATTTATTGGCGTACTCAAGTTACTCCCTAGCCGCGTTTCAGATTTATAATGTTTCTGCGTTGTTTTTTTTTTTTAGTCGATTTTTATCTCGTTAAAAAAATTGCGTTAATTAAAAAAAAAAAAAAAGCCGCTTTATTTATTTATAAAACATTGTTGTCGGTTTATTATATAAAATATGAGTAGTTAACTCGACTCGGTCGAAAACCATATAAATATAATAACATATATTTATTATTACTATTTTTTACTCAAATTTATCGTATTAAAAATGTAGCTCATAAACAGGTCGTGAAATCGGATCGAAAATTTTCGTTTTCGATTATCGGGTTTAAATTATTTCGGTTTTATTCGGAGTTCAAACGTTGCTTTTAAAGATATAAAATTTCGGTTTTGTTTCTGAATTTTATCGCGGGTTTTAATTTTTCTCATTTTAATAATCGATTTTCAGTAATTATATGGTTTGGATTTCTATTTCGGTTTTAATTGGTTGACGAAATATCTTAAATCATATAATACGCGTTATATGCCCAGCACGCGTGATGGGCACCGAATTCCAATTTTATTTTTATAAATTTTTTGATTTTGTTTTCGATTTTAAGTAACTGGTTTCAGCGATTTAAGAATTATATTTTATTGGTTACGGTTTAGAGTGTTTTCGAAATAGGTTTCGAGCCTTGAATATTTGGACTATTGTCTATATAGACACTGGTTGAGTGCATAAACTTTGTTTGCGGGCTTTAGTAAATGTCTCGAAATTTTCACCTTGCCATTCGGCGTAAACATCAGTGTTGTATAACCACGTTCTGTATTGGCGTTAATGAGTTCCAAACACGAACGGTATGAGAATTTAGGTGAAAATTATATTGGATTGTGCGTCAGCAGCTGTTGCGAAAAGGCTAAAACGAGTTACGAAATTGCAGTGTGTTATAACTTTTGATTGAATTATCGTTACACAGTGCGTATTATATACTGTACTGTTTTCTAAATAATTTGGTCAGAAAATAAAGAAGCTCGTAAGAGATTATCGATCTCGAGAATTTTCTCAAATACCGCATATAGGATTTTTAAAATATTTAAAGATTACGATTGATTTTCCGTATTAAATATAGATAATAATATGCATTATCGAAAATGTTGCTTCGATGATAATAATAATTATACGATACGCTGCGTTTATTCTGCATAAATTGTGTAAACGGACTGTTGTGTTCTGCGGTGGGTCAAACCATTGTATAAAGCGTTCAAATAAAATCATTTATTTTCGAATATGTTATACATAAATACTCTGTGTTTTTTTCTCCCGTATTTTCATTCTCGTCACTGAATACCATTTTGTAAAATATAAAAACAAATCCGATTTACATAATTTATACGGATCAGAAACCGGTTGGAGAACTAAGAATACGTATTTAAAGGATATTAAAAGATAATGGCTATATGTGACCCGTGTGTACGGGTATATCGATTCCTCCGAAATGACTTTTTTTACCTGTTAGAAACATTACCGATTGCGCGGGCTATCAACTCCGCCGGAATTTATGACATATTGATTCCGCCGGCTCATGTATTATTATATTAAACACGTCTTATGAAACATCTAAATTCAATCCGAAAATACGGGCTTCGTCATCAATGTCTTCAGAACGAACAACTGACTGCAGTATTGTGAATCGTTTCGTTCTGAACACAACACGCAATTCACGAAAGCACGTATTAATATATTTATGTTTTCACATGTATTGAATATAAAAATACAAACCGATTCCTGTACAATAATAAGGGGAATGGAGGACACAGTTAAAATTAATAAAAATAAAAATTACGAATTTAATTTAGAAAAATATGTAAACAAATTTTTTTTTGACGATTATGTAAATAAAAAAAATTGATCGATTCACATATTATGTTAAACTGGTACCTTTTTATCATTATTATTAAAAAAAAAAATGATAATTTAATTTAATTTTTGTATTTTTGTACCTATATTTAATATTGTATTTGACGATCATATTATATAAATAATAAAAAGATAATAGGTATATTACTTTGTTTATAAAGTATAATTAATACAAAAGAGTATAAAGGTATTATTAAATTTTATTCGAAGCCGGCGGAATCGATATTAAAACGGCGGAATCGATAAAACCCCAAGGAACTATCCGATCTATTTACAGTATATTTCACTTTTTTTTTTCATTACGAATAATATTTTTTTCTTCTCAAACATTTACCACATTTTTATTCAGAAGTGAAATCGCATTAATATAGCGACAAACTTTTTATCATTGACGAAAAAAAAAGCGAAATATTCGAATAAACGCGTGTATTTGAAATAAAAATTCTCGGAAAAATATTTGAATAATGCGTATATGTATACCGAATACTTTTTCCAAAGTTTTATCTACTACGTAATAATAGTAATTTTTCGGTGTTTTCCACAGCATAAAAACGCGTTTTTGAAAATGGACCGAGTTTTTTTTTTTTTTGGAAGTTTCGCACGTTTGTAACTTTCAAGCGAGTTCACCGGAAAATTTAGATATCGCTCGGGAACTGAATCGCTTTTATGAATTTCTGGAAATGAAGTGTGAAAGAACGAAACTTCGGACGGGGTCGCGAAGTGACGTGGTCGAGAAGGAGGAGGTAAAAATCGAAAACAAAACGACGGCAAACGTTGTGTGTATATAGAGCTGTGAGTACACAGATGTTATTATATACGTGTATTATGGCATACAGACCTTCTCGTAAATTACGTTGGAAACGCGGCGGTGGCTGTTGCAGTGGCGACGACGACGACGACGACGGTGCTAATAAATTCTTTTCCGCATCCCGCGGTCACGGGCTCAGATTTGGCTGCCACGCTCACTGTAAAACAGAACAATTAATGTGCGTGTGTGTGCATGTGCGTTGGTTAGGGATGGCTCGCATATATATATTTTATTGATTACCGACTGTGTATAGTATACAGAGCGATTCGTAGCGTTTTTCGTCCGAAAATCTGTGTAGTTTATACGATCAAAAAAAAAAAATCATTTCCCCCTCGACAAAAAAGAAGAAAAAAAAAAATTCGAAAATCAAAAAGATATCGATTTTTACATTAATATGAATAGTTTATTCGCATGGATAATAAATATGTGGATGGGTCATTTTACATCTTATCTTCCGGTCATTTTATGAGAATTATATGGGTTTGCTTATTCTTTCTTCCACTATCAAGTTACTGTTTATTCTACGCCTAAAATGCCACAATGTGATAATATAAATAATAAATATAAACGTAAAAACAGCACTTTTGTATGGGCGGGATTGATCTGATTAAGTAAGTATATGAGTAGTCAAGTCGAGTATTCCAGTCATCATGGGAAAGCTTCGGCAATGTTACTTGTATTTATTTTACCATGTATAATTTCCATAGATAATAAATATAATAATTTCATTGCATAACCTTAAAATATACCCCAGGCGAGAGAAAGAGAACCATTTTAATAGTGATTTCTTTCTTCTTTAAAATGGATCGCTATATCGTTAAAAAAACATAATTAAAACGGATTTGTTTATACAATACGTAATTTTATACTCCAACGCGAATTGACCTAACACAAAAAAAAAAAATCGTTTCATAAAACTGGAATTTCGATTTTAACTTAAGTAGACTCTGTATGGGTAAAATAAAAATAATAATATCCCTTTAAATTTCAAATTATTTATCACTATGCGTTCGACGTTGAATCTTATCGTTTTTATTATATACGCTTCGTTAAAAAAACATTTTTTGTGTTGTCAACATTTTTAGAAAAGAAGTGCTTTAAGAAATCATACGGCAAAAAACGTTTTGTAAAATATAATGAAATTGGCAACAAAACGAGGCATTACTAAAAAAAAAAAAACATTTTTATAGTGCATAATCTACTGCCATTAAAAATTACTACGAGATATACACTAACACTGTTCGCGTGAAACAATATTTCGAAACGTAGGAAACATCTGTTGTTTTCCAGGATATAACGAAAAAATATTTGGAAATATAAAAAACGATTACGCATCAAAACATACACTAAACTTTTTAGTTTGAGAAAAAAAATCTGTACCACGTTTTCGATATTAATTTTAATTCAATAATATGTTTTACGTACCCTTCGATTAATATTTTTAATTTGAAAAAAAACAAAACCCTGTAAAAATGTTATTAACGCGATTAGCGATTTCCCTGTGGCGAATTCTATTGTTTCGCAAGACGTGTTTTTTTTTTTTGTTCAAAGAACATTTGTTAACACGTTCAAAATGTCCGACACAATAAATTGGATTAAATAGGTATTAGCGTATACGATTTATACGCGTGACAATGGCGTGTTTGATTTTGACTTTTGGAAATGAATGTCTACACGAGAGTAGTATGATATATTATGACTTAAGTCGTATCTACCACTCGTTATGTGAGCTTAGTAGAATTTGTATGCGTATTATGAATATATTTAATTATTATAACTATGAATAGTATTAATCGATCTCTGATCATTGCCGTGCACAATTGACGCGCGGTATTTCAACGGCAAAATTCGTCACTGAGACGATAGATATGGTTTGAACGTTTAACGGAGGGATGTTTTTATGAAAATTTCTACTGTAGTGCAGTGCTTCTCAAACTGTGAGCCGCATATATATGAATATTACAGAGGGAGTTCCACGAAATAGAAGAATTAATTGAAATTAGAGCAGACTTTACGCTCGATAACGAATTAACGGAATTTCGGTCAAGAGTAGGATCCATAAATTTTTCAAAAGCTGCTTGACTTATATTATTTCGTTTTGCGCCGAGATATCTCTGTAAAACTGTGTTTTCAAAATGAAAAAAAAAACAAACGTGAATCATGCGTTTCTCTATACATCAGACTTTAGAAGCAAACATGCGCATCGCTCTTTCCGATATCACATAATATGCACACATCGATTTATCGTGCAAAATTATACCGATCATAAATAATTTTATAATTTATAATGTCGTTTTGCATAGTTATTACTTATTTATTTAAAGCTTAAAACTTATTATACAATTTTTTTGTCAAATGTACTAAAAAAAGGGATATGTATTTACTATTAATCTGTGTTTTACACACGCGTGTTGGACAATTTAATTTTAGTGTATATAGTTAGGCAAGGAAACCACAAAATATAGTAGCTGAAATATATCTAGGCAATCACAAGCTCGACCAAGTTAGCGAATTCCTATACTTAGGTAGCACGATTACATCAAATGGGAAGGACACCAAAGAAATTAAAAGACGCACAGGACTGGTAAAGACTGCATTCAGTAAAAAATCTAAGCTCTTCACAGCCAAAAAATTAAACCTCAACATCAAAACGTATATCTGGAGGAGACCGAAAAAAAGGCATTAGAAGCACTGGAGACGTGGTGCTGGAGACGCATGCAGAAAACAAGCTGGATAGAGCAAAAACGTAATCAGGATGTACACTCGAAATAGTCGGAGAGAAAAGCTCATTAATGGACTCCATTAGAGGGAGAAGATGAAAATGGTAGGATATCCAGAAAAACTGCATAAAACAATATTATAGGGCATGATTGAAGGAAAAAGACCAGCTGGACGCTGCCGGAACACGTTTATAGGACAAATCGAGAAAGATGCGAGAGCCAGAAGCTATGGAATAATTAAAGAAATGGCGAGTAACCGTGGAGAATGGAGAAGAGGAGCTGCAAACCAACTTATGGGTTGAAAAAAAAATGTATACATAGTTAAGGAAAAAAAAAATTGTACACCTTGGATAAAGGTTTACACATTACAAAAAAGTTTGGTGTGCGACGGATCGGATGCAACGTCAACAGATTCGATATAACACGACCGTCATAATATTATTACGACACACCAGGCCGAATATGTCTGCGGCGGATATGTTACTATGACGACAAAATCGTCTACTGTGTGTATACATATCGTGTATGGTATGCATTATTATATCGTCGACGACGGATAAGCTTAGCCCGCGGGACGGGGTTATTATATCGCGTGTTGTTGACGTGATATTTCCGTATATATGTGTACATATAAACACCGTGGCATAGGTGTGCTTTACGGATATCATATTATACATATAATAGGTGTACGAGAGATAACAATATTGCAAAACATAAACTTTTTGAACGTTTTCTCCGCCGAAATAATTTTATCATCAGGAGGACACGACGACGGCTTTTTTTTTACTAGAAAGTATCACAACGAAAAAATTGGGTCATAATGTTTACTCGGAAATTTTAAAGACATCTTTCTTCTTCTTCTTCAAAAAAGATAAATAAATGAGAATCGAACAAACGAGATAAACGAATTAGAGACGTTTTTGAATTTTCAAATATAAATGCTCATTTTCTATTATTCTGGACCTCTGTGCGACGTAATGACGTGATGAGATTTTCGACGTTAATAACGCTTGTTTTAAATTCGTGTACTTTATCGATTCGTTGCTGTCGTTTAACTACATACATCGATAATGATAATATCAGCTCTACAATAATAATAATAATAATAATATTTTTTTTTTATATTCTTTAAAATGACGACGACGCAGATATGGAAACCCAGTGAACAAACCGCGATAAATTCGAATATGCGCGCCAGTGCAGGCGTACAAAAGAATAATGTAGGGAGTTAAAATTTTATTATACACATATATTTTTTTCCCGTAGGTTTTCCGAGATCGACATGATATTATGTGACTGAGTACCACTAAATCGTAACTTAACTAGTGACATTTCTTTTCCCTATCAGTTTTCTAACTTAGCTCGTTACGACGATCGTAAAAATTGACGAGTAATATAACTCGTTATTACTATCCGAGTATTTTGGTGCAAAAACAGTATATGTTTTATACTGCAGGATATTTAGTTAAGAACTGAGTGTAAAACAATAATAGTTATGAAACTAAACAAAACGTTAAATACATTTTTATCTCGATACGTCGCTGAAATTAAATATAATAATTTCAATATTTACCGAATTACACGCGTTTCCGCGACAACAGTGTGATTCGTTTAAATTCCGTTGTTTCAAACGTGTTTTTTTTTTTTACTATCAACGTCTTATTCGTGGCGCGTTTATAGTGTGAATTTTTTTTTTTATTAAAAGAAATTTTGTGATACCACATTAAATGTCGACAATGATCTCAATCTACAAACTGAATAATACTAAAAACAACAATACCATGCAATAGTCGTGATAAAAAACGAAAAACTAATAACTAAACTATAAATAAATATATATTAAGCCCTTAAGCCATAAGATTAAACTAAAAAAAACCAGTTTATGAAATAAATCGAATTCCCCACAACCGGTGGGGAAGTAGCGTTTAAAATATTTTACAATTGACAAATGGACCCCGATGGAATGGAACTGCACGAGCGACGGGGGCCCTAAGATTGTCCAAGGCAGGACAATCGAAAATTAAATATGGGAGAGATTGCAAATCTGTTCTTCCTAGTGTGGATGTTAATTTCGAAAAAAAAAAAAACAGAAGAAAACCGTGTCCCGTTATTCTCTAGGAGACTTATCGTTGGAATCCTAAAGGTTTCGTGCGAAATTCAAATCGGACCACGGATTTTGCCAGAGCGATAGGTCAAAAATCGAAGTAATTTTACCATTGCATCCTATTAGAAGCGTCTCGAAACAACGCGAGATAGCGCATGTCGATAATCGTCGAAAAAAAGAAAATTGTGGAAAATTTCAAGCTACTCTTATAACCTCCCTTAAGGCGCGTAAATAAAATCCTTTACTGTCGGACAAAACAACGAATAGGTTCATTCCTCGATAAATATAATATATATATATATGTGTGTGAGCGAGCACTCTTACGGTATTCTACACTCGCTTTGGCCGATACCGATTCGATTTCGGTCGATATTTCATACGCAGTTTTGGCGTAAAAATTACTAGGACTTTCGGGCGAGCGCGGAACGCCGACCGATATCGTACCACGGTCCGTTTAACACGCGTTTAACTGCAGAAAGACCCGAATTTATTTGCCGTTTAAGTTTTCATTTCCAGGCGCTCGCGAATAATATATATTATTATTGTTTAATTATAGTGGTCGAAGCGCGAGCGTATTATACTTGAGCTACGTAACAATATAATAATAATAATCGCGTCCGTCCGTCGTTTATGTATTATAATATTTTGTGCACGGCTTATTACGATGTAAATGAAAATAAATCCGTTCCGGCGTTTTGTCGAACCGACGACGGCCGTACAGATACGAGGAGGAGAAAAAGAAAAACAGTGGCAGGGTCACAGGCGCAACTAGGGGGTGGTGCTAGGGGGACTTTAGCACCCCCATACTCAATAGTAGCACCCTAAAGTATTCAGATTTAAATTTTTAATGGAAAAAAAAAAACAATTCGAAACGAGGTTTTTCCTGACTCGTACAAGTAATTTCAAATTTAACGCTTTACTGACATGTTCACTTTAAATATTGAGAGGCATGTTGTAAATAATACGAAAACAGGAATACTGAATCAGTTAGACAAGTACTACAATACAAGTACAGTTTTAAAATAGTAAATTTTATAATTCATATTCTTATTATCTAATATCAAACGTATGTTTTTTTTTATTTATTGTAACGGATGTAAATTGTAAAAAAATATTATATTGTAATAATAATTTACAATTGTTTACCTACTTTCTAAGTGCAATATATTAGTAAATATTCAAATCAATAATAATATCGAAGTTGTGTTATTAACGGTTTTGAAATGTATGTGTTTGGGGTGGAGGAGGTGGTGTGGTGAGTGTTTTAGTCAGTGAATCTAAAATTTAGGTCTAGTTGCGCCAATGGGCAGGGTTGAGCAGGGAAAACACGTAAACCTTATTTTCGTTATTATATCCTTCTTTCGGAAATGTTATTAAAATTTTGAATTCGCTAATGAAAAAAAAAAAAATAGAAAAAAACAGAAATTATTTTAGAAATAAATTTGAATTTTAACTTCATTTCGAGTAACGATATATATGTAAAAAAAAAAAAAACAACTCGATTAGAGGTAGTAAAAATCAGTAGCGTTTGCTTACAAAAAAAAAAAAAAAAAAAATAACGAATGTTTTGAAATCTGGCGAATTATTATTGCGATTATAATATTATTATATACGTCGAGTGCCGATTTCATTTAATAAATTGTTTCGTTACCGTTTTCGTTACCGATTTTTGTCATTTCGTTTTCGATTTTCGAAGTGTATCAGTTCTCATACGGTTATTTAGTAATCCAATTTCAATCCAGCTTACACAATATACACGTATTTCGATTTTTAAATATTTATATATTCGGCGTGTCGACGGTATTTACGTGTTGAATACCGATTCCCCGGTTTTTATACGGAATTTTTTTTTCTCTCTTTGTTCGCGTATAAATAAGAGCACGCAATATATATTATTGCAAACGGAACGGAGTAAAGTGCGTGTGCGGGAAGGAAGTGTCGAGTGAGTCGCATATTGTACAATTTTATATTCAAAGTCCGGTTACGCGAGAAACTTATGTATTTACGGTTAAAACACTATAGGTCCGGACGTTTATATTCTCTCTTAAAACGCCTGAAATTCTCTTAAAAAAAAAAAACGCCTTTTATTATCTTAAAAATTTGAAAAAATGATCAATGAACATCGCAATATATTATGCTTTAACATATTGTCATTTTTTTTATTATTATTATTATTTTTTTTTTTTACAATATTTATACAATTATTTAATAGTGAGGTGTATATAATGGAATAATTGCACTATAGTAACAGTAGGAAAATAAAATAACAACGTATAGGTAGGTACGGGGCCGTATTTAGGGCGGCTGATTATGATGAGGAGACGGCTAAATTTTTCATATATAATTTCATTAATTTAATCCTCTCAAAACTTCATTCGGTTAATTTTTACGCATTATATTATTTTAATATTTATACTTTTATCACGATCTTAATTTTATAACCTATTATCGAGATTCTGCAGGTTAGATATCAATTGATTGAATTATGATAATATAATTAAATAGCATTGGCGGAGCCAGGAATAAAATTTTAAATTGTAAATTAAAGATAAAATTGTTTTTATATTGCATTAAATTTGTATTATAGGGCGTTTTTTTGTTGCCCCATGGTGACAAATCCCTAAATACGGCCCTGGGTAGGTATTAAAATATAAAAAAAAAACAATATTCCTTTGGTATATTTTAAGCATATAGTGAGATATACTCTTGCAAATTTTTATTATACACTAATAATAATTATTGTAATAACTTTTTCTGCGGTACAATCACTGCGCGTTTTTTTTTTGTTATCAAAATGATACAAAAGGAAAACAATATATAGTTGGTAAATGATTCAGAAAATATATTTGTTCAGGTATTTTAATATTTAAATTAATAATAATTAGTATTTTTTTTTCACGCAATTTACAAAATATTCCAAAATATGTCAAATAAGTTAAACATTCCCTAGCCCGTGAAATACTCTCGAATGTGCAAAAAAAAACTTTTTCCTGTGAACTCCGACCGAATCGTCCATATTTTTTACTCTCATACGATCGCGTATACACTGCAGTCTAACGATACGTAAAAACACATAAATTCGGTCTATATATAGTTACAAACAAACGGGTTTCTTTGAAAAATCGTGTTAAATTCGAAAACCTCTTATTTTTGTATATAATTTAAAATAAAAAAATAAAAAACGCGCGTTCACTCGAGGGCTGCATTTGTACCGAAAATCGGAAACGATCCTCTTTTCTAAGGAGTTTTCTACAGGCCATTTAAAATACTCAAGCGTACGAGCCGTGAAAGTGTAGGAGTGATACTCATAATACATTTTTGTAGTAGGTGTGCTCTCTTGTACGCGCACGTACAATTCAACAAGTTAAATATATATATAAAAAAAAAACGTTTAGTCAAAATATAAAAATTCTGTTTCCAACCGTCTCTCGTAAAGTACCTGTATAGAATCTGAATATTATATTTTTTTAAAAATATTTTCTTTGGACGTTATACGCTGAAAATCGATTTGCAGTTTCCCGGAAAAGCGCACGACACAAAACTCGTCGTTCAACACTTATCAAAAAAAAATACGCAAAAATAATTATTACTGACGTAGTTCTAGATATAAGTGTTATTATTATACGTTTAATAATTTTGATAGATTTTTATTTTCGCTTAAAATTGCAGCCTTACAACGCCGCAAAACCCGTGCGCGTCTCGGAGACAACGCGCTCTAATCTAAAAAATCCGAAAAACTACATTTGACTTTTTGCTGCCAAAAGTACCGGACAAGAAAAATCCCATTCCATCCCCGAGTTGTGAACGTTTTGGTTTAAAATACGTATTTCTGGATACGCCAACGAGATAAAAATATATTGTACGTACACACATTATTGGTAATAAATTATGAACTGATAATGTTAAAACTCAGTGGCGTGTCCAAGAGGTGGGCCCGGTGGTCCCGTGCCCATCCACATTTCTGTGTAGGTCCGACACATATTTCAACCGAAATAAAGTACTCAAAAACATCTAAAGTATTAAAAAAAATTGTTTTCATAATCTTATTAATTTATAAGACCTTGTACATTTCTGTCGTAATCGTGATTGTCAAATTTGTCGTCCGTTTAAAATCCCATAACCTATTTAATGATTATCAGCGGAATAGGTAATCTGTTATCATTGACATACAAAACATTTTATTGTAGTGTGTTAAAATGTGTTTTTTAGTATTGTAATAGGTGTCGATTACAAATTAAATGGTTCTAATAATAGGTGGGAGGGGGGGAATGAGGAATAAAACCATTTTGAATCTAACTTCAGTGGCCCGCACGCCACTGTTAAAACTCGCTTGCACACACAAACAGTAAATACTGAAAATAAATACGTATATTTTAAACGTGTAATATTATTTCTCTTAAAATTGTCTATAACCGTAAAATGTATAACCGTTTTAAAACCGAGGGACGCGATCGGTATACCTTATATTGCAACGTTCATATATGTTCGGGATGAAATTCGTATGCGGTCCACTTGAGGCTCGTTATATTATACGCTACTAGTTTGCACGTTGCAATAAAACAAGTAAAAAAAAAAAAACCAAAACCATTTGTCTTTTTTTGAGAAAACGCGAATAATAATAAAAATAAAATATATTTAGTTTTCGGTTTAAAAAAACACACACCACGGGACGGACGCGCAACGACCGTGTGCTCGGTATATTAAAATACCCGTTCGTAACAAAAATATATATTAATTTATGTATGAGTTCTGCAGCAGGTTTTTGGCAGGTCATTAAACACAAAATATATTTATTGCGTTTTACACTCGTTTCCGAACGTTTTAACCAATTTTTTTTCTTGTCTTTTTCGTTGGTGTTTGACTTTTTCGCGAAGACAGGCGCTCTTAACGCGGTCCACGAGTCAAAACCGAACAAATAAGTATTTTCATTTTGCCGTTTATCATTGAAAACGTTTATGTATAACGAAAAAATAACGACGTTCGATTTTTATTTTCGGACGTACCTGCAGAGATCATTACGCGATATCACGACGTTTGTCAGTGGCGTATTTAGAGGTGGGCAGTTAACATTTTCAACAGTTGCAGTAAACATTTTGAAATATCAATATTATTTATTAATTTAATACAAAATTAAAAAAATACATTTTAATCTTGCATACGCATAATGCAAATACACATGTGTTGAAATTAATGTCAATTTTACTTTATCAACACTAAAAGTCAAAATTAGATCTAAATTGTATACTATGTCATTCCTTTTTTGTTTATTTGTAAAATATAATGTATATACCTAATTTTTGTAATGCCATTGATTACATTTCCATAATATTTTTTAGCTTTGATTGTATAATATAAAACAATCAGTGCTAATATATACGTATTATCACGAGTTTTACTAGATCCTATTAAGTTTTAATCATCATTCGCTATTTAATATAGGTAAGTCTATATATTTTATATATATTTTTGGAAATATTTATACGTAATATAGATTGGAACTGTATGTATGGTTATAGTCATGGTATGATTTACAAAACAGAGAAGGTAAAATTCATAAGTGTAAAAATTGAAGGGTAGTAATTCAAAATAGTCTAACGAAAAGAGAATTTTTGGGGAGTTAAGTTTCAAGCCGTCCCCTCCTACAACTGCGCCAATGATGTAAATGGAAAAAATTCGCCAGCTAATCGTGTGCCTAGGGCGTTAAAATCCTAAACACGCCACTGACGTTTGTTAAATTTTCGATTTAAAAAAAAAAAAAAACTAAATATTTAACTAGAGGTCGTGTTGAGCGGGTGTTGTATTCGCGAGTACTGGAAAAATAAAACGTAAAACGTGTCAAAAAAAGAAAAAAAGACTACCTCCCCCGACTAGACAAGGTTTTCTACCGGAATAATGTAACGCATGTCCTAGTCCAGTGCGCGGATAATCAAAAAATAAATAAATAAAACTAAAACTGCCGCGAAATCGGTACGATTCGTCTCGCTCGGAAAAAGCGGATCGCTCACTAAAAGTGCAAAAACGTGTAAAAAAAAAAAGAAAAAAAATTGGTGTTTTTATCGCATGTATAATTTAGCATAAAAAACAATATATATGCTTACCGAATAATGAATAATGATAGCGCTAAAAAATCTTCATGATTTTCGTCAATTTAAATTATTTTTATTAAAAAAAAAAAACGTAAATTAAAAAATTTTAAATTTGATTATAACCGCGTACGGGGGAAAAAAGCGTTCGGTATTAAAAGGATTAGATGAAAACATTTTCGCTACAAATTTACAGTCGTAATAATTTTTTTTAGAGAAAAAAAATCACAAAACATTCGTCCTTTTTTTTTTTATTTAGTAATAGCTGCCACTAGTGCGATACATTGCGGCGTTTCGGTGGAAACGTAAAGTGTTTTTTTTCGTGCAAAAACTTGTCTTCTTCGCTGTGAAATCGCTCAAAGTGTTTCAACGGTATTAGACCAGGTTAGCTGTACGACACGAACCCGACAATAAAAAAAAAAAAAACATAAAAACGGCGAACCGACACCGTTCATTAATTTTTTTTTTCCGTTTCGTGTTTTGGTGTAATTTGAAATCACTCTGTACACTCACACACAATCGTCGTGTTATACAGTGATTTATGGGAGTGATGTGAAAAAAAAATGCAAATAAATTTTCGCTTATAAACACCGATTTATGCGTGGAAAATAAAAATATCACTCCGCGTTCAGAATATTCGCATTTTATTTTACCCGGCCGCGAAGCCGAAATACAATTCGCCGAACGATATTCGAAACTGTTTTATCGGGTATAAATATTGAAAAATTGTCTGTCGGACATAAAAAACGTACCCTCTTCCACTCTAATCGACCCCACCGCTAATCTGATTTTTTGTATCGATCATTATTATTTCGATTCATAAGAATCGAGAGAAGAGTATGAACGCGCCCTATAAGTAATATAGGACACTAGAAAATAAATTTAGGTGTACAATTTCGATATTATCCTATTATCTTTGAAATTTTACTTTTCAGTTTCATCGCATGATTTTCGTCAAAGTTTTTTCTGTTGGAAAAATCTCGTTATGAAATAATTTTGTAACGAATGATATCTGGGTGTTCGGTTGAATTCATAATTGTACGGAATAGCGGTAAGATTTTACATCCTGTAGAAATGCTTAAAACACTGAAAAACGACTTAACAAAAAGTACATTAATGACTTTAAATATAATGAAAATCCTAAAGTACACTTTAAATAAACGCCTTGTAAAAAAAAAAAACTAAATAAATTTCTTAATTTAATATAATTCAGATTATCCGTGTTTTAGTCCACTTAAACAAATTGAAATTGATTAAATTAGGCACTGAAATTTGATATAATTACCAAAAAGTAATTATTTTATATTTTAAGACATTTTTTCATACTTCTTTTATTTTTCTGAAAATGAATTGCGATATAATTGTCGATATCGAATTGATTAAATTTCTCGAAAACCGAGAACCTTAAAAAACGCACTTCATATATATAAAAAAAAGACAGAATATTATTTTTAACTCGTTGATATATATTAATCAGATTTCGTACGATTAATTTTACAGAACATAAAAGAAAATGATAAT